>CAKAJI010000904.1:600000-843508 GCA_916610255.1 Lasioglossum lativentre
ATTACGTTATAATATAAGGTATTTTCAATGATACACTGCATATTACGTTATATTATATGGTATTTTCAATGATACACTGCATATTACGATATATTATAAGGTATTTTCAATGATACGCTGCATAGTACGTTATATTATAAGGTATTTTCAATGTTACACTGTATATTACGTTATGTTATAAGGTATTTTTAATGATAAACTACTATATATTATAAGGTATTTTCAATGATACACTGCATATTACGTTATATTATAAGGTATTTTCAATGATACACTGTATATTACGTTATATAATAAGGTATTTTCAATGATAAACTACGATATATTAGAAGGTATTTTCAATGATACACTGCATAGTACGCTATATTATAAGGTCTTTTCAATGATACACTGCATATTACGTTATACTATAAGGTATTTTCAATGATAAACTACGACATAATATAAGGTATGTTCAATGACACACTGCATATTTCGTTATATTATAAGGTATTTTCAATGATACACTACAAATTACGAAATATTATAAGGTATTTTCAATGATACACTGCATATTTCGTTATATTATAAGGTATTTTCAACGATACACTGCATATTACGTTATATTATAAGGTATTTTCAAAGATACACTATAATTTCCGATATATTATAAGGCATTTTCAATGATACAATGCATATTACGTTATATTATAAGGTATTTTCAACGATACACTGCATATTCCGTTATATTATAAGGTATTTTCATTGAAACACTCCATATTACGTTACATTATAAGGCATTTTCAATGATAAACTACGATATATTGTAAGGTATTTTCAATGATACACTGCATATTACGCTATATTATAAGGTATTTTAAATGATATACTGCATATTACGTTATATTATAAGGTATTTTCAATGATACACTGCATATTACGTTATATTATAAGGTATTTTCAATGATACACTGCATAGTACGCTATATTATAAGGTATTTTCAATGTTACACTGTATATTACGTTATGTTATAAGGTATTTTCAATGATAAACTACTATATATTATAAGGTATTTTCAATGATACACTGCATATTACGTTATATTATAAGGTATTTTCAATGATACACTGTATATTACGTTATATTATAAGGTATTTTCAATGATAAACTACGATATATTAGAAGGTATTTTCAAAGATACACTGCATAGTACGCTATATTATAAGGTCTTTTCAATGATACACTGCATATTACGTTATACTATAAGGTATTTTCAATGATAAACTACGACATAATATAAGGTATGTTCAATGACACACTGCATATTTCGTTATATTATAAGGTATTTTCAATGATACACTACAAATTACGAAATATTATAAGGTATTTTCAATGATACACTGCATATTACGTTATATTATAAGGTATTTTCAATGATACACTGCATATTACGTTATATTATAAGGTATTTTCAATGATACACTGCATATTACGCTATATTATAAGGTATTTTAAATGATATACTGCATATTACGTTATATTATAAGGTATTTTCAATGATACACTGCATATTACGTTATATTATAAGGTATTTTCAATGATACACTGCGTAGTACGCTATATTATAAGGTATTTTCAATGATACACTGCATATTACGTTATATTATAAGGTATTTTCAATGATACACTGCATATTACGTTATATTATAAGGTATTTTCAATGATAAACTACGATATATTAGAAGGTATTTTCAGTGATACGCTGTAATGTACGTTATATTATAAGGTATTTTCAATGATACACTGCATATTACGTTATATTATAAGGTATTTTCAATGATACACTGCATATTACGTTATATTATAAGGTATTTTCAATGATACACTGCATAGTACGCTATATTATAAGGTCTTTTCAATGATACACTGCATATTACGTTATACTATAAGGTATTTTCAATGATAAACTACGACATAATATAAGGTATGTTCAATGACACACTGCATATTTCGTTATATTATAAGGTATTTTCAATGATACACTACAAATTACGAAATATTATAAGGTATTTTCAATGATACACTGCATATTACGTTATATTATAAGGTATTTTCAACGATACACTGCATATTACGTTATATTATAAGGTATTTTCAATGATACACTGCATATTACGCTATATTATAAGGTATTTTAAATGATATACTGCATATTACGTTATATTATAAGGTATTTTCAATGATACACTGCATATTACGTTATATTATAAGGTATTTTCAATGATACACTGCATAGTACGCTATATTATAAGGTATTTTCAATGATACACTGCATATTACGTTATATTATAAGGTATTTTCAATGATACACTGTATATTACGTTATATTATAAGGTATTTTCAATGATAAACTACGATATATTAGAAGGTATTTTCAGTGATACGCTGTAATGTACGTTATATTATAAGGTATTTTCAATGATACACTGCATATTACGTTATATTATTAGGTATTTTCAATGATACACTGCATATTACGTTATATTATAAGGTATTTTCAATGATACACTGCATATTACGCTATATTATAAGGTATTTTCAATGATATACTACAAATTACGAAATATTATAAGGTATTTTCAATGATACATTGCATATTACGATATATTATAAGGTATTTTCAATGATACACTGCATATTACGTTATATTATAAGGTATTTTCAATGATACACTACAAATTCCGTTATATTATAAGGTATTTTCAATGATACACTGCATATTACGTTATATTATAATGTATTTTCAATGATACACTGCATATTACGTTATATTATAAGGTATTTTCAATGATACACTGCATATTACGTTATATTATAAGGTATTTTCAATGATAAACTACGATATATTAGAAGGTATTTTCAGTGATACACTGCATATTTCGTTATATTATAAGGTATTTTCAATGGTACACTGTATATTACGTTATATTATAAGGTATTTTCAATGATAAACTACGATATATTAGAAGGTATTTTCAATGATACACTGCATAGTACGCTATATTATAAGGTCTTTTCAATGATACACTGCATATTACGTTATACTATAAGGTATTTTCAATGATAAACTACGACATAATATAAGGTATGTTCAATGACACACTGCATATTTCGTTATATTATAAGGTATTTTCAATGATACACTACAAATTACGAAATATTATAAGGTATTTTCAATGATACACTGCATATTACGTTATATTATAAGGTATTTTCAACGATACACTGCATATTACGTTATATTATAAGGTATTTTCAATGATACACTGCATATTACGCTATATTATAAGGTATTTTAAATGATATACTGCATATTACGTTATATTATAAGGTATTTTCAATGATACACTGCATATTACGTTATATTATAAGGTATTTTCAATGATACACCGCGTAGTACGCTATATTATAAGGTATTTTCAATGATACACTGCATATTACGTTATATTATAAGGTATTTTCAATGATAAACTACGATATATTAGAAGGTATTTTCAGTGATACACTGCATATTTCGTTATATTATAAGGTATTTTCAATGGTACACTGTATATTACGTTATATTATAAGGTATTTTCAATGATAAACTACGATATATTAGAAGGTATTTTCAATGATACACTGCATATTACGTTATATTATAAGGTATTTTCAATGATACACTGCATATTACGTTATATTATAAGGTATTTTCAATGATAAACTACGATATATTAGAAGGTATTTTCAATGATACACTGCATATTACGTTATATTATAATGTATTTTCAATGATACACTGCATATTACGTTATATTATAAGGTATTTTCAATGATACACTGCATATTACGTTATATTATAAGGTATTTTCAATGATAAACTACGATATATTAGAAGGTATTTTCAGTGATACACTGCATATTTCGTTATATTATAAGGTATTTTCAATGGTACACTGTATATTACGTTATATTATAAGGTATTTTCAATGATAAACTACGATATATTAGAAGGTATTTTCAATGATACACTGCATATTACGTTATATTATAAGGTATTTTCAATGATACACTGCATATTACGTTATATTACAAGGTATTTTCAATGATACACTGCATATTACGTTATAATATAAGGTACTTTCAATAATACACTGCATATTACGTTATATTATATGGTATTTTCAATGATACACTGCATATTACGATATATATTAAGGTATTTTCAATGATACGCTGCATAGTACGTTATATTATAAGGTATTTTCAATGTTACACTGTATATTACGTTATGTTATAAGGTATTTTCAATGATAAACTACTATATATTATAAGGTATTTTCAATGATACACTGCATATTACGTTATATTATAAGGTATTTTCAATGATAAACTACGACATAATATAAGGTATGTTCAATGACACACTGCATATTTCGTTATATTATAAGCTATTTTCAATGATACACTACAAATTACGAAATATTATAAGGTATTTTCAATGATACACTGCATATTACGTTATATTATAAGGTATTTTCAACGATACACTGCATATTACGTTATATTATAAGGTATTTTCAATGATACACTGCATATTACGCTATATTATAAGGTATTTTAAATGATATACTGCATATTACGTTATATTATAAGGTATTTTCAATGATACACTGCATATTACGTTATATTATAAGGTATTTTCAATGATACACTGCGTAGTACGCTATATTATAAGGTATTTTCAATGATACACTGCATATTACGTTATATTATAAGGTATTTTCAATGATAAACTGCGATATATTAGAAGGTATTTTCAGTGATACACTGCATATTTCGTTATATTATAAGGTATTTTCAATGGTACACTGTATATTACGTTATATTATAAGGTATTTTCAATGTTAAACTACGATATATTAGAAGGTATTTTCAATGATACACTGCATATTACGTTATATTATAAGGTATTTTCAATGATACACTGCATATTACGTTATATTATAAGGTATTTTCAATGATACACTGCATATTACGTTATATTATAAGGTATTTTCAACGATACACTGCATATTCCGTTATATTATAAGGTATTTTCATTGAAACACTCCATATTACGTTACATTATAAGGCATTTTCAATGATAAACTACGATATATTATAAGGTATTTTCAATGATACACTGCATATTACGCTATATTATAAGGTATTTTCAATGATACACTGCATATTACGTTATATTATAAGGTATTTTCAATGATAAACTACGATATATTAGAAGGTATTTTCAGTGATACACTGCATATTTCGTTATATTATAAGGTATTTTCAATGGTACACTGTATATTACGTTATATTATAAGGTATTTTCAATGATAAACTACGATATATTAGAAGGTATTTTCAATGATACACTGCATAGTACGTTATATTATAAGGTATTTTCAACGATACACTGCATATTCCGTTATATTATAAGGTATTTTCATTGAAACACTCCATATTACGTTACATTATAAGGCATTTTCAATGATAAACTACGATATATTATAAGGTATTTTCAATGATACACTGCATATTACGCTATATTATAAGGTATTTTCAATGATATACTGCATATTACGTTATATTATAAGGTATTTTCAATGATAAACTACGATATATTAGAAGGTATTTTCAGTGATACACTGCATATTTCGTTATATTATAAGGTATTTTCAATGGTACACTGTATATTACGTTATATTATAAGGTATTTTCAATGATAAACTACGATATATTAGAAGGTATTTTCAATGATACACTGCATAGTACGTTATATTATAAGGTATTTTCAATGATAAACTACGATATATTAGAAGGTATTTTCAATGATACACTGCATATTGCGTTATATTATAAGGTATTTTCAATGATACACTGCATATTACGTTATATTACAAGCTATTTTCAATGATACACTGCATATTACGTTATAATATAAGGTATTTTCAATGATACACTGCATATTACGTTATATTATATGGTATTTTCAATGATACACTGCATATTACGATATATTATAAGGTATTTTCAATGATACGCTGCATAGTACGTTATATTATAAGGTATTTTCAATGTTACACTGTATATTACGTTATGTTATAAGGTATTTTTAATGATAAACTACTATATATTATAAGGTATTTTCAACGATACACTGCATATTACGTTATATTATAAGGTATTTTCAAAGATACACTATAAATTCCGATATATTATAAGGCATTTTCAATGATACAATGCATATTACGTTATATTATAAGGTATTTTCAACGATACACTGCATATTCCGTTATATTATAAGGTATTTTCATTGAAACACTCCATATTACGTTACATTATAAGGCATTTTCAATGATAAACTACGATATATTATAAGGTATTTTCAATGATACACTGCATATTACGCTATATTATAAGGTATTTTAAATGATATACTGCATATTACGTTATATTATAAGGTATTTTCAATGATACACTGCATATTACGTTATATTATAAGTTATGTTCAATGTTACACTGTATATTACGTTATGTTATAAGGTATTTTCAATGATAAACTACTATATATTATAAGGTATTTTCAATGATACACTGCATATTACGTTATATTATAAGGTATTTTCAATGATACACTGTATATTACGTTATATTATAAGGTATTTTCAATGATAAACTACGATATATTAGAAGGTATTTTCAATGATACACTGCATAGTACGCTATATTATAAGGTCTTTTCAATGATACACTGCATATTACGTTATACTATAAGGTATTTTCAATGATAAACTACGACATAATATAAGGTATGTTCAATGACACACTGCATATTTCGTTATATTATAAGGTATTTTCAATGATACACTACAAATTACGAAATATTATAAGGTATTTTCAATGATACACTGCATATTACGTTATATTATAAGGTATTTTCAACGATACACTGCATATTACGTTATATTATAAGGTATTTTCAATGATACACTGCATATTACGCTATATTATAAGGTATTTTAAATGATATACTGCATATTACGTTATATTATAAGGTATTTTCAATGATACACTGCATATTACGTTATATTATAAGGTATTTTCAATGATACACTGCGTAGTACGCTATATTATAAGGTATTTTCAATGATACACTGCACATTACGTTATATTATAAGGTATTTTCAATGATAAACTGCGATATATTAGAAGGTATTTTCAGTGATACACTGCATATTTCGTTATATTATAAGGTATTTTCAATGGTACACTGTATATTACGTTATATTATAAGGTATTTTCAATGTTAAACTACGATATATTAGAAGGTATTTTCAATGATACACTGCATATTACGTTATATTATAAGGTATTTTCAATGATACACTGCATATTACGTTATATTATAAGGTATTTTCAATGATACACTGCATATTACGTTATATTATAAGGTATTTTCAACGATACACTGCATATTCCGTTATATTATAAGGTATTTTCATTGAAACACTCCATATTACGTTACATTATAAGGCATTTTCAATGATAAACTACGATATATTATAAGGTATTTTCAATGATACACTGCATATTACGCTATATTATAAGGTATTTTCAATGATATACTGCATATTACGTTATATTATAAGGTATTTTCAATGATAAACTACGATATATTAGAAGGTATTTTCAGTGATACACTGCATATTTCGTTATATTATAAGGTATTTTCAATGGTACACTGTATATTACGTTATATTATAAGGTATTTTCAATGATAAACTACGATATATTAGAAGGTATTTTCAATGATACACTGCATATTACGTTATATTATAAGGTATTTTCAATGATACACTGCATATTACGTTATATTACAAGGTATTTTCAATGATACACTGCATATTACGTTATAATATAAGGTATTTTCAATGATACACTGCATATTACGTTATATTATATGGTATTTTCAATGATACACTGCATATTACGATATATTATAAGGTATTTTCAATGATACGCTGCATAGTACGTTATATTATAAGGTATTTTCAATGTTACACTGTATATTACGTTATGTTATAAGGTATTTTCAATGATAAACTACTATATATTATAAGGTATTTTCAATGATACACTGCATATTACGTTATATTATAAGGTATTTTCAATGATACACTGTATATTACGTTATATTATAAGGTATTTTCAATGATAAACTACGATATATTAGAAGGTATTTTCAGTGATACGCTGCAATGTACGTTATATTATAAGGTATTTTCAATGATACACTGCATATTACGTTATATTATTAGGTATTTTCAATGATACACTGCATATTACGTTATGTTATAAGGTATTTTCAATGATACACTGCATATTACGCTATATTATAAGGTATTTTCAATGATATACCACAAATTACGAAATATTATAAGGTATTTTCAATGATACATTGCATATTACGATATATTATAAGGTATTTTCAATGATACACTGCATATTACGTTATATTATAAGGTATTTTCAATGATACACTACAAATTCCGTTATATTATAAGGTATTTTCAATGATACACTGCATATTACGTTATATTATAATGTATTTTCAATGATACACTGCATATTACGTTATATTATAAGGTATTTTCAATGATACACTGTATATTACGTTATATTATAAGGTATTTTCAATGATAAACTACGATATATTAGAAGGTATTTTCAGTGATACGCTGCAATGTACGTTATATTATAAGGTATTTTCAATGATACACTGCATATTACGTTATATTATTAGGTATTTTCAATGATACACTGCATATTACGTTATATTATAAGGTATTTTCAATGATACACTGCATATTACGCTATATTATAAGGTATTTTCAATGATATACTACAAATTACGAAATATTATAAGGTATTTTCAATGATACATTGCATATTACGATATATTATAAGGTATTTTCAATGATACACTGCATATTACGTTATATTATAAGGTATTTTCAATGATACACTACAAATTCCGTTATATTATAAGGTATTTTCAATGATACACTGCATATTACGTTATATTATAATGTATTTTCAATGATACACTGCATATTACGTTATATTATAAGGTATTTTCAATGATACACTGCATATTACGTTATATTATAATGTATTTTCAATGATACACTGCATATTACGTTATATTATAAGGTATTTTCAATGATACACTGCATATTACGTTATATTATAAGGTATTTTCAAAGATACACTATAAATTCCGATATATTATAAGGCATTTTCAATGATACAATGCATATTACGTTATATTATAAGGTATTTTCAACGATACACTGCATATTCCGTTATATTATAAGGTATTTTCATTGAAACACTCCATATTACGTTACATTATAAGGCATTTTCAATGATAAACTACGATATATTATAAGGTATTTTCAATGATACACTGCATATTACGCTATATTATAAGGTATTTTAAATGATATACTGCATATTACGTTATATTATAAGGTATTTTCAATGATACACTGCATATTACATTATATTATAAGGTATTTTCAATGATACACTGCATAGTACGCTATATTATAAGTTATGTTCAATGTTACACTGTATATTACGTTATGTTATAAGGTATTTTCAATGATAAACTACTATATATTATAAGGTATTTTCAATGATACACTGCATATTACGTTATATTATAAGGTATTTTCAATGATACACTGTATATTACGTTATATTATAAGGTATTTTCAATGATAAACTACGATATATTAGAAGGTATTTTCAATGATACACTGCATAGTACGCTATATTATAAGGTCTTTTCAATGATACACTGCATATTACGTTATACTATAAGGTATTTTCAATGATAAACTACGACATAATATAAGGTATGTTCAATGACACACTGCATATTTCGTTATATTATAAGGTATTTTCAATGATACACTACAAATTACGAAATATTATAAGGTATTTTCAATGATACACTGCATATTACGTTATATTATAAGGTATTTTCAACGATACACTGCATATTACGTTATATTATAAGGTATTTTCAATGATACACTGCATATTACGCTATATTATAAGGTATTTTAAATGATATACTGCATATTACGTTATATTATAAGGTATTTTCAATGATACACTGCATATTACGTTATATTATAAGGTATTTTCAATGATACACTGCGTAGTACGCTATATTATAAGGTATTTTCAATGATACACTGCATATTACGTTATATTATAAGGTATTTTCAATGATAAACTACGATATATTAGAAGGTATTTTCAGTGATACACTGCATATTTCGTTATATTATAAGGTATTTTCAATGGTACACTGTATATTACGTTATATTATAAGGTATTTTCAATGTTAAACTACGATATATTAGAAGGTATTTTCAATGATACACTGCATATTACGTTATATTATAAGGTATTTTCAATGATACACTGCATATTACGTTATATTATAAGGTATTTTCAATGATAAACTACGATATATTAGAAGGTATTTTCAATGATACACTGCATATTACGTTATATTATAATGTATTTTCAATGATACACTGCATATTACGTTATATTATAAGGTATTTTCAATGATACACTGCATATTACGTTATATTATAAGGTATTTTCAATGATAAACTACGATATATTAGAAGGTATTTTCAGTGATACACTGCATATTTCGTTATATTATAAGGTATTTTCAATGGTACACTGTATATTACGTTATATTATAAGGTATTTTCAATGATAAACTACGATATATTAGAAGGTATTTTCAATGATACACTGCATATTACGTTATATTATAAGGTATTTTCAATGATACACTGCATATTACGTTATATTACAAGGTATTTTCAATGATACACTGCATATTACGTTATAATATAAGGTATTTTCAATGATACACTGCATATTACGTTATATTATATGGTATTTTCAATGATACACTGCATATTACGATATATATTAAGGTATTTTCAATGATACGCTGCATAGTACGTTATATTATAAGGTATTTTCAATGTTACACTGTATATTACGTTATGTTATAAGGTATTTTCAATGATAAACTACTATATATTATAAGGTATTTTCAATGATACACTGCATATTACGTTATATTATAAGGTATTTTCAATGATACACTGTATATTACGTTATATTATAAGGTATTTTCAATGATAAACTACGATATATTAGAAGGTATTTTCAATGATACACTGCATAGTACGCTATATTATAAGGTCTTTTCAATGATACACTGCATATTACGTTATACTATAAGGTTTTTTCAATGATAAACTACGACATAATATAAGGTATGTTCAATGACACACTGCATATTTCGTTATATTATAAGGTATTTTCAATGATACACTACAAATTACGAAATATTATAAGGTATTTTCAATGATACACTGCATATTACGTTATATTATAAGGTATTTTCAAAGATACACTATAAATTCCGATATATTATAAGGCATTTTCAATGATACAATGCATATTACGTTATATTATAAGGTATTTTCAACGATACACTGCATATTCCGTTATATTATAAGGTATTTTCATTGAAACACTCCATATTACGTTACATTATAAGGCATTTTCAATGATAAACTACGATATATTATAAGGTATTTTCAATGATACACTGCATATTACGCTATATTATAAGGTATTTTCAATGATATACTGCATATTACGTTATATTATAAGGTATTTTCAATGATACACTGCATATTACGTTATATTATAAGGTATTTTCAATGATAAACTACGATATATTAGAAGGTATTTTCAGTGATACACTGCATATTTCGTTATATTATAAGGTATTTTCAATGGTACACTGTATATTACGTTATATTATAAGGTATTTTCAATGATAAACTACGATATATTAGAAGGTATTTGCAATGATACACTGCATATTACGTTATATTATAAGGTATTTTCAATGATACACTGCATATTACGTTATATTATAAGGTATTTTCAATGATACACTGCATATTACGTTATATTTCAAGGTATTTTCAATGATACACTGCATATTACGTTATATTATAAGGTATTTTCAATGACAGACTACAAATTACGAAATATTATAAGGTATTTTCAATGATACATTGCATATTACGATATATTATAAGGTATTTTCAATGATACACTGCATATTACGTTATATTATAAGGTATTTTCAATGATACACTACAAATTCCGTTATATTATAAGGTATTTTCAATGATACACTGCATATTACGTTATATTATAATGTATTTTCAATGATACACTGCATATTACGTTATATTATAAGGTATTTTCAATGATACACTGCATATTACGTTATATTATAAGGTATTTTCAATGATACACTGCATATTACGTTATATTACAAGGTATTTTCAATGATACACTGCATATTACGTTATATTATAAGGTATTTTCAATGATACACTACAAATTACGAAATATTATAAGGTATTTTCAATGATACATTGCATATTACGATATATTATAAGGTATTATCAATGATACACTGCATATTACGTTATATTATAAGGTATTTTCAATGATACACTACAAATTCCGTTATATTATAAGGTATTTTCAATGATACACTGCATATTACGTTATATTATAAGGTATTTTCAATGATACACTGCATATTACGTTATATTATAAGGTATTTTCAATGATACACTGCATATTACGTTATATTATAAGGTATTTTCAATGATAAACTACGATATATTAGAAGGTATTTTCAGTGATACACTGCATATTTCGTTATATTATAAGGTATTTTCAATGGTACACTGTATTTTACGTTATATTATAAGGTATTTTCAATGATAAACTACGATATATTAGAAGGTATTTTCAATGATACACTGCATATTACGTTATATTATAAGGTATTTTCAATGATACACTGCATATTACGTTATATTATAAGGTATTTTCAATGATACACTGCATATTACGTTATATTATAAGGTATTTTCAATGATAAACTACGATATATTAGAAGGTATTTTCAGTGATACACTGCATATTTCGTTATATTATAAGGTATTTTCAATGGTACACTGTATATTACGTTATATTATAAGGTATTTTCAATGATAAACTACGATATATTAGAAGGTATTTTCAATGATACACTGCATATTACGTTATATTATAAGGTATTTTCAATGATACACTGCATATTACGTTATATTACAAGGTATTTTCAATGATACGCTGCATAGTACGTTATATTATAAGGTATTTTCAATGTTACACTGTATATTACGTTATGTTATAAGGTATTTTCAATGATAAACTACTATATATTATAAGGTATTTTCAATGATACACTGCATATTACGTTATATTATAAGGTATTTTCAATGATACACTGTATATTACGTTATATTATAAGGTATTTTCAATGATAAACTACGATATATTAGAAGGTATATTCAGTGATACGCTGCAATGTACGTTATATTATTAGGTATTTTCAATGATACACTGCATATTACGTTATATTATTAGGTATTTTCAATGATACACTGCATATTACGTTATATTATAAGGTATTTTCAATGATACACTGCATATTACGTTATATTATAAGGTATTTTCAATGATATACTACAAATTACGAAATATTATAAGGTATTTTCAATGATACATTGCATATTACGATATATTATAAGGTATTTTCAATGATACACTGCATATTACGTTATATTATAAGGTATTTTCAATGATACACTACAAATTCCGTTATATTATAAGGTATTTTCAATGATACACTGCATATTACGTTATATTATAAGGTATTTTCAATGATACACTGCATATTACGTTATATTATAAGGTATTGTCAATGATACACTGCATATTACGTTATATTATAAGGTATTTTCAATGATAAACTACTATATATTAGAAGGTATTTTCAGTGATACACTGCATATTGCGTTATATTATAAGGTATTTTCAATGGTACACTGTTTATTACGTTATATTATAAGGTATTTTCAATGATAAACTACGATATATTAGAAGGTATTTTCAATGATACACTGCATATTACGTTATATTATAAGGTATTTTCAATGATACACTGCATATTACGTTATATTACAAGGTATTTTCAATGATACACTGCATATTACGTTATAATATAAGGTATTTTCAATGATACACTGCATATTACGTTATATTATATGGTATTTTCAATGATACACTGCATATTACGATATATTATAAGGTATTTTCAATGATACGCTGCATAGTACGTTATATTATAAGGTATTTTCAATGTTACACTGTATATTACGTTATGTTATAAGGTATTTTTAATGATAAACTACTATATATTATAAGGTATTTTCAACGATACACTGCATATTACGTTATATTATAAGGTATTTTCAAAGATACACTATAAATTCCGATATATTATAAAGCATTTTCAATGATACAATGCATATTACGTTATATTATAAGGTATTTTCAACGATACACTGCATATTCCGTTATATTATAAGGTATTTTCATTGAAACACTCCATATTACGTTACATTATAAGGCATTTTCAATGATAAACTACGATATATTATAAGGTATTTTCAATGATACACTGCATATTACGCTATATTATAAGGTATTTAAAATGATATACTGCATATTACGTTATATTATAAGGTATTTTCAATGATACACTGCATATTACGTTATATTATAAGGTATTTTCAATGATACACTGCATAGTACGCTAAATTATAAGTTATGTTCAATGTTACACTGTATATTACGTTATGTTATAAGGTATTTTCAATGATAAACTACTATATATTATAAGGTATTTTCAATGATACACTGCATATTACGTTATATTATAAGGTATTTTCAATGATACACTGTATATTACGTTATATTATAAGGTATTTTCAATGATAAACTACGATATATTAGAAGGTATTTTCAATGATACACTGCATAGTACGCTATATTATAAGGTCTTTTCAATGATACACTGCATATTACGTTATACTATAAGGTATTTTCAATGATAAACTACGACATAATATAAGGTATGTTCAATGACACACTGCATATTTCGTTATATTATAAGGTATTTTCAATGATACACTACAAATTACGAAATTTTATAAGGTATTTTCAATGATACACTGCATATTACGTTATATTATAAGGTATTTTCAATGATACACTGCATATTACGTTATATTATAAGGTATTTTCAATGATACACTGCATATTACGTTATATTATAAGGTATTTTAAATGATATACTGCATATTACGTTATATTATAAGGTATTTTCAATGATACACTGCATATTACGTTATATTATAAGGTATTTTCAATGATACACTGCGTAGTACGCTATATTATAAGGTATTTTCAATGATATACTGCATATTACGTTATATTATAAGGTATTTTCAATGATACACTGCATATTACGTTATATTATAAGGTATTTTCAATGATAAACTACGATATATTAGAAGGTATTTTCAGTGATACACTGCATATTTCGTTATATTATAAGGTATTTTCAATGGTACACTGTATATTACGTTATATTATAAGGTATTTTCAATGATAAACTACGATATATTAGAAGGTATTTGCAATGATACACTGCATATTACGTTATATTATAAGGTATTTTCAATGATACACTGCATATTACGTTATATTATAAGGTATTTTCAATGATACACTGCATATTACGTTATATTACAAGGTATTTTCAATGATACACTGCATATTACGTTATATTATAAGGTATTTTCAATGATACACTACAAATTACGAAATATTATAAGGTATTTTCAATGATACATTGCATATTACGATATATTATAAGGTATTTTCAATGATACACTGCATATTACGTTATATTATAAGGTATTTTCAATGATACACTACAAATTCCGTTATATTATAAGGTATTTTCAATGATACACTGCATATTACGTTATATTATAATGTATTTTCAATGATACACTGCATATTACGTTATATTATAAGGTATTTTCAATGATACACTGCATATTACGTTATATTATAAGGTATTTTCAATGATACACTGCATATTACGTTATATTATAAGGTATTTTCAATGATACACTGCATATTACGTTATATTATAAGGTATTTTCAATGATACACTACAAATTACGAAATATTATAAGGTATTTTCAATGATACATTGCATATTACGATATATTATAAGGTATTATCAATGATACACTGCATATTACGTTATATTATAAGGTATTTTCAATGATACACTACAAATTCCGTTATATTATAAGGTATTTTCAATGATACACTGCATATTACGTTATATTATAATGTATTTTCAATGATACACTGCATATTACGTTATATTATAAGGTATTTTCAATGATACACTGCATATTACGTTATATTATAAGGTATTTTCAATGATAAACTACGATATATTAGAAGGTATTTTCAGTGATACACTGCATATTTCGTTATATTATAAGGTATTTTCAATGGTACACTGTATATTACGTTATATTATAAGGTATTTTCAATGATAAACTACGATATATTAGAAGGTATTTTCAATGATACACTGCATATTACGTTATATTATAAGGTATTTTCAATGATACACTGCATATTACGTTATATTACAAGGTATTTTCAATGATACACTGCATATTACGTTATAATATAAGGTATTTTCATTGATACACTGCATATTACGTTATATTATATGGTATTTTCAATGATACACTGCATATTACGATATATATTAAGGTATTTTCAATGATACGCTGCATAGTACGTTATATTATAAGGTATTTTCAATGATACACTGCATATTACGTTATGTTATAAGGTATTTTCAATGATAAACTACTATATATTATAAGGTATTTTCAATGATACACTGCATAGTACGCTATATTATAAGGTCTTTTCAATGATACACTGCATATTACGTTATACTATAAGGTTTTTTCAATGATAAACTACGACATAATATAAGGTATGTTCAATGACACACTGCATATTTCGTTATATTATAAGGTATTTTCAATGATACACTACAAATTACGAAATATTATAAAGTATTTTCAATGATACACTGCATATTACGTTATATTATAAGGTATTTTCAAAGATACACTATAAATTCCGATATATTATAAGGCATTTTCAATGATACAATGCATATTACGTTATATTATAAGGTATTTTCAACGATACACTGCATATTCCGTTATATTATAAGGTATTTTCATTGAAACACTCCATATTACGTTACATTATAAGGCATTTTCAATGATAAACTACGATATATTAGAAGGTATTTTCAGTGATACACTGCATATTTCGTTATATTATAAGGTATTTTCAATGGTACACTGTATATTACGTTATATTATAAGGTATTTTCAATGATAAACTACGATATATTAGAAGGTATTTTCAATGATACACTGCATATTACGTTATATTATAAGGTATTTTCAATGATACACTGCATATTACGTTATATTATAAGGTATTTTCAATGATACACTGCATATTACGTTATATTACAAGGTATTTTCAATGTTACACTGTATATTACGTTATGTTATAAGGTATTTTCAATGATAAACTACTATATATTATAAGGTATTTTCAATGATACACTGCATATTACGTTATATTATAAGGTATTTTCAATGATACACTGCATATTACGTTATATTATAAGGTATTTTCAATGATAAACTACGATATATTAGAAGGTATTTTCAATGATACACTGCATAGTACGCTATATTATAAGGTCTTTTCAATGATACACTGCATATTACGTTATACTATAAGGTTTTTTCAATGATAAACTACGACATAATATAAGGTATGTTCAATGACACACTGCATATTTCGTTATATTATAAGGTATTTTCAATGATACACTACAAATTACGAAATATTATAAGGTATTTTCAATGATACACTGCATATTACGTTATATGATAAGGTATTTTCAAAGATACACTATAAATTCCGATATATTATAAGGCATTTTCAATGATACAATGCATATTACGTTATATTATAAGGTATTTTCAACGATACACTGCATATTCCGTTATATTATAAGGTATTTTCATTGAAACACTCCATATTACGTTACATTATAAGGCATTTTCAATGATAAACTACGATATATTATAAGGTATTTTCAATGATACACTGCATATTACGCTATATTATAAGGTATTTTCAATGATATACTGCATATTACGTTATATTATAAGGTATTTTCAATGATACACTGCATATTACGTTATATTATAAGGTATTTTCAATGATACACTGCATATTACGTTATATTACAAGGTATTTTCAATGATACACTGCATATTACGTTATATTATAAGGTATTTTCAATGATACACTACAAATTACGAAATATTATAAGGTATTTTCAATGATACATTGCATATTACGATATATTATAAGGTATTATCAATGATACACTGCATATTACGTTATATTATAAGGTATTTTCAATGATACACTACAAATTCCGTTATATTATAAGGTATTTTCAATGATACACTGCATATTACGTTATATTATAATGTATTTTCAATGATACACTGCATATTACGTTATATTATAAGGTATTTTCAATGATACACTGCATATTACGTTATATTATAAGGTATTTTCAATGATAAACTACGATATATTAGAAGGTATTTTCAGTGATACACTGCATATTTCGTTATATTATAAGGTATTTTCAATGGTACACTGTATTTTACGTTATATTATAAGGTATTTTCAATGATAAACTACGATATATTATAAGGTATTTTCAATGATACACTGCATATTACGTTATATTATAATGTATTTTCAATGATACACTGCATATTACGTTATATTATAAGGTATTTTCAATGATACACTGCATATTACGTTATATTATAAGGTATTTTCAATGATAAACTACGATATATTAGAAGGTATTTTCAGTGATACACTGCATATTTCGTTATATTATAAGGTATTTTCAATGGTACACTGTATATTACGTTATATTATAAGGTATTTTCAATGATAAACTACGATATATTAGAAGGTATTTTCAATGATACACTGCATATTACGTTATATTATAAGGTATTTTCAATGATACACTGCATATTACGTTATATTACAAGGTATTTTCAATGATACGCTGCATAGTACGTTATATTATAAGGTATTTTCAATGTTACACTGTATATTACGTTATGTTATAAGGTATTTTCA
Source organism: Lasioglossum lativentre (assembly GCA_916610255.1). Lineage (NCBI taxonomy): Eukaryota > Metazoa > Arthropoda > Insecta > Hymenoptera > Halictidae > Lasioglossum > Lasioglossum lativentre. The sequence goes on from CAKAJI010000904.1 coordinate 619,475, forward strand.
ATGATAAACTACTATATATTATAAGGTATTTTCAATGATACACTGCATATTACGTTATATTATAAGGTATTTTCAATGATACACTGTATATTACGTTATATTATAAGGTATTTTCAATGATAAACTACGATATATTAGAAGGTATTTTCAGTGATACGCTGCAATGTACGTTATATTATAAGGTATTTTCAATGATACACTGCATATTACGTTATATTATAAGGTATTTTCAATGATACACTGCATATTACGTTATATTATAAGGTATTTTCAATGATACACTGCATATTACGCTATATTATAAGGTATTTTCAATGATATACTACAAATTACGAAATATTATAAGGTATTTTCAATGATACATTGCATATTACGATATATTATAAGGTATTTTCAATGATACACTGCATATTACGTTATATTATAAGGTATTTTCAATGATACACTACAAATTACGTTATATTATAAGGTATTTTCAATGATACACTGCATATTACGTTATATTATAATGTATTTTCAATGATACACTGCATATTACGTTATATTATAAGGTATTGTCAATGATACACTGCATATTACGTTATATTATAAGGTATTTTCAATGATAAACTACTATATATTATAAGGTATTTTCAGTGATACACTGCATATTGCGTTATATTATAAGGTATTTTCAATGGTACACTGTTTATTACGTTATATTATAAGGTATTTTCAATGATAAACTACGATATATTAGAAGGTATTTTCAATGATACACTGCATATTACGTTATATTATAAGGTATTTTCAATGATACACTGCATATTACGTTATATTACAAGGTATTTTCAATGATACACTGCATATTACGTTATAATATAAGGTATTTTCAATGATACACTGCATATTACGTTATATTATATGGTATTTTCAATGATACACTGCATATTACGATATATTATAAGGTATTTTCAATGATACGCTGCATAGTACGTTATATTATAAGGTATTTTCAATGTTACACTGTATATTACGTTATGTTATAAGGTATTTTTAATGATAAACTACTATATATTATAAGGTATTTTCAACGATACACTGCATATTACGTTATATTATAAGGTATTTTCAAAGATACACTATAAATTCCGATATATTATAAAGCATTTTCAATGATACAATGCATATTACGTTATATTATAAGGTATTTTCAACGATACACTGCATATTCCGTTATATTATAAGGTATTTTCATTGAAACACTCCATATTACGTTACATTATAAGGCATTTTCAATGATAAACTACGATATATTATAAGGTATTTTCAATGATACATTGCATATTACGCTATATTATAAGGTATTTAAAATGATATACTGCATATTACGTTATATTATAAGGTATTTTCAATGATACACTGCATATTACGTTATATTATAAGGTATTTTCAATGATACACTGCATAGTACGCTAAATTATAAGTTATGTTCAATGTTACACTGTATATTACGTTATGTTATAAGGTATTTTCAATGATAAACTACTATATATTATAAGGTATTTTCAATGATACACTGCATATTACGTTATATTATAAGGTATTTTCAATGATACACTGTATATTACGTTATATTATAAGGTATTTTCAATGATAAACTACGATATATTAGAAGGTATTTTCAATGATACACTGCATAGTACGCTATATTATAAGGTCTTTTCAATGATACACTGCATATTACGTTATACTATAAGGTATTTTCAATGATAAACTACGACATAATATAAGGTATGTTCAATGACACACTGCATATTTCGTTATATTATAAGGTATTTTCAATGATACACTACAAATTACGAAATTTTATAAGGTATTTTCAATGATACACTGCATATTACGTTATATTATAAGGTATTTTCAACGATACACTGCATATTACGTTATATTATAAGGTATTTTCAATGATACACTGCATATTACGCTATATTATAAGGTATTTTCAATGATATACTGCATATTACGTTATATTATAAGGTATTTTCAATGATACACTGCATATTACGTTATATTATAAGGTATTTTCAATGATACACTGCGTAGTACGCTATATTATAAGGTATTTTCAATGATATACTGCATATTACGTTATATTATAAGGTATTTTCAATGATACACTGCATATTACGTTATATTATAAGGTATTTTCAATGATAAACTACGATATATTAGAAGGTATTTTCAGTGATACACTGCATATTTCGTTATATTATAAGGTATTTTCAATGGTACACTGTATATTACGTTATATTATAAGGTATTTTCAATGATAAACTACGATATATTAGAAGGTATTTGCAATGATACACTGCATATTACGTTATATTATAAGGTATTTTCAATGATACACTGCATATTACGTTATATTATAAGGTATTTTCAATGATACACTGCATATTACGTTATATTACAAGGTATTTTCAATGATACACTGCATATTACGTTATATTATAAGGTATTTTCAATGATACACTACAAATTACGAAATATTATAAGGTATTTTCAATGATACATTGCATATTACGATATATTATAAGGTATTTTCAATGATACACTGCATATTACGTTATATTATAAGGTATTTTCAATGATACACTACAAATTCCGTTATATTATAAGGTATTTTCAATGATACACTGCATATTACGTTATATTATAATGTATTTTCAATGATACACTGCATATTACGTTATATTATAAGGTATTTTCAATGATACACTGCATATTACGTTATATTATAAGGTATTTTCAATGATACACTGCATATTACGTTATATTACAAGGTATTTTCAATGATACACTGCATATTACGTTATATTATAAGGTATTTTCAATGATACACTACAAATTACGAAATATTATAAGGTATTTTCAATGATACATTGCATATTACGATATATTATAAGGTATTATCAATGATACACTGCATATTACGTTATATTATAAGGTATTTTCAATGATACACTACAAATTCCGTTATATTATAAGGTATTTTCAATGATACACTGCATATTACGTTATATTATAATGTATTTTCAATGATACACTGCATATTACGTTATATTATAAGGTATTTTCAATGATACACTGCATATTACGTTATATTATAAGGTATTTTCAATGATAAACTACGATATATTAGAAGGTATTTTCAGTGATACACTGCATATTTCGTTATATTATAAGGTATTTTCAATGGTACACTGTATATTACGTTATATTATAAGGTATTTTCAATGATAAACTACGATATATTAGAAGGTATTTTCAATGATACACTGCATATTACGTTATATTAAGGTATTTTCAATGATACACTGCATATTACGTTATATTACAAGGTATTTTCAATGATACACTGCATATTACGTTATAATATAAGGTATTTTCATTGATACACTGCATATTACGTTATATTATATGGTATTTTCAATGATACACTGCATATTACGATATATATTAAGGTATTTTCAATGATACGCTGCATAGTACGTTATATTATAAGGTATTTTCAATGTTACACTGTATATTACGTCATGTTATAAGGTATTTTCAATGATAAACTACTATATATTATAAGGTATTTTCAATGATACACTGCATAGTACGCTATATTATAAGGTCTTTTCAATGATACACTGCATATTACGTTATACTATAAGGTTTTTTCAATGATAAACTACGACATAATATAAGGTATGTTCAATGACACACTGCATATTTCGTTATATTATAAGGTATTTTCAATGATACACTACAAATTACGAAATATTATAAAGTATTTTCAATGATACACTGCATATTACGTTATATTATAAGGTATTTTCAAAGATACACTATAAATTCCGATATATTATAAGGCATTTTCAATGATACAATGCATATTACGTTATATTATAAGGTATTTTCAACGATACACTGCATATTCCGTTATATTATAAGGTATTTTCATTGAAACACTCCATATTACGTTACATTATAAGGCATTTTCAATGATAAACTACGATATATTAGAAGGTATTTTCAGTGATACACTGCATATTTCGTTATATTATAAGGTATTTTCAATGGTACACTGTATATTACGTTATATTATAAGGTATTTTCAATGATAAACTACGATATATTAGAAGGTATTTTCAATGATACACTGCATATTACGTTATATTATAAGGTATTTTCAATGATACACTGCATATTACGTTATATTATAAGGTATTTTCAATGATACACTGCATATTACGTTATATTACAAGGTATTTTCAATGTTACACTGTATATTACGTTATGTTATAAGGTATTTTCAATGATAAACTACTATATATTATAAGGTATTTTCAATGATACACTGCATATTACGTTATATTATAAGGTATTTTCAATGATACACTGCATATTACGTTATATTATAAGGTATTTTCAATGATAAACTACGATATATTAGAAGGTATTTTCAATGATACACTGCATAGTACGCTATATTATAAGGTCTTTTCAATGATACACTGCATATTACGTTATACTATAAGGTTTTTTCAATGATAAACTACGACATAATATAAGGTATGTTCAATGACACACTGCATATTTCGTTATATTATAAGGTATTTTCAATGATACACTACAAATTACGAAATATTATAAGGTATTTTCAATGATACACTGCATATTACGTTATATTATAAGGTATTTTCAAAGATACACTATAAATTCCGATATATTATAAGGCATTTTCAATGATACAATGCATATTACGTTATATTATAAGGTATTTTCAACGATACACTGCATATTCCGTTATATTATAAGGTATTTTCATTGAAACACTCCATATTACGTTACATTATAAGGCATTTTCAATGATAAACTACGATATATTATAAGGTATTTTCAATGATACACTGCATATTACGCTATATTATAAGGTATTTTCAATGATACACTGCATATTACGTTATATTATAAGGTATTTTCAATGATACACTGCATATTACGTTATATTATAAGGTATTTTCAATGATAAACTACGATATATTAGAAGGTATTTTCAGTGATACAGTGCATATTTCGTTATATTATAAGGTATTTTCAATGGTACACTGTATATTACGTTATATTATAAGGTATTTTCAATGATAAACTACGATATATTAGAAGGTATTTGCAATGATACACTGCATATTACGTTATATTATAAGGTATTTTCAATGATACACTGCATATTACGTTATATTATAAGGTATTTTCAATGATACACTGCATATTACGTTATATTATAAGGTATTTTCAATGATACACTGCATATTACGTTATATTATAAGGTATTTTCAATGATACACTACAAATTACGAAATATTATAAGGTATTTTCAATGATACATTGCATATTACGATATATTATAAGGTATTTTCAATGATACACTGCATATTACGTTATATTATAAGGTATTTTCAATGATACACTACAAATTCCGTTATATTATAAGGTATTTTCAATGATACACTGCATATTACGTTATATTATAATGTATTTTCAATGATACACTGCATATTACGTTATATTATAAGGTCTTTTCAATGATACACTGCATATTACGTTATATTATAAGGTATTTTCAATGATACACTGCATATTACGTTATATTACAAGGTATTTTCAATGATACACTGCATATTACGTTATATTATAAGGTATTTTCAATGATACACTACAAATTACGAAATATTATAAGGTATTTTCAATGATACATAGCATATTACGATATATTATAAGGTATTATCAATGATACACTGCATATTACGTTATATTATAAGGTATTTTCAATGATACACTACAAATTCCGTTATATTATAAGGTATTTTCAATGATACACTGCATATTACGTTATATTATAATGTATTTTCAATGATACACTGCATATTACGTTATATTATAAGGTATTTTCAATGATACACTGCATATTACGTTATATTATAAGGTATTTTCAATGATAAACTACGATATATTAGAAGGTATTTTCAGTGATACACTGCATATTTCGTTATATTATAAGGTATTTTCAATGGTACACTGTATATTACGTTATATTATAAGGTATTTTCAATGATAAACTACGATATATTAGAAGGTATTTTCAATGATACACTGCATATTACGTTATATTATAAGGTATTTTCAATGATACACTGCATATTACGTTATATTACAAGGTATTTTCAATGATACACTGCATATTACGTTATATTATAAGGTATTTTCAATGATACACTGCATATTACGTTATATTATATGGTATTTTCAATGATACACTGCATATTACGATATATATTAAGGTATTTTCAATGATACGCTGCATAGTACGTTATATTATAAGGTATTTTCAACGATACACTGCATATTACGTTATATTATAAGGTATTTTCATTGAAACACTCCATATTACGTTACATTATAAGGCATTTTCAATGATAAACTACGATATATTATAAGGTATTTTCAATGATACACTGCATATTACGCTATATTATAAGGTATTTTCAATGATATACTGCATATTACGTTATATTATAAGGTATTTTCAATGATACACTGCATATTACGTTATATTATAAGGTATTTTCAATGATAAACTACGATATATTAGAAGGTATTTTCAGTGATACAGTGCATATTTCGTTATATTATAAGGTATTTTCAATGGTACACTGTATATTACGTTATATTATAAGGTATTTTCAATGATAAACTACGATATATTAGAAGGTATTTGCAATGATACACTGCATATTACGTTATATTATAAGGTATTTTCAATGATACACTGCATATTACGTTATATTATAAGGTATTTTCAATGATACACTGCATATTACGTTATATTACAAGGTATTTTCAATGATACACTGCATATTACGTTATATTATAAGGTATTTTCAATGATACACTACAAATTACGAAATATTATAAGGTATTTTCAATGATACATTGCATATTACGATATATTATAAGGTATTTTCAATGATACACTGCATATTACGTTATATTATAAGGTATTTTCAATGATACACTACAAATTCCGTTATATTATAAGGTATTTTCAATGATACACTGCATATTACGTTATATTATAATGTATTTTCAATGATACACTGCATATTACGTTATATTATAAGGTATTTTCAATGATACACTGCATATTACGTTATATTATAAGGTATTTTCAATGATACACTGCATATTACGTTATATTACAAGGTATTTTCAATGATACACTGCATATTACGTTATATTATAAGGTATTTTCAATGATACACTACAAATTCCGTTATATTATAAGGTATTTTCAATGATACACTGCATATTACGTTATATTATAATGTATTTTCAATGATACACTGCATATTACGTTATATTATAAGGTATTTTCAATGATACACTGCATATTACGTTATATTATAAGGTATTTTCAATGATAAACTACGATATATTAGAAGGTATTTTCAGTGATACACTGCATATTTCGTTATATTATAAGGTATTTTCAATGGTACACTGTATATTACGTTATATTATAAGGTATTTTCAATGATAAACTACGATATATTAGAAGGTATTTTCAATGATACACTGCATATTACGTTATATTATAAGGTATTTTCAATGATACACTGCATATTACGTTATATTACAAGGTATTTTCAATGATACACTGCATATTACGTTATAATATAAGGTATTTTCAATGATACACTGCATATTACGTTATATTATATGGTATTTTCAATGATACACTGCATATTACGATATATATTAAGGTATTTTCAATGATACGCTGCATAGTACGTTATATTATAAGGTATTTTCAATGTTACACTGTATATTACGTCATGTTATAAGGTATTTTCAATGATAAACTACTATATATTATAAGGTATTTTCAATGATACACTGCATATTACGTTATATTATAAGGTATTTTCAATGATACACTGTATATTACGTTATATTATAAGGTATTTTCAATGATAAACTACGATATATTAGAAGGTATTTTCAATGATACACTGCATAGTACGCTATATTATAAGGTCTTTTCAATGATACACTGCATATTACGTTATACTATAAGGTTTTTTCAATGATAAACTACGACATAATATAAGGTATGTTCAATGACACACTGCATATTTCGTTATATTATAAGGTATTTTCAATGATACACTACAAATTACGAAATATTATAAAGTATTTTCAATGATACACTGCATATTACGTTATATTATAAGGTATTTTCAAAGATACACTATAAATTCCGATATATTATAAGGCATTTTCAATGATACAATGCATATTACGTTATATTATAAGGTATTTTCAACGATACACTGCATATTCCGTTATATTATAAGGTATTTTCATTGAAACACTCCATATTACGTTACATTATAAGGCATTTTCAATGATAAACTACGATATATTAGAAGGTATTTTCAGTGATACACTGCATATTTCGTTATATTATAAGGTATTTTCAATGGTACACTGTATATTACGTTATATTATAAGGTATTTTCAATGATAAACTACGATATATTAGAAGGTATTTTCAATGATACACTGCATATTACGTTATATTATAAGGTATTTTCAATGATACACTGCATATTACGTTATATTATAAGGTATTTTCAATGATACACTGCATATTACGTTATATTACAAGGTATTTTCAATGATACACTGCATATTACGTTATATTATAAGGTATTTTCAATGATACACTACAAATTACGAAATATTATAAGGTATTTTCAATGATACATTGCATATTACGATATATTATAAGGTATTTTCAATGATACACTGCATATTACGTTATATTATAAGGTATTTTCAATGATACACTACAAATTCCGTTATATTATAAGGTATTTTCAATGATACACTGCATATTACGTTATATTATAATGTATTTTCAATGATACACTGCATATTACGTTATATTATAAGGTATTTTCAATGATACACTGCATATTACGTTATATTATAAGGTATTTTCAATGATACACTGCATATTACGTTATATTACAAGGTATTTTCAATGATACACTGCATATTACGTTATATTATAAGGTATTTTCAAAGATACACTACAAATTACGAAATATTATAAGGTATTTTCAATGATACATTGCATATTACGATATATTATAAGGTATTATCAATGATACACTGCATATTACGTTATATTATAAGGTATTTTCAATGATACACTACAAATTCCGTTATATTATAAGGTATTTTCAATGATACACTGCATATTACGTTATATTATAATGTATTTTCAATGATACACTGCATATTACGTTATATTATAAGGTATTTTCAATGATACACTGCATATTACGTTATATTATAAGGTATTTTCAATGATAAACTACGATATATTAGAAGGTATTTTCAGTGATACACTGCATATTTCGTTATATTATAAGGTATTTTCAATGGTACACTGTATATTACGTTATATTATAAGGTATTTTCAATGATAAACTACGATATATTAGAAGGTATTTTCAATGATACACTGCATATTACGTTATATTATAAGGTATTTTCAATGATACACTGCATATTACGTTATATTACAAGGTATTTTCAATGATACACTGCATATTACGTTATAATATAAGGTATTTTCATTGATACACTGCATATTACGTTATATTATATGGTATTTTCAATGATACACTGCATATTACGATATATATTAAGGTATTTTCAATGATACGCTGCATAGTACGTTATATTATAAGGTATTTTCAATGTTACACTGTATATTACGTTATGTTATAAGGTATTTTCAATGATAAACTACTATATATTATAAGGTATTTTCAATGATACACTGCATATTACGTTATATTATATGGTATTTTCAATGATACACTGTATATTACGTTATATTATAAGGTATTTTCAATGATAAACTACGATATATTAGAAGGTATTTTCAATGATACACTGCATAGTACGCTATATTATAAGGTCTTTTCAATGATACACTGCATATTACGTTATACTATAAGGTTTTTTCAATGATAAACTACGACATAATATAAGGTATGTTCAATGACACACTGCATATTTCGTTATATTATAAGGTATTTTCAATGATACACTACAAATTACGAAATATTATAAAGTATTTTCAATGATACACTGCATATTACGTTATATTATAAGGTATTTTCAAAGATACACTATAAATTCCGATATATTATAAGGCATTTTCAATGATACAATGCATATTACGTTATATTATAAGGTATTTTCAACGATACACTGCATATTCCGTTATATTATAAGGTATTTTCATTGAAACACTCCATATTACGTTACATTATAAGGCATTTTCAATGATAAACTACGATATATTAGAAGGTATTTTCAGTGATACACTGCATATTTCGTTATATTATAAGGTATTTTCAATGGTACACTGTATATTACGTTATATTATAAGGTATTTTCAATGATAAACTACGATATATTAGAAGGTATTTTCAATGATACACTGCATATTACGTTATATTACAAGGTATTTTCAATGTTACACTGTATATTACGTTATGTTATAAGGTATTTTCAATGATAAACTACTATATATTATAAGGTATTTTCAATGATACACTGCATATTACGTTATATTATAAGGTATTTTCAATGATACACTGTATATTACGTTATATTATAAGGTATTTTCAATGATAAACTACGATATATTAGAAGGTATTTTCAATGATACACTGCATAGTACGCTATATTATAAGGTCTTTTCAATGATACACTGCATATTACGTTATACTATAAGGTTTTTTCAATGATAAACTACGACATAATATAAGGTATGTTCAATGACACACTGCATATTTCGTTATATTATAAGGTATTTTCAATGATACACTACAAATTACGAAATATTATAAGGTATTTTCAATGATACACTGCATATTACGTTATATTATAAGGTATTTTCAAAGATACACTATAAATTCCGATATATTATAAGGCATTTTCAATGATACAATGCATATTACGTTATATTATAAGGTATTTTCAACGATACACTGCATATTCCGTTATATTATAAGGTATTTTCATTGAAACACTCCATATTACGTTACATTATAAGGCATTTTCAATGATAAACTACGATATATTATAAGGTATTTTCAATGATACACTGCATATTACGCTATATTATAAGGTATTTTCAATGATATACTGCATATTACGTTATATTATAAGGTATTTTCAATGATACAGTGCATATTACGTTATATTATAAGGTATTTTCAATGATAAACTACGATATATTAGAAGGTATTTTCAGTGATACAGTGCATATTTCGTTATATTATAAGGTATTTTCAATGGTACACTGTATATTACGTTATATTATAAGGTATTTTCAATGATAAACTACGATATATTAGAAGGTATTTGCAATGATACACTGCATATTACGTTATATTATAAGGTATTTTCAATGATACACTGCATATTACGTTATATTATAAGGTATTTTCAATGATACACTGCATATTACGTTATATTACAAGGTATTTTCAATGATACACTGCATATTACGTTATATTATAAGGTATTTTCAATGATACACTACAAATTACGAAATATTATAAGGTATTTTCAATGATACATTGCATATTACGATATATTATAAGGTATTTTCAATGATACACTGCATATTACGTTATATTATAAGGTATTTTCAATGATACACTACAAATTCCGTTATATTATAAGGTATTTTCAATGATACACTGCATATTACGTTATATTATAATGTATTTTCAATGATACACTGCATATTACGTTATATTATAAGGTATTTTCAATGATACACTGCATATTACGTTATATTATAAGGTATTTTCAATGATACACTGCATATTACGTTATATTACAAGGTATTTTCAATGATACACTGCATATTACGTTATATTATAAGGTATTTTCAATGATACACTACAAATTACGAAATATTATAAGGTATTTTCAATGATACATTGCATATTACGATATATTATAAGGTATTATCAATGATACACTGCATATTACGTTATATTATAAGGTATTTTCAATGATACACTACAAATTCCGTTATATTATAAGGTATTTTCAATGATACACTGCATATTACGTTATATTATAATGTATTTTCAATGATACACTGCATATTACGTTATATTATAAGGTATTTTCAATGATACACTGCATATTACGTTATATTATAAGGTATTTTCAATGATAAACTACGATATATTAGAAGGTATTTTCAGTGATACACTGCATATTTCGTTATATTATAAGGTATTTTCAATGGTACACTGTATATTACGTTATATTATAAGGTATTTTCAATGATAAACTACGATATATTAGAAGGTATTTTCAATGATACACTGCATATTACGTTATATTATAAGGTATTTTCAATGATACACTGCATATTACGTTATATTACAAGGTATTTTCAATGATACACTGCATATTACGTTATAATATAAGGTATTTTCAATGATACACTGCATATTACGTTATATTATATGGTATTTTCAATGATACACTGCATATTACGATATATATTAAGGTATTTTCAATGATACGCTGCATAGTACGTTATATTATAAGGTATTTTCAACGATACACTGCATATTCCGTTATATTATAAGGTATTTTCATTGAAACACTCCATATTACGTTACATTATAAGGCATTTTCAATGATAAACTACGATAAATTATAACGTATTTTCAATGATACACTGCATATTACGCTATATTATAAGGTATTTTCAATGATATACTGCATATTACGTTATATTATAAGGTATTTTCAATGATACACTGCATATTACGTTATATTATAAGGTATTTTCAATGATAAACTACGATATATTAGAAGGTATTTTCAGTGATACAGTGCATATTTCGTTATATTATAAGGTATTTTCAATGGTACACTGTATATTACGTTATATTATAAGGTATTTTCAATGATAAACTACGATATATTAGAAGGTATTTGCAATGATACACTGCATATTACGTTATATTATAAGGTATTTTCAATGATACACTGCATATTACGTTATATTATAAGGTATTTTCAATGATACACTGCATATTACGTTATATTACAAGGTATTTTCAATGATACACTGCATATTACGTTATATTATAAGGTATTTTCAATGATACACTACAAATTACGAAATATTATAAGGTATTTTCAATGATACATTGCATATTACGATATATTATAAGGTATTTTCAATGATACACTGCATATTACGTTATATTATAAGGTATTTTCAATGATACACTACAAATTCCGTTATATTATAAGGTATTTTCAATGATACACTGCATATTACGTTATATTATAATGTATTTTCAATGATACACTGCATATTACGTTATATTATAAGGTATTTTCAATGATACACTGCATATTACGTTATATTATAAGGTATTTTCAATGATACACTGCATATTACGTTATATTACAAGGTATTTTCAATGATACACTGCATATTACGTTATATTATAAGGTATTTTCAATGATACACTACAAATTACGAAATATTATAAGGTATTTTCAATGATACATTGCATATTACGATATATTATAAGGTATTATCAATGATACACTGCATATTACGTTATATTATAAGGTATTTTCAATGATACACTACAAATTCCGTTATATTATAAGGTATTTTCAATGATACACTGCATATTACGTTATATTATAATGTATTTTCAATGATACACTGCATATTACGTTATATTATAAGGTATTTTCAATGATACACTGCATATTACGTTATATTATAAGGTATTTTCAATGATAAACTACGATATATTAGAAGGTATTTTCAGTGATACACTGCATATTTCGTTATATTATAAGGTATTTTCAATGGTACACTGTATATTACGTTATATTATAAGGTATTTTCAATGATAAACTACGATATATTAGAAGGTATTTTCAATGATACACTGCATATTACGTTATATTATAAGGTATTTTCAATGATACACTGCATATTACGTTATATTACAAGGTATTTTCAATGATACACTGCATATTACGTTATAATATAAGGTATTTTCAATGATACACTGCATATTACGTTATATTATATGGTATTTTCAATGATACACTGCATATTACGATATATATTAAGGTATTTTCAATGATACGCTGCATAGTACGTTATATTATAAGGTATTTTCAATGTTACACTGTATATTACGTCATGTTATAAGGTATTTTCAATGATAAACTACTATATATTATAAGGTATTTTCAATGATACACTGCATATTACGTTATATTATAAGGTATTTTCAATGATACACTGTATATTACGTTATATTATAAGGTATTTTCAATGATAAACTACGATATATTAGAAGGTATTTTCAATGATACACTGCATAGTACGCTATATTATAAGGTCTTTTCAATGATACACTGCATATTACGTTATACTATAAGGTTTTTTCAATGATAAACTACGACATAATATAAGGTATGTTCAATGACACACTGCATATTTCGTTATATTATAAGGTATTTTCAATGATACACTACAAATTACGAAATATTATAAAGTATTTTCAATGATACACTGCATATTACGTTATATTATAAGGTATTTTCAAAGATACACTATAAATTCCGATATATTATAAGGCATTTTCAATGATACAATGCATATTACGTTATATTATAAGGTATTTTCAACGATACACTGCATATTCCGTTATATTATAAGGTATTTTCATTGAAACACTCCATATTACGTTACATTATAAGGCATTTTCAATGATAAACTACGATATATTAGAAGGTATTTTCAGTGATACACTGCATATTTCGTTATATTATAAGGTATTTTCAATGATACACTGTATATTACGTTATATTATAAGGTATTTTCAATGATAAACTACGATATATTAGAAGGTATTTTCAATGATACACTGCATATTACGTTATATTATAAGGTATTTTCAATGATACACTGCATATTACGTTATATTATAAGGTATTTTCAATGATACACTGCATATTACGTTATATTACAAGGTATTTTCAATGATACACTGCATATTACGTTATATTATAAGGTATTTTCAATGATACACTACAAATTACGAAATATTATAAGGTATTTTCAATGATACATTGCATATTACGATATATTATAAGGTATTTTCAATGATACACTGCATATTACGTTATATTATAAGGTATTTTCAATGATACACTACAAATTCCGTTATATTATAAGGTATTTTCAATGATACACTGCATATTACGTTATATTATAATGTATTTTCAATGATACACTGCATATTACGTTATATTATAAGGTATTTTCAATGATACACTGCATATTACCTTATATTATAAGGTATTTTCAATGATACACTGCATATTACGTTATATTACAAGGTATTTTCAATGATACACTGCATATTACGTTATATTATAAGGTATTTTCAATGATACACTACAAATTACGAAATATTATAAGGTATTTTCAATGATACATTGCATATTACGATATATTATAAGGTATTATCAATGATACACTGCATATTACGTTATATTATAAGGTATTTTCAATGATACACTACAAATTCCGTTATATTATAAGGTATTTTCAATGATACACTGCATATTACGTTATATTATAATGTATTTTCAATGATACACTGCATATTACGTTATATTACAAGGTATTTTCAATGATACACTGCATATTACGTTATATTATAAGGTATTTTCAATGATACACTACAAATTACGAAATATTATAAGGTATTTTCAATGATACATTGCATATTACGATATATTATAAGGTATTTTCAGTGATACACTGCATATTTCGTTATATTATAAGGTATTTTCAATGGTACACTGTATATTACGTTATATTATAAGGTATTTTCAATGATAAACTACGATATATTAGAAGGTATTTTCAATGATACACTGCATATTACGTTATATTATAAGGTATTTTCAATGATACACTGCATATTACGTTATATTACAAGGTATTTTCAATGATACACTGCATATTACGTTATAATATAAGGTATTTTCAATGATACACTGCATATTACGTTATATTATATGGTATTTTCAATGATACACTGCATATTACGATATATATTAAGGTATTTTCAATGATACGCTGCATAGTACGTTATATTATAAGGTATTTTCAACGATACACTGCATATTCCGTTATATTATAAGGTATTTTCATTGAAACACTCCATATTACGTTACATTATAAGGCATTTTCAATGATAAACTACGATATATTATAAGGTATTTTCAATGATACACTGCATATTACGCTATATTATAAGGTATTTTCAATGATATACTGCATATTACGTTATATTATAAGGTATTTTCAATGATACACTGCATATTACGTTATATTATAAGGTATTTTCAATGATAAACTACGATATATTAGAAGGTATTTTCAGTGATACAGTGCATATTTCGTTATATTATAAGGTATTTTCAATGGTACACTGTATATTACGTTATATTATAAGGTATTTTCAATGATAAACTACGATATATTAGAAGGTATTTGCAATGATACACTGCATATTACGTTATATTATAAGGTATTTTCAATGATACACTGCATATTACGTTATATTATAAGGTATTTTCAATGATACACTGCATATTACGTTATATTACAAGGTATTTTCAATGATACACTGCATATTACGTTATATTATAAGGTATTTTCAATGATACACTACAAATTACGAAATATTATAAGGTATTTTCAATGATACATTGCATATTACGATATATTATAAGGTATTTTCAATGATACACTGCATATTACGTTATATTATAAGGTATTTTCAATGATACACTACAAATTCCGTTATATTATAAGGTATTTTCAATGATACACTGCATATTACGTTATATTATAATGTATTTTCAATGATACACTGCATATTACGTTATATTATAAGGTATTTTCAATGATACACTGCATATTACGTTATATTATAAGGTATTTTCAATGATACACTGCATATTACGTTATATTACAAGGTATTTTCAATGATACACTGCATATTACGTTATATTATAAGGTATTTTCAATGATACACTACCAATTACGAAATATTATAAGGTATTTTCAATGATACATTGCATATTACGATATATTATAAGGTATTATCAATGATACACTGCATATTACGTTATATTATAAGGTATTTTCAATGATACACTACAAATTCCGTTATATTATAAGGTATTTTCAATGATACACTGCATATTACGTTATATTATAATGTATTTTCAATGATACACTGCATATTACGTTATATTATAAGGTATTTTCAATGATACACTGCATATTACGTTATATTATAAGGTATTTTCAATGATAAACTACGATATATTAGAAGGTATTTTCAGTGATACACTGCATATTTCGTTATATTATAAGGTATTTTCAATGGTACACTGTATATTACGTTATATTATAAGGTATTTTCAATGATAAACTACGATATATTAGAAGGTATTTTCAATGATACACTGCATATTACGTTATATTATAAGGTATTTTCAATGATACACTGCATATTACGTTATATTACAAGGTATTTTCAATGATACACTGCATATTACGTTATAATATAAGGTATTTTCAATGATACACTGCATATTACGTTATATTATATGGTATTTTCAATGATACACTGCATATTACGATATATATTAAGGTATTTTCAATGATACGCTGCATAGTACGTTATATTATAAGGTATTTTCAATGTTACACTGTATATTACGTCATGTTATAAGGTATTTTCAATGATAAACTACTATATATTATAAGGTATTTTCAATGATACACTGCATATTACGTTATATTATAAGGTATTTTCAATGATACACTGTATATTACGTTATATTATAAGGTATTTTCAATGATAAACTACGATATATTAGAAGGTATTTTCAATGATACACTGCATAGTACGCTATATTATAAGGTCTTTTCAATGATACACTGCATATTACGTTATACTATAAGGTTTTTTCAATGATAAACTACGACATAATATAAGGTATGTTCAATGACACACTGCATATTTCGTTATATTATAAGGTATTTTCAATGATACACTACAAATTACGAAATATTATAAAGTATTTTCAATGATACACTGCATATTACGTTATATTATAAGGTATTTTCAAAGATACACTATAAATTCCGATATATTATAAGGCATTTTCAATGATACAATGCATATTACGTTATATTATAAGGTATTTTCAACGATACACTGCATATTCCGTTATATTATAAGGTATTTTCATTGAAACACTCCATATTACGTTACATTATAAGGCATTTTCAATGATAAACTACGATATATTAGAAGGTATTTTCAGTGATACACTGCATATTTCGTTATATTATAAGGTATTTTCAATGGTACACTGTATATTACGTTATATTATAAGGTATTTTCAATGATAAACTACGATATATTAGAAGGTATTTTCAATGATACACTGCATATTACGTTATATTATAAGGTATTTTCAATGATACACTGCATATTACGTTATATTATAAGGTATTTTCAATGATACACTGCATATTACGTTATATTACAAGGTATTTTCAATGATACACTGCATATTACGTTATATTATAAGGTATTTTCAATGATACACTACAAATTACGAAATATTATAAGGTATTTTCAATGATACATTGCATATTACGATATATTATAATGTATTTTCAATGATACACTGCATATTACGTTATATTATAAGGTATTTTCAATGATACACTACAAATTCCGTTATATTATAAGGTATTTTCAATGATACACCGCATATTGCGTTATATTATAATGTATTTTCAATGATACACTGCATATTACGTTATATTATAAGGTATTTTCAATGATACACTGCATATTACGTTATATTACAAGGTATTTTCAATGATACACTGCATATTACGTTATAATATAAGGTATTTTCAATGATACACTGCATATTACGTTATATTATATGGTATTTTCAATGATACACTGCATATTACGATATATTATAAGGTATTTTCAATGATACGCTGCATAGTACGTTATATTATAAGGTATTTTCAATGATACACTGCATATTACGTTATATTACAAGGTATTTTCAATGATACACTGCATATTACGTTATATTATAAGGTATTTTCAATGATACACTACAAATTACGAAATATTATAAGGTATTTTCAATGATACATTGCATATTACGATATATTATAAGGTATTTTCAATGATACACTGCATATTACGTTATATTATAAGGTATTTTCAATGAAACACTACAAATTCCGTTATATTATAAGGTATTTTCAATGATACACTGCATATTACGTTATATTATAATGTATTTTCAATGATACACTGCAGATTACGTTATATTATAAGGTATTTTCAATGATAAACTACGATATATTAGAAGGTATTTTCAATGATACACTGCATATTACGTTATATTATAAGGTATTTTCAATGATACACTGCATATTACGTTATATTATAAGGTATTTTCAATGATACACTGCATATTACGTTATATTACAAGGTATTTCCAATGATACACTGCATATTACGTTATATTATAAGGTATTTTCAATGATACACTACAAATTACGAAATATTATAAGGTATTTTCAATGATACATTGCATATTACGATATATTATAATGTATTTTCAATGATACACTGCATATTACGTTATATTATAAGGTATTTTCAATGATACACTACAAATTCCGTTATATTATAAGGTATTTTCAATGATACACTGCATATTACGTTATATTATAATGTATTTTCAATGATACACTGCATATTACGTTATATTATAAGGTATTTTCAATGATACACTGCATATTACGTTATATTACAAGGTATTTTCAATGATACACTGCATATTACGTTATAATATAAGGTATTTTCAATGATACACTGCATATTACGTTATATTATATGGTATTTTCAATGATACACTGCATATTACGAAATATTATAAGGTATTTTCAATGATACATTGCATATTACGATATATTATAAGGTATTTTCAATGATACACTGCATATTACGTTATATTATAAGGTATTTTCAATGATACACTACAAATTCCGTTATATTATAAGGTATTTTCAATGATACACTGCATATTACGTTATATTATAATGTATTTTCAATGATACACTGCATATTACGTTATATTATAAGGTATTTTCAATGATACACTGCATATTACGTTATATTATAAGGTATTTTCAATGATACACTACAAATTCCGTTATATTATAAGGTATTTTCAATGATACACTGCATATTACGTTATATTATAATGTATTTTCAATGATACACTGCATATTACGTTATATTATAAGGTATTTTCAATGATACACTGCATATTACGTTATATTACAAGGTATTTTCAATGATACACTGCATATTACGTTATAATATAAGGTATTTTCAATGATACACTGCATATTACGTTATATTATATGATATTTTCAATGATACACTGCATATTACGATATATTATAAGGTATTTTCAATGATACGCTGCATAGTACGTTATATTGTAAGGTATTTTCAATGTTACACTGTATATTACGTTATGTTATAAGGTATTTTCAATGATAAACTACTATATATTATAAGGTATTTTCAATGATACACTGCATATTACGTTATATTATAAGGTATTTTCAATGATACACTGTATATTACGTTATATTATAAGGTATTTTCAATGATAAACTACGATATATTAGAAGGTATTTTCAATGATACACTGCATAGTACGCTATATTATAAGGTATTTTCAATGATACACTGCATATTACGTTATACTATAAGGTATTTTCAATGATACACTGCATATTACGTTATATTATAAGGTATTTTCAATGATACACTGCATATTACGTTATATTATAAGGTATTTTCAATGATACACTACAAATTCCGTTATATTATAAGGTATTTTCAATGATACACTGCATATTACGTTATATTATAATGTATTTTCAATGATACACTGCATATTACGTTATATTATAAGGTATTTTCAATGATACACTGCATATTACGTTATATTACAAGGTATTTTCAATGATACACTGCATATTACGTTATAATATAAGGTATTTTCAATGATACACTGCATATTACGTTATATTATATGGTATTTTCAATGATACACTGCATATTACGATATATTATAAGGTATTTTCAATGATACGCTGCATATTACGTTATATTATAAGGTATTTTCAAAGATACACTATAAATTCCGATATATTATAAGGCATTTTCAATGATACAATGCATATTACGTTATATTATAAGGTATTTTCAACGATACACTGCATATTCCGTTATATTATAAGGTATTTTCATTGAAACACTCCATATTACGTTACATTATAAGGCATTTTCAATGATAAACTACGATATATTATAAGGTATTTTCAATGATACACTGCATATTACGCTATATTATAAGGTATTTTAAATGATATACTGCATATTACGTTATATTATAAGGTATTTTCAATGATACACTGCATATTACGTTATATTATAAGGTATTTTCAATGATACACTGCATAGTACGCTATATTATAAGGTATTTTCAATGATACACTGCATATTACGTTATATTATAAGGTATTTTCAATGATAAACTACGATATATTAGAAGGTATTTTCAGTGATACACTGCATATTTCGTTATATTATAAGGTATTTTCAATGGTACACTGTATATTACGTTATATTATAAGGTATTTTCAATGATAAACTACGTTATATTATAAGGTATTTTCAATGATACACTGCATATTACGTTATATTATAAGGTATTTTCAATGATACGCTGCATAGTACGTTATATTATAAGGTATTTTCAATGATACACTGCATATTACGTTATATTACAAGGTATTTTCAATGATACACTGCATATTACGTTATATTATAAGGTATTTTCAATGATACACTACAAATTACGAAATATCATAAGGTATTTTCAATGATACATTGCATATTACGATATATTATAAGGTATTTTCAATGATACACTGCATATTACGTTATATTATAAGGTATTTTCAATGATACACTACAAATTCCGTTATATTATAAGGTATTTTCAATGATACACTGCATATTACGTTATATTATAAGGTATTTTCAATGATACACTGCATATTACGTTATATTATAAGGTATTTTCAATGATACACTGCATATTACGTTATATTACAAGGTATTTTCAATGATACACTGCATATTACGTTATAATATAAGGTATTTTCAATGATACACTGCATATTACGTTATATTATAAGGTATTTTCAATGATACACTACAAATTCCGTTATATTATAAGGTATTTTCAATGATACACTGCATATTACGTTATATTATAATGTATTTTCAATGATACAATGCATATTACGTTATATTATAAGGTATTTTCAATGATACACTGCATATTACGTTATATTACAAGGTATTTTCAATGATACACTGCATATTACGTTATAATATAAGGTATTTTCAATGATACACTGCATATTACGTTATATTATATGGTATTTTCAATGATACACTGCATATTACGATATATTATAAGGTATTTTCAATGATACGCTGCATATTACGTTATATTATAAGGTATTTTCAAAGATACACTATAAATTCCGATATATTATAAGGCATTTTCAATGATACAATGCATATTACGTTATATTATAAGGTATTTTCAACGATACACTGCATATTCCGTTATATTATAAGGTATTTTCATTGAAACACTCCATATTACGTTACATTATAAGGCATTTTCAATGATAAACTACGATATATTATAAGGTATTTTCAATGATACACTGCATATTACGCTATATTATAAGGTATTTTAAATGATATACTGCATATTACGTTATATTATAAGGTATTTTCAATGATACACTGCATATTACGTTATATTATAAGGTATTTTCAATGATACACTGCATATTACGTTATATTATAAGGTATTTTCAATGATACACTACAAATTCCGTTATATTATAAGGTATTTTCAATGATACACTGCATATTACGTTATATTATAATGTATTTTCAATGATACACTGCATATTACGTTATATTATAAGGTATTTTCAATGATACACTGCATATTACGTTATATTACAAGGTATTTTCAATGATACACTGCATATTACGTTATAATATAAGGTATTTTCAATGATACACTGCATATTACGTTATATTATAAGGTATTTTCAATGATACACTACAAATTCCGTTATATTATAAGGTATTTTCAATGATACACTGCATATTACGTTATATTATAATGTATTTTCAATGATACACTGCATATTACGTTATATTATAAGGTATTTTCAATGATACACTGCATATTACGTTATATTACAAGGTATTTTCAATGATACACTGCATATTACGTTATAATATAAGGTATTTTCAATGATACACTGCATATTACGTTATATTATATGGTATTTTCAATGATACACTGCATATTACGATATATTATAAGGTATTTTCAATGATACGCTGCATATTACGTTATATTATAAGGTATTTTCAAAGATACACTATAAATTCCGATATATTATAAGGCATTTTCAATGATACAATGCATATTACGTTATATTATAAGGTATTTTCAACGATACACTGCATATTCCGTTATATTATAAGGTATTTTCATTGAAACACTCCATATTACGTTACATTATAAGGCATTTTCAATGATAAACTACGATATATTATAAGGTATTTTCAATGATACACTGCATATTACGTTATATTACAAGGTATTTTCAATGATACACTGCATATTACGTTATAATATAAGGTATTTTCAATGATACACTGCATATTACGTTATATTATATGGTATTTTCAATGATACACTGCATATTACGATATATTATAAGGTATTTTCAATGATACGCTGCATATTACGTTATATTATAAGGTATTTTCAAAGATACACTATAAATTCCGATATATTATAAGGCATTTTCAATGATACAATGCATATTACGTTATATTATAAGGTATTTTCAACGATACACTGCATATTACGTTATATTATATGGTATTTTCAATGATACACTGCATATTACGTTATATTATAAGGTATTTTCAATGATACACTGCATAGTACGCTATATTATAAGGTATTTTCAATGATACACTGCATATTACGTTATATTATAAGGTATTTTCAATGATAAACTACGATATATTAGAAGGTATTTTCAGTGATACACTGCATATTTCGTTATATTATAAGGTATTTTCAATGGTACACTGTATATTACGTTATATTATAAGGTATTTTCAATGATAAACTACGTTATATTATTAGGTATTTTCAATGATACACTGCATATTACGTTATATTATAAGGTATTTTCAATGATACGCTGCATAGTACGTTATATTATAAGGTATTTTCAATGATACACTGCATATTACGTTATATTACAAGGTATTTTCAATGATACACTGCATATTACGTTATATTATAAGGTATTTTCAATGATACACTACAAATTACGAAATATTATAAGGTATTTTCAATGATACATTGCATATTACGATATATTATAAGGTATTTTCAATGATACACTGCATATTACGTTATATTATAAGGTATTTTCAATGATACACTACAAATTCCGTTATATTATAAGGTATTTTCAATGATACACTGCATATTACGTTATATTATAATGTATTTTCAATGATACACTGCATATTACGTTATATTATAAGGTATTTTCAATGATACACTGCATATTACGTTATATTACAAGGTATTTTCAATGATACACTGCATATTACGTTATAATATAAGGTATTTTCAATGATACACTGCATATTACGTTATATTATAAGGTATTTTCAATGATACACTGCATAGTACGCTATATTATAAGGTATTTTCAATGATACACTGCATATTACGTTATATTATAAGGTATTTTCAATGATACACTACAAATTACGAAATATTATAAGGTATTTTCAATGATACATTGCATATTACGATATATTATAAGGTATTTTCAATGATACACTGCATATTACGTTATATTATAAGGTATTTTCAATGATACACTACAAATTCCGTTATATTATAAGGTATTTTCAATGATACACTGCATATTACGTTATATTATAATGTATTTTCAATGATACACTGGATATTACGTTATATTATAAGGTATTTTCAATGATACACTGCATATTACGTTATATTATAAGGTATTTTCAATGATACACTACAAATTCCGTTATATTATAAGGTATTTTCAATGATACACTGCATATTACGTTATATTATAATGTATTTTCAATGATACACTGCATATTACGTTATATTATAAGGTATTTTCAATGATACACTGCATATTACGTTATATTACAAGGTATTTTCAATGATACACTGCATATTACGTTATAATATAAGGTATTTTCAATGATACACTGCATATTACGTTATATTATAAGGTATTTTCAATGATACACTGCATATTACGATATATTATAAGGTATTTTCAATGATACGCTGCATAGTACGTTATATTGTAAGGTATTTTCAATGTTACACTGTATATTACGTTATGTTATAAGGTATTTTCAATGATAAACTACTATATATTATAAGGTATTTTCAATGATACACTGCATATTACGTTATATTATAAGGTATTTTCAATGATACACTGTATATTACGTTATATTATAAGGTATTTTCAATGATAAACTACGATATATTAGAAGGTATTTTCAATGATACACTGCATAGTACGTTATATTATAAGGTATTTTCAATGATACACTGCATATTACGTTATATTATAAGGTATTTTCAATGATAAACTACGATATATTAGAAGGTATTTTCAGTGATACACTGCATATTTCGTTATATTATAAGGTATTTTCAATGGTACACTGTATATTACGTTATATTATAAGGTATTTTCAATGATAAATTACGTTATATTATTAAGTATTTTCAATGATACACTGCATATTACGTTATATTATAAGGTATTTTCAATGATACACTGCATATTACGCTATATTATAAGGTATTTTCAATGATACACTGCATATTACGTTATATTACAAGGTATTTTCAATGATACACTGCATATTACGTTATATTATAAGGTATTTTCAATGATACACTACAAATTACGAAATATTATAAGGTATTTTCAATGATACATTGCATATTACGATATATTATAAGGTATTTTCAATGATACACTGCATATTACGTTATATTATAAGGTATTTTCAATGATACACTACAAATTCCGTTATATTATAAGGTATTTTCAATGATACACTGCATATTACGTTATATTATAAGGTATTTTCAATGATACACTGCATATTACGTTATATTATAAGGTATTTTCAATGATACACTGCATATTACGTTATATTACAAGGTATTTTCAATGATACACTGCATATTACGTTATAATATAAGGTATTTTCAATGATACACTGCATATTACGTTATATTATAAGGTATTTTCAATGATACACTGCATAGTACGCTATATTATAAGGTATTTTCAATGATACACTGCATATTACGTTATATTATAAGGTATTTTCAATGATACACTACAAATTACGAAATATTATAAGGTATTTTCAATGATACACTGCATATTACGATATATTATAAGGTATTTTCAATGATACACTGCATATTACGTTATATTATAAGGTATTTTCAATGATACACTACAAATTCCGTTATATTATAAGGTATTTTCAATGATACACTGCATATTACGTTATATTATAATGTATTTTCAATGATACACTGCATATTACGTTATATTATAAGGTATTTTCAATGATACACTGCATATTACGTTATATTATAAGGTATTTTCAATGATACACTACAAATTCCGTTATATTATAAGGTATTTTCAATGATACACTGCATATTACGTTATATTATAATGTATTTTCAATGATACACTGCATATTACGTTATATTATAAGGTATTTTCAATGATACACTGCATATTACGTTATATTACAAGGTATTTTCAATGATACACTGCATATTACGTTATAATATAAGGTATTTTCAATGATACACTGCATATTACGTTATATTATATGGTATTTTCAATGATACACTGCATATTACGATATATTATAAGGTATTTTCAATGATACGCTGCATAGTACGTTATATTGTAAGGTATTTTCAATGTTACACTGTATATTACGTTATGTTATAAGGTATTTTCAATGATAAACTACTATATATTATAAGGTATTTTCAATGATACACTGCATATTACGTTATATTATAAGGTATTTTCAATGATACACTGTATATTACGTTATATTATAAGGTATTTTCAATGATAAACTAAATATTACGATATATTAGAAGGTATTTTCAATGACACACTGCATATTTCGTTATATTATAAGGTATTTTCAATGATACACTACAAATTACGAAATATTATAAGGTACTTTCAATGATACACTGCATATTACGTTATATTATAAGGTATTTTCAACGATACACTGCATATTACGTTATATTATAAGGTATTTTCAAAGATACACTATAAATTCCGATATATTATAAGGCATTTTCAATGATACAATGCATATTACGTTATATTATAAGGTATTTTCAACGATACACTGCATATTCCGTTATATTATAAGGTATTTTCATTGAAACACTCCATATTACGTTACATTATAAGGCATTTTCAATGATAAACTACGATATATTATAAGGTATTTTCAATGATACACTGCATATTACGCTATATTATAAGGTATTTTAAATGATATACTGCATATTACGTTATATTATAAGGTATTTTCAATGATACACTGCATATTACGTTATATTATAAGGTATTTTCAATGATACACTGCATAGTACGCTATATTATAAGGTATTTTCAATGATACACTGTATATTACGTTATATTATAAGGTATTTTCAATGATAAACTACGATATATTAGAAGGTATTTTCAGTGATACACTGCATATTTCGTTATATTATAAGGTATTTTCAATGGTACACTGTATATTACGTTATATTATAAGGTATTTTCAATGATAAACTACGTTATATTATTAGGTATTTTCAATGATACACTGCATATTACGTTATATTATAAGGTATTTTCAATGATACGCTGCATAGTACGTTATATTATAAGGTATTTTCAATGATACACTGCATATTACGTTATATTACAAGGTATTTTCAATGATACACTGCATATTACGTTATATTATAAGGTATTTTCAATGATACACTACAAATTACGAAATATTATAAGGTATTTTCAATGATACATTGCATATTACGATATATTATAAGGTATTTTCAATGATACACTGCATATTACGTTATATTATAAGGTATTTTCAATGATACACTACAAATTCCGTTATATTATAAGGTATTTACAATGATACACTGCATATTACGTTATATTATAATGTATTTTCAATGATACACTGCATATTACGTTATATTATAAGGTATTTTCAATGATACACTGCATATTACGTTATATTACAAGGTATTTTCAATGATACACTGCATATTACGTTATAATATAAGGTATTTTCAATGATACACTGCATATTACGTTATATTATAAGGTATTTTCAATGATACACTGCATAGTACGCTATATTATAAGGTATTTTCAATTTTACACTGCATATTACGTTATATTATAAGGTATTTTCAATGATAAACTACGATATATTAGAAGGTATTTTCAGTGATACACTGCATATTTCGTTATATTATAAGGTATTTTCAATGGTACACTGTATATTACGTTATATTATAAGGTATTTTCAATGATAAACTACGTTATATTATTAAGTATTTTCAATGATACACTGCATATTACGTTATATTATAAGGTATTTTCAATGATACACTGCATATTACGCTATATTATAAGGTATTTTCAATGATACACTACAAATTACGAAATATTATAAGGTATTTTCAATGATACATTGCATATTACGATATATTATAAGGTATTTTCAATGATACACTGCATATTACGTTATATTATAAGGTATTTTCAATGATACACTACAAATTCCGTTATATTATAAGGTATTTTCAATGATACACTGCATATTACGTTATATTATAAGGTATTTTCAATGATACACTGCATATTACGTTATATTATAAGGTATTTTCAATGATACACTGCATATTACGTTATATCATAAGGTATTTTCAATGATACTCTGCAATTTACGTTATGTTATAAGGTATTTTCAATGATAAACTAAATATTACGTTATATTATAAGGTATTTTCAATGACACACTGCATATTTCGTTATATTATAAGTTATTTTCAATGATACACTGTATATTACGTTATACTATAAGGTATTTTCAACGATACACTGCATATTACGTTATATTATAAGGTATTTTCAAAGATACACAATAAATTCCGATATATTATAAGGCATTTTCAATGATACAATGCATATTACGTTATATTATAAGGTATTTTCAACGATACACTGCATATTACGTTATATTATAAGGTATTTTCAAAGATACACTATAAATTCCGATATATTATAAGGCATTTTCAATGATACAATGCATATTACGTTATATTATAAGGTATTTTCAACGATACACTGCATATTCCGTTATATTATAAGGTATTTTCATTGAAACACTCCATATTACGTTACATTATAAGGCATTTTCAATGATAAACTACGATATATTATAAGGTATTTTCAATGATACACTGCATATTACGCTATATTATAAGGTATTTTAAATGATATACTGCATATTACGTTATATTATAAGGTATTTTCAATGATACACTGCATATTACGTTATATTATAAGGTATTTTCAATGATACACTGCAGATTACGTTATATTATAAGGTGTTTTCAATGATACACTTTATATTACGTTATATTATAAGGTATTTTCAATGATACACTGCATATTACGATATATTATAAGGTATTTTCAATGATACACTACAAATTACGATATATTATAAGGTATTTTCAATGATACACTGCATATTACGTTATATCATAAGGTATTTTCAATGATACCCTGCATATTACGTTATATTATAAGGTATTTTCAATGATACACTGCATATTACGTTATATTATAAGGTATTTTCAATGATACACTGCATATTACGTTATATTATAAGGTATATTCAATGGTAAACTACTATATATTATAAGGTATTTTCAATGATACACTGCATATTACGTTATATTATAAGGTATTTTCAATGATACACTGCATATTACGTTATATTATAAGGTATATTCATTGATACACTACAAATGACCGTATATTATAAGGTATTTTCAATGATACACTGCATATTACGTTATATTATAAGGTATTTTCAATGATACACTGCATATTACGTTATATTATAAGGTATTTTCAATGATACACTGCATATTACGTTATATTATAAGGTATTTTCAATGATAAACTGCATATTATGGTATATTATAAGGTATTTTCAATGATACACTACAAATTACGATATATCATAAGGTATTTTCAATGATACACTGCATATTACGTTATATTATAAGGTATTTTCAATGGTAAACTACTATATATTATAAGGTATTTTCAATGATACACTGCATATTACGTTATATTATAAGGTATTTTCAATGATACACTGCAGATTACGTTATATTATAAGGTGTTTTCAATGATACACTTTATATTACGTTATATTATAAGGTATTTTCAATGATACACTGCATATTACGATATATTATAAGGTATTTTCAATGATACACTACAAATTACGATATATTATAAGGTATTTTCAATGATACACTGCATATTACGTTATATTATAAGGTATTTTCAATGGTAAACTACTATATATTATAAGGTATTTTCAATGATAAACTGCATATTATGATATATTATAAGATATTTTCAATGATACACTGCATATTACGTTATATTATAAGGTATATTCAATGATACACTCCATATTACGTTATATTATAAGGTATTTTCAATGATACACTGCATATTACGATATATTATATGGTATTTTCAATGATACACTGCATATTACGTTATATTATTAGGTATTTTCAATGATAAACTGCATATTACGTTATATCATAAGGTATTTTCAATGATACCCTGCATATTACGTTATATTATAAGGTATTTTCAATGATACACTGCATATTACGTTATATTATAAGGTATATTCAATGGTAAACTACTATATATTATAAGGTATTTTCAATGATACACTGCATATTACGTTATATTATAAGGTATTTTCAATGATACACTGCATATTACGTTATATTATAAGGTATTTTCAATGGTACACTGTATATTACGTTATATTATAAGGTATTTTCAATGATAAACTACGTTATATTATTAAGTATTTTCAATGATACACTGCATATTACGTTATATTATAAGGTATTTTCAATGATACACTGCATATTACGCTATATTATAAGGTATTTTCAATGATACACTACAAATTACGAAATATTATAAGGTATTTTCAATGATACATTGCATATTACGATATATTATAAGGTATTTTCAATTTTACACTGCATATTACGTTATATTATAAGGTATTTTCAATGATAAACTACGATATATTAGAAGGTATTTTCAGTGATACACTGCATATTTCGTTATATTATAAGGTATTTTCAATGGTACACTGTATATTACGTTATATTATAAGGTATTTTCAATGATAAACTACGTTATATTATTAAGTATTTTCAATGATACACTGCATATTACGTTATATTATAAGGTATTTTCAATGATACACTGCATATTACGCTATATTATAAGGTATTTTCAATGATACACTACAAATTACGAAATATTATAAGGTATTTTCAATGATACACTGCATATTACGATATATTATAAGGTATTTTCAATGATACACTGCATATTACGTTATATTATAAGGTATTTTCAATGATACACTACAAATTCCGTTATATTATAAGGTATTTTCAATGATACACTGCATATTACGTTATATTATAAGGTATTTTCAATGATACACTGCATATTACGTTATATTATAAGGTATTTTCAATGATACACTGCATATTACGTTATATCATAAGGTATTTTCAATGATACTCTGCAATTTACGTTATGTTATAAGGTATTTTCAATGATAAACTAAATATTACGTTATATTATAAGGTATTTTCAATGACACACTGCATATTTCGTTATATTATAAGTTATTTTCAATGATACACTGTATATTACGTTATACTATAAGGTATTTTCAACGATACACTGCATATTACGTTATATTATAAGGTATTTTCAAAGATACACTATAAATTCCGATATATTATAAGGCATTTTCAATGATACAATGCATATTACGTTATATTATAAGGTATTTTCAACG
This sequence comes from Lasioglossum lativentre, assembly GCA_916610255.1. Lineage (NCBI taxonomy): Eukaryota > Metazoa > Arthropoda > Insecta > Hymenoptera > Halictidae > Lasioglossum > Lasioglossum lativentre. The sequence continues at coordinate 652,321 of CAKAJI010000904.1, forward strand.
ATACACTGCATATTACGTTATATTATAAGGTATTTTCAAAGATACACTATAAATTCCGATATATTATAAGGCATTTTCAATGATACAATGCATATTACGTTATATTATAAGGTATTTTCAACGATACACTGCATATTCCGTTATATTATAAGGTATTTTCATTGAAACACTCCATATTACGTTACATTATAAGGCATTTTCAATGATAAACTACGATATATTATAAGGTATTTTCAATGATACACTGCATATTACGCTATATTATAAGGTATTTTAAATGATATACTGCATATTACGTTATATTATAAGGTATTTTCAATGATACACTGCATATTACGTTATATTATAAGGTATTTTCAATGATACACTGCAGATTACGTTATATTATAAGGTGTTTTCAATGATACACTTTATATTACGTTATATTATAAGGTATTTTCAATGATACACTGCATATTACGATATATTATAAGGTATTTTCAATGATACACTACAAATTACGATATATTATAAGGTATTTTCAATGATACACTGCATATTACGTTATATCATAAGGTATTTTCAATGATACCCTGCATATTACGTTATATTATAAGGTATTTTCAATGATACACTGCATATTACGTTATATTATAAGGTATTTTCAATGATACACTGCATATTACGTTATATTATAAGGTATATTCAATGATACACTCCATATTACGTTATATTATAAGGTATTTTCAATGATACACTGCATATTACGATATATTATATGGTATTTTCAATGATACACTGTATATTACGTTATATTATAAGGTATTTTCAATGATAAACTACGTTATATTATTAAGTATTTTCAATGATACACTGCATATTACGTTATATTATAAGGTATTTTCAATGATACACTGCATATTACGCTATATTATAAGGTATTTTCAATGATACACTACAAATTACGAAATATTATAAGGTATTTTCAATGATACATTGCATATTACGATATATTATAAGGTATTTTCAATGATACACTGCATATTACGTTATATTATAAGGTATTTTCAATGATACACTACAAATTCCGTTATATTATAAGGTATTTTCAATGATACACTGCATATTACGTTATATTATAAGGTATTTTCAATGATACACTGCATATTACGTTATATTATAAGGTATTTTCAATGATACACTGCATATTACGTTATATCATAAGGTATTTTCAATGATACTCTGCAATTTACGTTATGTTATAAGGTATTTTCAATGATAAACTAAATATTACGTTATATTATAAGGTATTTTCAATGACACACTGCATATTTCGTTATATTATAAGTTATTTTCAATGATACACTGTATATTACGTTATACTATAAGGTATTTTCAACGATACACTGCATATTACGTTATATTATAAGGTATTTTCAAAGATACACTATAAATTCCGATATATTATAAGGCATTTTCAATGATACAATGCATATTACGTTATATTATAAGGTATTTTCAACGATACACTGCATATTACGTTATATTATAAGGTATTTTCAATGATACACTATAAATTCCGATATATTATAAGGCATTTTCAATGATACAATGCATATTACGTTATATTATAAGGTATTTTCAACGATACACTGCATATTCCGTTATATTATAAGGTATTTTCATTGAAACACTCCATATTACGTTACATTATAAGGCATTTTCAATGATAAACTACGATATATTATAAGGTATTTTCAATGATACACTGCATATTACGCTATATTATAAGGTATTTTAAATGATATACTGCATATTACGTTATATTATAAGGTATTTTCAATGATACACTGCATATTACGTTATATTATAAGGTATTTTCAATGATACACTGCAGATTACGTTATATTATAAGGTGTTTTCAATGATACACTTTATATTACGTAATATTATAAGGTATTTTCAATGATACACTGCATATTACGATATATTATAAGGTATTTTCAATGATACACTACAAATTACGATATATTATAAGGTATTTTCAATGATACACTGCATATTACGTTATATCATAAGGTATTTTCAATGATACCCTGCATATTACGTTATATTATAAGGTATTTTCAATGATACACTGCATATTACGTTATATTATAAGGTATTTTCAATGATACACTGCATATTACGTTATATTATAAGGTATATTCAATGGTAAACTACTATATATTATAAGGTATTTTCAGTGATACACTGCATATTACGTTATATTATAAGGTATTTTCAATGATACACTGCATATTACGTTATATTATAAGGTATATTCATTGATACACTACAAATGACCGTATATTATAAGGTATTTTCAATGATACACTGCATATTACGTTATATTATAAGGTATTTTCAATGATACACTGCATATTACGTTATATTATAAGGTATTTTCAATGATACACTGCATATTACGTTATATTATAAGGTATTTTCAATGATAAACTGCATATTATGGTATATTATAAGGTATTTTCAATGATACACTACAAATTACGATATATAATAAGGTATTTTCAATGATACACTGCATATTACGTTATATTATAAGGTATTTTCAATGGTAAACTACTATATATTATAAGGTATTTTCAATGATACACTGCATATTACGTTATATTATAAGGTATTTTCAATGATACACTGCAGATTACGTTATATTATAAGGTGTTTTCAATGATACACTTTATATTACGTTATATTATAAGGTATTTTCAATGATACACTGCATATTACGTTATATTATAAGGTATTTTCAATGATAAACTACGATATATTAGAAGGTATTTTCAGTGATACACTGCATATTTCGTTATATTATAAGGTATTTTCAATGGTACACTGTATATTACGTTATATTATAAGGTATTTTCAATGATAAACTACGTTATATTATTAAGTATTTTCAATGATACACTGCATATTACGTTATATTATAAGGTATTTTCAATGATACACTGCATATTACGCTATATTATAAGGTATTTTCAATGATACACTACAAATTACGAAATATTATAAGGTATTTTCAATGATACATTGCATATTACGATATATTATAAGGTATTTTCAATGATACACTGCATATTACGTTATATTATAAGGTATTTTCAATGATACACTACAAATTCCGTTATATTATAAGGTATTTTCAATGATACACTGCATATTACGTTATATTATAAGGTATTTTCAATGATACACTGCATATTACGTTATATTATAAGGTATTTTCAATGATACACTGCATATTACGTTATATCATAAGGTATTTTCAATGATACTCTGCAATTTACGTTATGTTATAAGGTATTTTCAATGATAAACTAAATATTACGTTATATTATAAGGTCTTTTCAATGACACACTGCATATTTCGTTATATTATAAGTTATTTTCAATGATACACTGTATATTACGTTATACTATAAGGTATTTTCAACGATACACTGCATATTACGTTATATTATAAGGTATTTTCAAAGATACACTATAAATTCCGATATATTATAAGGCATTTTCAATGATACAATGCATATTACGTTATATTATAAGGTATTTTCAACGATACACTGCATATTACGTTATATTATAAGGTATTTTCAAAGATACACTATAAATTCCGATATATTATAAGGCATTTTCAATGATACAATGCATATTACGTTATATTATAAGGTATTTTCAACGATACACTGCATATTCCGTTATATTATAAGGTATTTTCATTGAAACACTCCATATTACGTTACATTATAAGGCATTTTCAATGATAAACTACGATATATTATAAGGTATTTTCAATGATACACTGCATATTACGCTATATTATAAGGTATTTTAAATGATATACTGCATATTACGTTATATTATAAGGTATTTTCAATGATACACTGCATATTACGTTATATTATAAGGTATTTTCAATGATACACTGCAGATTACGTTATATTATAAGGTGTTTTCAATGATACACTTTATATTACGTTATATTATAAGGTATTTTCAATGATACACTGCATATTACGATATATTATAAGGTATTTTCAATGATACACTACAAATTACGATATATTATAAGGTATTTTCAATGATACACTGCATATTACGTTATATCATAAGGTATTTTCAATGATACCCTGCATATTACGTTATATTATAAGGTATTTTCAATGATACACTGCATATTACGTTATATTATAAGGTATTTTCAATGATACACTGCATATTACGTTATATTATAAGGTATATTCAATGGTAAACTACTATATATTATAAGGTATTTTCAATGATACACTGCATATTACGTTATATTATAAGGTATTTTCAATGATACACTGCATATTACGTTATATTATAAGGTATTTTCATTGATACACTACAAATGACCGTATATTATAAGGTATTTTCAATGATACACTGCATATTACGTTATATTATAAGGTATTTTCAATGATACACTGCATATTACGTTATATTATAAGGTATTTTCAATGATACACTGCATATTACGTTATATTATAAGGTATTTTCAATGATAAACTGCATATTATGGTATATTATAAGGTATTTTCAATGATACACTACAAATTACGATATATAATAAGGTATTTTCAATGATACACTGCATATTACGTTATATTATAAGGTATTTTCAATGGTAAACTACTATATATTATAAGGTATTTTCAATGATACACTGCATATTACGTTATATTATAAGGTATTTTCAATGATACACTGCATATTACGTTATATTATAAGGTATTTTCAATGATACACTTTATATTACGTTATATTATAAGGTATTTTCAATGATACACTGCATATTACGATATATTATAAGGTATTTTCAATGATACACTACAAATTACGATATATTATAAGGTATTTTCAATGATACACTGCATATTACGTTATATTATAAGGTATTTTCAATGGTAAACTACTATATATTATAAGGTATTTTCAATGATAAACTGCATATTATGATATATTATAAGATATTTTCAATGATACACTGCATATTACGTTATATTATAAGGTATATTCAATGATACACTCCATATTACGTTATATTATAAGGTATTTTCAATGATACACTGCATATTACGATATATTATAAGGTATTTTCAATGATACACTGCATATTACGTTATATTATTAGGTATTTTCAATGATAAACTGCATATTACGTTATATCATAAGGTATTTTCAATGATACCCTGCATATTACGTTATATTATAAGGTATTTTCAATGATACACTGCATATTACGTTATATTATAAGGTATATTCAATGGTAAACTACTATATATTATAAGGTATTTTCAATGATACACTGCATATTACGTTATATTATAAGGTATTTTCAATGATACACTGCATATTACGTTATATTATAAGGTATTTTCATTGATACACTACAAATGACCGTATATTATAAGGTATTTTCAATGATACACTGCATATTACGTTATATTATAAGGTATTTTCAATGATACACTGCATATTACGTTATATTATAAGGTATTTTCAATGATACACTGCATATTACGTTATATCATAAGGTATTTTCAATGATACACTGCATATTACGTTATATTATAAGGTATTTTCAATGGTAAACTACTATATATTATAAGGTGTTTTCAATGATACACTGCATATTACGTTATATTATAAGGTATTTTCAATGATACACTGCATATTACGTTATATCATAAGGTATTTTCAATGATACCCTGCATATTACGTTATATTATAAGGTATTTTCAATGATACACTGCATATTACGATATATTATAAGGTATTTTCAATGATACACTACAAATTACGATATATTATAAGGTATTTTCAATGATACACTGCATATTACGTTATATTATAAGGTATTTTCAATGGTAAACTACTATATATTATAAGGTATTTTCAATGATAAACTGCATATTATGATATATTATAAGATATTTTCAATGATACACTGCAGATTACGTTATATTATAAGGTGTTTTCAATGATACACTTTATATTACGTTATATTATAAGGTATTTTCAATGATACACTGCATATTACGATATATTATAAGGTATTTTCAATGATACACTACAAATTACGATATATTATAAGGTATTTTCAATGATACACTGCATATTACGTTATATTATAAGGTATTTTCAATGGTAAACTACTATATATTATAAGGTATTTTCAATGATAAACTGCATATTATGATATATTATAAGATATTTTCAATGATACACTGCATATTACGTTATATTATAAGGTATATTCAATGATACACTCCATATTACGTTATATTATAAGGTATTTTCAATGATACACTGCATATTACGATATATTATATGGTATTTTCAATGATACACTGCATATTACGTTATATTATTAGGTATTTTCAATGATAAACTGCATATTACGTTATATCATAAGGTATTTTCAATGATACCCTGCATATTACGTTATATTATAAGGTATTTTCAATGATACACTGCATATTACTTTATATTGTACGGTATTTTCATTGATACACTACAAATGACCGTATATTATAAGGTATTTTCAATGATACACTGCATATTACGTTATATTATAAGGTATTTTCAATGATACACTGCATATTACGTTATATTATAAGGTATTTTCAATGATACACTGCATATTACGATATATTATATGGTATTTTCAATGATACACTGCATATTACGTTATATTATTAGGTATTTTCAATGATAAACTGCATATTACGTTATATCATAAGGTATTTTCAATGATACCCTGCATATTACGTTATATTATTAGGTATTTTCAATGATAAACTGCATATTACGTTATATCATAAGGTATTTTCAATGATACCCTGCATATTACGTTATATTATAAGGTATTTTCAATGATACACTGCATATTACGTTATATTATAAGGTATTTTCAATGATACACTGCATATTACGTTATATTATAAGGTATATTCAATGGTAAACTACTATATATAATAAGGTATTTTCAATGATACACTGCATATTACGTTATATTATAAGGTATTTTCAATGATACACTCCATATTACGTTATATTATAAGGTATTTTCAATGATACACTTTATATTACGTTATATTATAAGGTGTTTTCAATGATACACTGCATATTACGTTATATTATAAGGTATTTTCAATGATAAACTGCATATTATGGTATATTATAAGGTATTTTCAATGATACACTACAAATTACGATATATCATAAGGTATTTTCAATGATACACTGCATATTACGTTATATTATAAGGTATTTTCAATGGTAAACTACTATATATTATAAGGTATTTTCAATGATACACTGCATATTACGTTATATTATAAGGTATTTTCAATGATACACTGCAGATTACGTTATATTATAAGGTGTTTTCAATGATACACTTTATATTACGTTATATTATAAGGTATTTTCAATGATACACTGCATATTACGATATATTATAAGGTATTTTCAATGATACACTACAAATTACGATATATTATAAGGTATTTTCAATGATACACTGCATATTACGTTATATTATAAGGTATTTTCAATGGTAAACTACTATATATTATAAGGTATTTTCAATGATAAACTGCATATTATGATATATTATAAGATATTTTCAATGATACACTGCATATTACGTTATATTATAAGGTATATTCAATGATACACTCCATATTACGTTATATTATAAGGTATTTTCAATGATACACTGCATATTACGATATATTATATGGTATTTTCAATGATACACTGCATATTACGTTATATTATTAGGTATTTTCAATGATAAACTGCATATTACGTTATATCATAAGGTATTTTCAATGATACCCTGCATATTACGTTATATTATAAGGTATTTTCAATGATACACTGCATATTACGTTATATTATAAGGTATTTTCAATGATACACTGCATATTACGTTATATTATAAGGTATATTCAATGGTAAACTACTATATATTATAAGGTATTTTCAATGATACACTGCATATTACGTTATATTATAAGGTATTTTCAATGATACACTGCATATTACGTTATATTATAAGGTATTTTCAATGATACTCTGCATATTACTTTATATTGTACGGTATTTTCATTGATACACTACAAATGACCGTATATTATAAGGTATTTTCAATGATACACTGCATATTACGTTATATTATAAGGTATTTTCAATGGTAAACTACTATATATTATAAGGTGTTTTCAATGATACACTGCATATTACGTTATATTATAAGGTATTTTCAATGATACACTGCATATTACGATATATTATAAGGTATTTTCAATGATACGCTGCATAGTACGTTATATTATAAGGTATTTTCAATGTTACACTGTATATTACGTTATGTTATAAGGTATTTTCAATGATAAACTACTATATATTATAAGGTATTTTCAATGATACACTGCATATTACGTTATATTATAAGGTATTTTCAATGATACACTGTATATTACGTTATATTATAAGGTATTTTCAACGATAAACTACGATATATTAGAAGGTATTTTCAATGATACACTGCATATTACGTTATATTATAAGGTATTTTCAATGATACACTGCATATTACGTTATATTACAAGGTATTTTCAATGATACACTGCATATTACGTTATAATATAAGGTTTTTTTTAATGATACACTGCATATTACGTTATATTATATGGTATTTTCAATGATACACTGCATATTACGATATATTATAAGGTATTTTCAATGATACGCTGCATAGTACGTTATATTATAAGGTATTTTCAATGTTACACTGTATATTACGTTATGTTATAAGGTATTTTCAATGATACACTGTATATTACGTTATATTATAAGGTATTTTCAATGATAAACTACGATATATTAGAAGGTATTTTCAGTGATACGCTGCAATGTACGTTATATTATAAGGTATTTTCAATGATACACTGCATATTACGTTATATTATTAGGTATTTTCAATGATACACTGCATATTACGTTATATTATAAGGTATTTTCAATGATAAACTACATATTACGTTATATTATAAGGTATTTTCAATGATAAACTACGACATAATATAAGGTATGTTCAATGACACACTGCATATTTCGTTATATTATAAGGTATTTTCAATGATACACTACAAGTTCCGTTATATTATAAGGTATTTTCAATGATACACTGCATATTACGTTATATTATAATGTATTTTCAATTATACACTGCATATTACGTTATATTATAAGGTATTTTCAATGATAAACTACGATATATTATAAGGTATTTTCAATGATACACTACAAATTACGGAATACTATAAGGTATTTTCAATGATACATTGCATATTACGATATATTATAAGGTATTTTCAATGATAAACTACTATATATTATAAGGTATTTTCAATGATACACTGCATATTACGTTATATTATAAGGTATTTTCAATGTTACACTGTATATTACGTTATGTTATAAGGTATTTTCAATGATACACTGTATATTACGTTATATTATAAGGTATTTTCAATGATAAACTACGATATATTAGAAGGTATTTTCAGTGATACGCTGCAATGTACGTTATATTATTAGGTATTTTCAATGATACACTGCATATTACGTTATATTATTAGGTATTTTCAATGATACACTGCATATTACGTTATATTATAAGGTATTTTCAATGATACACTACATATTACGTTATACTATAAGGTATTTTCAATGATAAACTACGACATAATATAAGGTATGTTCAATGACACACTGCATATTTCGTTATATTATAAGGTATTTTCAATGATACACTACAAGTTCCGTTATATTATAAGGTATTTTCAATGATACACTGCATATTACGTTATATTATAATGTATTTTCAATTATACACTGCATATTACGTTATATTATAAGGTATTTTCAATGATACTCTGCATATTCCGTTACATTATAAGGCATTTTCAATGATAAACTACGATATATTAGAAGGTATTTTCAGTGATACACAGGTATTTTCAATGATACACTACAAATTACGGAATATTATAAGGTATTTTCAATGATACATTGCATATTACGATATATTATAAGGTATTTTCAATGATAAACTACTATATATTATAAGGTATTTTCAATGATACACTGCATATTACGTTATATTACATGGTATTTTCTATGATACACTGCATATTACGTTATATTATAAGGTATTTTCAATGATACACTGCATATTACGTTATATTATAAGGTATTTTCAATGATATACTGCATATTACGTTATATTATAAGGTATTTTCTATGATACACTGCATATTAGGATATGTTATAAGGTATTTTCAATGATACACTGCATATTACGTTATATTACATTGTATTTTCTATGATACACTGCATATTACGTTATATTATAAGGTATATTCAATGATACACTGCATATTACGTTATATTATAAGGTATTTTCAATGATATACTGCATATTACGTTATATTATAAGGTATTTCAATGATAAACTACGATATATTATAAGGTATTTACAATGATACACTGCATATTACGCTATATTATAAGGTATTTTCAATGATACACTGCATATTACGTTATATTATAAGGTATTTTCAATGATACACTGCATATTACGTTATATTATAAGGTATTTTCAATGATACACTGCATATTACTATATATTATAATATATTTTCAATGATACACTGCATATTACGTTATATTATAAGGTATTTTCAATGATACACTGCATATTACTATATATTATAAGATATTTTCAATGATAGACTGCATATTACATTACATTATAATGTATTTTCAATGATACACTGCATGTTACATTATATTATAGGGTATTTTCAATGATACACTGCATATTACTATATATTATAAGATATTTTCAATGATAGACTGCATATTACATTACATGATAAGGTATTTTCAATGATACACTGCATATTACGTTATATTATAAGGTATTTTCAACGATACACTGCATATTACGTTATATTATAAGGTATTTTCAAAGATACACTATAAATTCCGATATATTATAAGGCATTTTCAATGATACAATGCATATTACGTTATATTATAAGGTATTTTCAACGATACACTGCATATTCCGTTATATTATAAGGTATTTTCATTGAAACACTCCATATTACGTTACATTATAAGGCATTTTCAATGATAAACTACGATATATTATAAGGTATTTTCAATGATACACTGCATATTACGCTATATTATAAGGTATTTTCAATGATACACTGCATAGTACGCTATATTATAAGGTATTTTCAATGATACACTGCATATTACGTTATATTATAAGGTATTTTCAATGATAAACTACGATATATTAGAAGGTATTTTCAGTGATACACTGCATATTTCGTTATATTATAAGGTATTTTCAATGGTACACTGTATATTACGTTATATTATAAGGTATTTTCAATGATAAACTACGATATATTAGAAGGTATTTTCAATGATACACTGCATATTACGTTATAATATAAGGTATTTTCAATGATACACTGCATATTACGTTATATTATAAGGTATTTTCAATGATACACTGCATATTACGCTATATTATAAGGTATTTTCAATGATACACTGCATATTACGTTATATTATAAGGTATTTTCAATGATACACTACAAATTACGATATATTATAATATATTATCAATGATACACTGCATATTACGTTATACTATAAGGTATTTTCAATGATAAACTACGACATAATATAAGGTATGTTCAATGACACACTGCATATTTCGTTATATTATAAGGTATTTTCAATGATACACTGCATATTACGTTATATTACAAGGTATTTTCAATGATACACTGCATATTACGTTATAATATAAGGTATTTTCAATGATACACTGCATATTACGTTATATTATATGGTATTTTCAATGATACACTGCATATTACGATATATTATAAGGTATTTTCAATGATACGCTGCATAGTACGTTATATTATTAGGTATTTTCAATGTTACACTGTATATTACGTTATGTTATAAGGTATTTTCAATGATAAACTACTATATATTATAAGGTATTTTCAATGATACACTGCATATTACGTTATATTATAAGGTATTTTCAATGTTACACTGTATATTACGTTATGTTATAAGGTATTTTCAATGATAAACTACTATATATTATAAGGTATTTTCAATGATACACTGCATATTACGTTATATTATAAGGTATTTTCAATGATACACTGTATATTACGTTATATTATAAGGTATTTTCAATGATAAACTACGATATATTAGAAGGTATTTTCAGTGATACGCTGCAATGTACGTTATATTATAAGGTATTTTCAATGATACACTGCATATTACGTTATATTATTAGGTATTTTCAATGATACACTGCATATTACGTTATATTATAAGGTATTTTCAATGATACACTACAAATTACGGAATATTATAAGGTATTTTCAATGATACATTGCATATTACGATATATTATAAGGTATTTTCAATGATACACTGCATATTACGTTATATTATAAGGTATTTTCAATGATACACTACAAATTCCGTTATATTATAAGGTATTTTCATTGATACACTGTATATTACGTTATATTATAATGTATTTTCAATGATACACTGCATATTACATTATATTATAAGATATTTTCAATGATACACTGCATATTACGTTATACTATAAGGTATTTTCAATGATAAACTACGACATAATATAAGGTATGTTCAATGACACACTGCATATTTCGTTATATTATAAGGTATTTTCAATGATACACTACAAATTACGAAATATTATAAGGTATTTTCAATGATACACTCCATATTACGTTATATTATAAGGTATTTTCAATGATACACTGCATATTACGTTATATTACAAGGTATTTTCAATGATACACGGCATATTACGTTATAATATAAGGTATTTTCAATGATACACTGCATATTACGTTATATTATATGGTATTTTCAATGATACACTGCATATTACGATATATTATAAGGTATTTTCAATGATACGCTGCATAGTACGTTATATTATAAGGTATTTTCAATGGTACACTGCATATTACGTTATATTACAAGGTATTTTCAATGATACACGGCATATTACGTTATATTACAAGGTATTTTCAATGATACACGGCATATTACGTTATAATATAAGGTATTTTCAATGATACACTGCATATTACGTTATATTATATGGTATTTTCAATGATACACTGCATATTACGATATATTATAAGGTATTTTCAATGATACGCTGCATAGTACGTTATATTATACGGTATTTTCAATGATACACTGCATATTACGATATATTATAAGGTATTTTCAATGATACGCTGCATAGTACGTTATATTATAAGGTATTTTCAATGTTACACTGTATATTACGTTATGTTATAAGGTATTTTCAACGATAAACTACTATATATTAGAAGGTATTTTCAATGATACACTGCATATTACGTTATATTATAAGGTATTTTCAATGATACACTGCATATTACGTTATATTACAAGGTATTTTCAATGATACACTGCATATTACGTTATAATATAAGGTATTTTCAATGATACACTGCATATTACGTTATATTATATGGTATTTTCAATGATACACTGCATATTACGATATATTATAAGGTATTTTCAATGATACGCTGCATAGTACGTTATATTATAAGGTATTTTCAATGTTACACTGTATATTACGTTATATTATAAGGTATTTTCAATGATAAACTACGATATATTAGAAGGTATTTTCAGTGATACGCTGCAATGTACGTTGTATTATAAGGTATTTTCAATGATACACTGCATATTACGTTATATTATTAGGTATTTTCAATGATACACTGCATATTACGTTATATTATAAGGTATTTTCAATGATACACTACAAATTACGGAATATTATAAGGTATTTTCAATGATACATTGCATATTACGATATATTATAAGGTATTTTCAATGATACACTGCATATTACGTTATATTATAAGGTATTTTCAATGATACACTACAAATTCCGTTATATTATAAGGTATTTTCATTGATACACTGCATATTACGTTATATTATAAGGTATATTCAATGATACACTGCATATTACGTTATATTATAAGGTATTTTCAATGATACACTGCATATTACGTTATATTATAAGGTATTTTCAAAGATACACTATAAATTCCGATATATTATAAGGCATTTTCAATGATACAATGCATATTACGTTATATTATAAGGTATTTTCAACGATACACTGCATATTCCGTTATATTATAAGGTATTTTCATTGAAACACTCCATATTACGTTACATTATAAGGCATTTTCAATGATAAACTACGATATATTATAAGGTATTTTCAATGATACACTGCATATTACGCTATATTATAAGGTATTTTCAATGATACACTGCATAGTACGCTATATTATAAGGTATTTTCAATGATACACTGCATATTACGTTATATTATAAGGTATTTTCAATGATAAACTACGATATATTAGAAGGTATTTTCAGTGATACACTGCATATTTCGTTATATTATAAGGTATTTTCAATGGTACACTGTATATTACGTTATATTATAAGGTATTTTCAATGATAAACTACGATATATTAGAAGGTATTTTCAATGATACACTGCATATTACGTTATAATATAAGGTATTTTCAATGATACACTGCATATTACGTTATATTATAAGGTATTTTCAATGATACACTGCATATTACGCTATATTATAAGGTATTTTCAATGATACACTGCATATTACGTTATATTATAAGGTATTTTCAATGATACACTACAAATTACGATATATTATAATATATTATCAATGATACACTGCATATTACGTTATACTATAAGGTATTTTCAATGATAAACTACGACATAATATAAGGTATGTTCAATGACACACTGCATATTACGTTATATTATAAGGTATTTTCAATGATACACTGCATATTACGTTATATTACAAGGTATTTTCAATGATACACTGCATATTACGTTATAATATAAGGTATTTTCAATGATACACTGCATATTACGTTATATTATATGGTATTTTCAATGATACACTGCATATTACGATATATTATAAGGTATTTTCAATGATACGCTGCATAGTACGTTATATTATTAGGTATTTTCAATGTTACACTGTATATTACGTTATGTTATAAGGTATTTTCAATGATAAACTACTATATATTATAAGGTATTTTCAATGATACACTGCATATTACGTTATATTATAAGGTATTTTCAATGTTACACTGTATATTACGTTATGTTATAAGGTATTTTCAATGATAAACTACTATATATTATAAGGTATTTTCAATGATACACTGCATATTACGTTATATTATAAGGTATTTTCAATGATACACTGTATATTACGTTATATTATAAGGTATTTTCAATGATAAACTACGATATATTAGAAGGTATTTTCAGTGATACGCTGCAATGTACGTTATATTATAAGGTATTTTCAATGATACACTGCATATTACGTTATATTATTAGGTATTTTCAATGATACACTGCATATTACGTTATATTATAAGGTATTTTCAATGATACACTACAAATTACGGAATATTATAAGGTATTTTCAATGATACATTGCATATTACGATATATTATAAGGTATTTTCAATGATACACTGCATATTACGTTATATTATAAGGTATTTTCAATGATACACTACAAATTCCGTTATATTATAAGGTATTTTCATTGATACACTGTATATTACGTTATATTATAATGTATTTTCAATGATACACTGCATATTACATTATATTATAAGATATTTTCAATGATACACTGCATATTACGTTATACTATAAGGTATTTTCAATGATAAACTACGACATAATATAAGGTATGTTCAATGACACACTGCATATTTCGTTATATTATAAGGTATTTTCAATGATACACTACAAATTACGAAATATTATAAGGTATTTTCAATGATACACTCCATATTACGTTATATTATAAGGTATTTTCAATGATACACTGCATATTACGTTATATTACAAGGTATTTTCAATGATACACGGCATATTACGTTATAATATAAGGTATTTTCAATGATACACTGCATATTACGTTATATTATATGGTATTTTCAATGATACACTGCATATTACGATATATTATAAGGTATTTTCAATGATACGCTGCATAGTACGTTATATTATAAGGTATTTTCAATGATACACTGCATATTACGTTATATTACAAGGTATTTTCAATGATACACGGCATATTACGTTATATTACAAGGTATTTTCAATGATACACGGCATATTACGTTATAATATAAGGTATTTTCAATGATACACTGCATATTACGTTATATTATATGGTATTTTCAATGATACACTGCATATTACGATATATTATAAGGTATTTTCAATGATACGCTGCATAGTACGTTATATTATACGGTATTTTCAATGATACACTGCATATTACGATATATTATAAGGTATTTTCAATGATACACTGCATATTACGTTATATTATAAGGTATTTTCAATGTTACACTGTATATTACGTTATGTTATAAGGTATTTTCAACGATAAACTACTATATATTAGAAGGTATTTTCAATGATACACTGCATATTACGTTATATTATAAGGTATTTTCAATGATACACTGCATATTACGTTATATTACAAGGTATTTTCAATGATACACTGCATATTACGTTATAATATAAGGTATTTTCAATGATACACTGCATATTACGTTATATTATATGGTATTTTCAATGATACACTGCATATTACGATATATTATAAGGTATTTTCAATGATACGCTGCATAGTACGTTATATTATAAGGTATTTTCAATGTTACACTGTATATTACGTTATATTATAAGGTATTTTCAATGATAAACTACGATATATTAGAAGGTATTTTCAGTGATACGCTGCAATGTACGTTGTATTATAAGGTATTTTCAATGATACACTGCATATTACGTTATATTATTAGGTATTTTCAATGATACACTGCATATTACGTTATATTATAAGGTATTTTCAATGATACACTACAAATTACGGAATATTATAAGGTATTTTCAATGATACATTGCATATTACGATATATTATAAGGTATTTTCAATGATACACTGCATATTACGTTATATTATAAGGTATTTTCAATGATACACTACAAATTCCGTTATATTATAAGGTATTTTCATTGATACACTGCATATTACGTTATATTATAAGGTATTTTCAATGATACACTACAAATTACGAAATATTATAAGGTATTTTCAATGATACACTGCATATTACGTTATACTATAAGGTATTTTCAATGATAAACTACGACATAATATAAGGTATGTTCAATGACACACTGCATATTACGTTATATTATAAGGTATTTTCAATGATACACTGCATATTACGTTATATTACAAGGTATTTTCAATGATACACTGCATATTACGTTATAATATAAGGTATTTTCAATGATACACTGCATATTACGTTATATTATATGGTATTTTCAATGATACACTGCATATTACGATATATTATAAGGTATTTTCAATGATACGCTGCATAGTACGTTATATTATTAGGTATTTTCAATGTTACACTGTATATTACGTTATGTTATAAGGTATTTTCAATGATAAACTACTATATATTATAAGGTATTTTCAATGATACACTGCATATTACGTTATATTATAAGGTATTTTCAATGTTACACTGTATATTACGTTATGTTATAAGGTATTTTCAATGATAAACTACTATATATTATAAGGTATTTTCAATGATACACTGCATATTACGTTATATTATAAGGTATTTTCAATGTTACACTGTATATTACGTTATGTTATAAGGTATTTTCAATGATAAACTACTATATATTATAAGGTATTTTCAATGATACACTGCATATTACGTTATATTATAAGGTATTTTCAATGATACACTGTATATTACGTTATATTATAAGGTATTTTCAATGATAAACTACGATATATTAGAAGGTATTTTCAGTGATACGCTGCAATGTACGTTATATTATAAGGTATTTTCAATGATACACTGCATATTACGTTATATTATTAGGTATTTTCAATGATACACTGCATATTACGTTATATTATAAGGTATTTTCAATGATACACTACAAATTACGGAATATTATAAGGTATTTTCAATGATACATTGCATATTACGATATATTATAAGGTATTTTCAATGATACACTGCATATTACGTTATATTATAAGGTATTTTCAATGATACGCTGCATAGTACGTTATATTATTAGGTATTTTCAATGTTACACTGTATATTACGTTATGTTATAAGGTATTTTCAATGATAAACTACTATATATTATAAGGTATTTTCAATGATACACTGCATATTACGTTATATTATAAGGTATTTTCAATGTTACACTGTATATTACGTTATGTTATAAGGTATTTTCAATGATAAACTACTATATATTATAAGGTATTTTCAATGATACACTGCATATTACGTTATATTATAAGGTATTTTCAATGATACACTGTATATTACGTTATATTATAAGGTATTTTCAATGATAAACTACGATATATTAGAAGGTATTTTCAGTGATACGCTGCAATGTACGTTATATTATAAGGTATTTTCAATGATACACTGCATATTACGTTATATTATTAGGTATTTTCAATGATACACTGCATATTACGTTATATTATAAGGTATTTTCAATGATACACTACAAATTACGGAATATTATAAGGTATTTTCAATGATACATTGCATATTACGATATATTATAAGGTATTTTCAATGATACACTGCATATTACGTTATATTATAAGGTATTTTCAATGATACACTACAAATTCCGTTATATTATAAGGTATTTTCATTGATACACTGTATATTACGTTATATTATAATGTATTTTCAATGATACACTGCATATTACATTATATTATAAGATATTTTCAATGATACACTGCATATTACGTTATACTATAAGGTATTTTCAATGATAAACTACGACATAATATAAGGTATGTTCAATGACACACTGCATATTTCGTTATATTATAAGGTATTTTCAATGATACACTACAAATTACGAAATATTATAAGGTATTTTCAATGATACACTCCATATTACGTTATATTATAAGGTATTTTCAATGATACACTGCATATTACGTTATATTACAAGGTATTTTCAATGATACACGGCATATTACGTTATAATATAAGGTATTTTCAATGACACACTGCATATTACGTTATATTATATGGTATTTTCAATGATACACTGCATATTACGATATATTATAAGGTATTTTCAATGATACGCTGCATAGTACGTTATATTATAAGGTATTTTCAATGATACACTGCATATTACGTTATATTACAAGGTATTTTCAATGATACACGGCATATTACGTTATATTACAAGGTATTTTCAATGATACACGGCATATTACGTTATAATATAAGGTATTTTCAATGATACACTGCATATTACGTTATATTATATGGTATTTTCAATGATACACTGCATATTACGATATATTATAAGGTATTTTCAATGATACGCTGCATAGTACGTTATATTATACGGTATTTTCAATGATACACTGCATATTACGATATATTATAAGGTATTTTCAATGATACGCTGCATAGTACGTTATATTATAAGGTATTTTCAATGTTACACTGTATATTACGTTATGTTATAAGGTATTTTCAACGATAAACTACTATATATTAGAAGGTATTTTCAATGATACACTGCATATTACGTTATATTATAAGGTATTTTCAATGATACACTGCATATTACGTTATATTACAAGGTATTTTCAATGATACACTGCATATTACGTTATAATATAAGGTATTTTCAATGATACACTGCATATTACGTTATATTATATGGTATTTTCAATGATACACTGCATATTACGATATATTATAAGGTATTTTCAATGATACGCTGCATAGTACGTTATATTATAAGGTATTTTCAATGTTACACTGTATATTACGTTATATTATAAGGTATTTTCAATGATAAACTACGATATATTAGAAGGTATTTTCAGTGATACGCTGCAATGTACGTTGTATTATAAGGTATTTTCAATGATACACTGCATATTACGTTATATTATTAGGTATTTTCAATGATACACTGCATATTACGTTATATTATAAGGTATTTTCAATGATACACTACAAATTACGGAATATTATAAGGTATTTTCAATGATACATTGCATATTACGATATATTATAAGGTATTTTCAATGATACACTGCATATTACGTTATATTATAAGGTATTTTCAATGATACACTACAAATTCCGTTATATTATAAGGTATTTTCATTGATACACTGCATATTACGTTATATTATAAGGTATTTTCAATGATACACTACAAATTACGAAATATTATAAGGTATTTTCAATGATACACTGCATATTACGTTATACTATAAGGTATTTTCAATGATAAACTACGACATAATATAATGCATTTTCAATAATACACTGCATATTACATTACATTATAAGGTATTTTCAATGATACACTGCATATTACGTTATATTACAAGGTATTTTCAATGATACACTGCATATTACGTTATAATATAAGGTATTTTCAATGATACACTGCATATTACGTTATATTATATGGTATTTTCAATGATACACTGCATATTACGATATATTATAAGGTATTTTCAATGATACGCTGCATAGTACGTTATATTATTAGGTATTTTCAATGTTACACTGTATATTACGTTATGTTATAAGGTATTTTCAATGATAAACTACTATATATTATAAGGTATTTTCAATGATACACTGCATATTACGTTATATTATAAGGTATTTTCAATGTTACACTGTATATTACGTTATGTTATAAGGTATTTTCAATGATAAACTACTATATATTATAAGGTATTTTCAATGATACACTGCATATTACGTTATATTATAAGGTATTTTCAATGTTACACTGTATATTACGTTATGTTATAAGGTATTTTCAATGATAAACTACTATATATTATAAGGTATTTTCAATGATACACTGCATATTACGTTATATTATAAGGTATTTTCAATGATACACTGTATATTACGTTATATTATAAGGTATTTTCAATGATAAACTACGATATATTAGAAGGTATTTTCAGTGATACGCTGCAATGTACGTTATATTATAAGGTATTTTCAATGATACACTGCATATTACGTTATATTATTAGGTATTTTCAATGATACACTGCATATTACGTTATATTATAAGGTATTTTCAATGATACACTACAAATTACGGAATATTATAAGGTATTTTCAATGATACATTGCATATTACGATATATTATAAGGTATTTTCAATGATACACTGCATATTACGTTATATTATAAGGTATTTTCAATGATACACTACAAATTCCGTTATATTATAAGGTATTTTCATTGATACACTGTATATTACGTTATATTATAATGTATTTTCAATGATACACTGCATATTACATTATATTATAAGATATTTTCAATGATACACTGCATATTACGTTATACTATAAGGTATTTTCAATGATAAACTACGACATAATATAAGGTATGTTCAATGACACACTGCATATTTCGTTATATTATAAGGTATTTTCAATGATACACTACAAATTACGAAATATTATAAGGTATTTTCAATGATACACTCCATATTACGTTATATTATAAGGTATTTTCAATGATACACTGCATATTACGTTATATTACAAGGTATTTTCAATGATACACGGCATATTACGTTATAATATAAGGTATTTTCAATGATACACTGCATATTACGTTATATTATATGGTATTTTCAATGATACACTGCATATTACGATATATTATAAGGTATTTTCAATGATACGCTGCATAGTACGTTATATTATAAGGTATTTTCAATGATACACTGCATATTACGTTATATTACAAGGTATTTTCAATGATACACGGCATATTACGTTATATTACAAGGTATTTTCAATGATACACGGCATATTACGTTATAATATAAGGTATTTTCAATGATACACTGCATATTACGTTATATTATATGGTATTTTCAATGATACACTGCATATTACGATATATTATAAGGTATTCTCAATGATACGCTGCATAGTACGTTATATTATACGGTATTTTCAATGATACACTGCATATTACGATATATTATAAGGTATTTTCAATGATACGCTGCATAGTACCTTATATTATAAGGTATTTTCAATGTTACACTGTATATTACGTTATGTTATAAGGTATTTTCAACGATAAACTACTATATATTAGAAGGTATTTTCAATGATACACTGCATATTACGTTATATTATAAGGTATTTTCAATGATACACTGCATATTACGTTATATTACAAGGTATTTTCAATGATACACTGCATATTACGTTATAATATAAGGTATTTTCAATGATACACTGCATATTACGTTATATTATATGGTATTTTCAATGATACACTGTATATTACGATATATTATAAGGTATTTTCAATGATACGCTGCATAGTACGTTATATTATAAGGTATTTTCAATGTTACACTGTATATTACGTTATATTATAAGGTATTTTCAATGATAAACTACGATATATTAGAAGGTATTTTCAGTGATACGCTGCAATGTACGTTGTATTATAAGGTATTTTCAATGATACACTGCATATTACGTTATATTATTAGGTATTTTCAATGATACACTGCATATTACGTTATATTATTAGGTATTTTCAATGATACACTACAAATTACGGAATATTATAAGGTATTTTCAATGATACATTGCATATTACGATATATTATAAGGTATTTTCAATGATACACTGCATATTACGTTATATTATAAGGTATTTTCAATGATACACTACAAATTCCGTTATATTATAAGGTATTTTCATTGATACACTGCATATTACGTTATATTATAATGTATTTTCAATGATACACTGCATATTACGTTATATTATAAGGTATTTTCATTGATACACTGCATAGTACGCTATATTATAAGGTATTTTCAATGATACACTACAAATTACGAAATATTATAAGGTATTTTCAATGATACACTGCATATTACGTTATATTATAAGGTATTTTCAATGATACTCTGCATATTCCGTTGTATTATAAGGTATTTTCATTGAAACACTCCATATTACGTTACATTATAAGGCATTTTCAATGATAAACTACGATATATTAAAAGGTATTTTCAATGATACACTGCATATTACGTTATATTACAAGGTATTTTCAATGATACACTGCATATTACGTTATAATATAAGGCATTTTCAATGATACACTGCATATTACATTATATTATAAGATATTTTCAATGATACACTGCATATTACGTTATACTATAAGGTATTTTCAATGATAAACTACGACATAATATAAGGTATGTTCAATGACACACTGCATATTTCGTTATATTATAAGGTATTTTCAATGATACACTACAAATTACGAAATATTATAAGGTATTTTCAATGATACACTGCATATTACGTTATATTATAAGGTATTTTCAACGATACACTGCATATTACGTTATATTATAAGGTATTTTCAAAGATACACTATAAATTCCGATATATTATAAGGCATTTTCAATGATACAATGCATATTACGTTATATTATAAGGTATTTTCAACGATACACTGCATATTCCGTTATATTATAAGGTATTTTCATTGAAACACTCCATATTACGTTACATTATAAGGCATTTTCAATGATAAACTACGATATATTATAAGGTATTTTCAATGATACACTGCATATTACGCTATATTATAAGGTATTTTCAATGATACACTGCATAGTACGCTATATTATAAGGTATTTTCAATGATACACTGCATATTACGTTATATTACAAGGTATTTTCAATGATACACTGCATATTACGTTATAATATAAGGTATTTTCAATGATACACTGCATATTACGTTATATTATATGGTATTTTCAATGATACACTGCATATTACGATATATTATAAGGTATTTTCAGTGATACGCTGCAATGTACGTTATATTATAAGGTATATTCAATGATACACTGCATATTACGCTATATTATAAGGTATTTTCAATGATATACTGCATATTACGTTATATTATAAGGTATTTTCAATGATAAACTACGATATATTATAAGGTATTTACAATGATACACTGCATATTACGCTATATTATAACGTATTTTCAATGATACACTGCATATTACGTTATAATATAAGGTATTTTCAATGATACACTGCATATTACGTTATATTATAAGGTATTTTCAATGATACACTGCATATTACGCTATATTATAAGGTATTTTCAATGATACACTGCATATTACGTTATATTATAAGGTATTTTCAATGATACACTGCATAGTACGCTATATTATAAGGTATTTTCAATGATACACTACAAATTACGATATATTGTAAGGTATTATCAATGATACACTGCATATTACGTTATACTATAAGGTATTTTCAATGATAAACTACGACATAATATAAGGTATGTTCAATGACACACTGCATATTACGTTATATTATAAGGTATTTTCAATGATACACTGCATATTACGTTATATTACAAGGTATTTTCAATGATACACTGCATATTACGCTATATTATAAGGTATTTTCAATGATACACTGCATAGTACGCTATATTATAAGGTATTTTCAATGATACACTGCATATTACGTTATATTACATTGTATTTTCTATGATACACTGCATATTACGTTATATTATAAGGTATATTCAATGATACACTGCATATTACGTTATATTATAAGGTATTTTCAATGATATACTGCATATTACGTTATATTATAAGGTATTTTCAATGATAAACTACGATATATTATAAGGTATTTTCAATGATACACTGCATATTACGTTATACTATAAGGTATTTTCAATGATAAACTACGACATAATATAAGGTATGTTCAATGACACACTGCATATTTCGTTATATTATAAGGTATTTTCAATGATACACTACAAATTACGAAATATTATAAGGTATTTTCAATGATACACTGCATATTACGTTATATTATAAGGTATTTTCAACGATACACTGTATATTACGTTATATTATAAGGTATTTTCAAAGATACACTATAAATTCCGATATATTATAAGGCATTTTCAATGATACAATGCATATTACGTTATATTATAAGGTATTTTCAACGATACACTGCATATTCCGTTATATTATAAGGTATTTTCATTGAAACACTCCATATTACGTTACATTATAAGGCATTTTCAATGATAAACTACGATATATTATAAGGTATTTTCAATGATACACTGCATATTACGCTATATTATAAGGTATTTTCAATGATACACTGCATAGTACGCTATATTATAAGGTATTTTCAATGATACACTGCATATTACGTTATATTACAAGGTATTTTCAATGATACACTGCATATTACGTTATAATATAAGGTATTTTCAATGATACACTGCATATTACGTTATATTATATGGTATTTTCAATGATACACTGCATATTACGATATATTATAAGGTATTTTCAATGATACGCTGCATAGTACGTTATATTATAAGGTATATTCAATGATACACTGCATATTACGCTATATTATAAGGTATTTTCAATGATATACTGCATATTACGTTATATTATAAGGTATTTTCAATGATAAACTACGATATATTAGAAGGTATTTTCAGTGACACGCTGCAATGTACGTTATATTATAAGGTATTTTCAATGATACACTGCATATTACGTTATATTATTGGGTATTTTCAATGATACACTGCATATTACGTTATATTATAAGGTATTTTCAATGATACACTGCATAGTACGTTATATTATAAGGTATATTCAATGATACACTGCATATTACGCTATATTATAAGGTATTTTCAATGATATACTGCATATTACGTTATATTATAAGGTATTTTCAATGATAAACTACGATATATTATAAGGTATTTACAATGATACACTGCATATTACGCTATATTATAACGTATTTTCAATGATACACTGCATATTACGTTATAATATAAGGTATTTTCAATGATACAGTGCATATTACGTTATATTATAAGGTATTTTCAATGATACACTGCATATTACGCTATATTATAAGGTATTTTCAATGATACACTGCATATTACGTTATATTATAAGGTATTTTCAATGATACACTGCATAGTACGCTATATTATAAGGTATTTTCAATGATACACTACAAATTACGATATATTGTAAGGTATTATCAATGATACACTGCATATTACGTTATACTATAAGGTATTTTCAATGATAAACTACGACATAATATAAGGTATGTTCAATGACACACTGCATATTACGTTATATTATAAGGTATTTTCAATGATACACTGCATATTACGTTATATTACAAGGTATTTTCAATGATACACTGCATATTACGTTATAATATAAGGTATTTTCAATGATACACTGCATATTACGTTATATTATATGGTATTTTCAATGATACACTGCATATTACGATATATTATAAGGTATTTTCAATGATACGCTGCATAGTACGTTATATTATAAGGTATTTTCAATGATAAACTACGATATATTAGAAGGTATTTTCAGTGATACGCTGCAATGTACGTTATATTATTAGGTATTTTCAATGATACACTGTATATTACGTTATGTTATAAGGTATTTTCAATGATAAACTACTATATATTATAAGGTATTTTCAATGATACACTGCATATTACGTTATATTATAAGGTATTTTCAATGATACACTGTATATTACGTTATATTATAAGGAATTTTCAATGATAAACTACGATATATTAGAAGGTATTTTCAGTGATACGCTGCAATGTACGTTATATTATAAGGTATTTTCAATGATACACTGCATATTACGCTATATTATAAGGTATTTTCAATGATATACTACAAATTACGAAATATTATAAGGTATTTTCAATGATACATTGCATATTACGATATATTATAAGGTATTTTCAATGATACACTGCATATTACGTTATAGTATAAGGTATTTTCAATGATACACTGCATATTACGTTATATTACAAGGTATTTTCAATGATACACTGCATATTACGTTATAATATAAGGTATTTTCAATGATACACTGCATATTACGTTATATTATATGGTATTTTCAATGATACACTGCATATTACGATATATTATAAGGTATTTTCAATGATACGCTGCATTGTACGTTATATTATAAGGTATTTTCAATGTTACACTGTATATTACGTTATGTTATAAGGTATTTTCAATGATAAACTACTATATATTATAAGGTATTTTCAATGATACACTGCATATTACGTTATATTATAAGGTATTTTCAATGATACACTGTATATTACGTTATATTATAAGGAATTTTCAATGATAAACTACGATATATTAGAAGGTATTTTCAGTGATACACTGCATATTTCGTTATATTATAAGGTATTTTCAATGGTACACTGTATATTACGTTATATTATAAGGTATTTTCAATGATAAACTACGATATATTAGAAGGTATTTTCAATGATACACTGCATATTACGTTATATTATAAGGTATTTTCAATGATACACTGCATATTACGTTATATTACAAGGTATTTTCAATGATACACTGCATATTACGTTATAATATAAGGTATTTTCAATGATACACTGCATATTACGTTACATTATATGGTATTTTCAATGATACACTGCATATTACGATATATTATAAGGTATTTTCAATGATACGCTGCATATTACGTTATATTATAAGGTATTTTCAATGATACACTGTATATTACGTTATATTATAAGGTATTTTCAATGATAAACTACGATATATTAGAAGGTATTTTCAGTGATACGCTGCAATGTACGTTATATTATAAGGTATTTTCAATGATACACTGCATATTACGTTATATTATTAGGTATTTTCAATGATACACTGCATATTACGTTATATTATAAGGTATTTTCAATGATACACTACAAATTACGGAATATTATAAGGTATTTTCAATGATACATTGCATATTACGATATATTATAAGGTATTTTCAATGATACACTGCATATTACGTTATATTATAAGGTATTTTCAATGATACACTACAAATTCCGTTATATTATAAGGTATTTTCATTGATACACTGCATATTACGTTATATTATAATGTATTTTCAATGATACACTGCATATTACGTTATATTATAAGGTATTTTCATTGATACACTGCATAGTACGCTATATTATAAGGTATTTTCAATGATACACTACAAATTACGAAATATTATAAGGTATTTTCAATGATACACTGCATATTACGATATATTATAAGGTATTTTCAATGATACTCTGCATATTCCGTTGTATTATAAGGTATTTTCATTGAAACACTCCATATTACGTTACATTATAAGGCATTTTCAATGATAAACTACGATATATTAAAAGGTATTTTCAATGATACACTGCATATTACGTTATATTACAAGGTATTTTCAATGATACACTACAAATTACGAAATATTATAAGGTATTTTCAATGATACACTGCATATTACGTTATATTATAAGGTATTTTCAACGATACACTGCATATTACGTTATATTATAAGGTATTTTCAAAGATACACTATAAATTCCGATATATTATAAGGCATTTTCAATGATACAATGCATATTAGGTTATATTATAAGGTATTTTCAACGATACACTGCATATTCCGTTATATTATAAGGTATTTTCATTGAAACACTCCATATTACGTTACATTATAAGGCATTTTCAATGATAAACTACGATATATTATAAGGTATTTTCAATGATACACTGCATATTACGCTATATTATAAGGTATTTTCAATGATACACTGCATAGTACGCTATATTATAAGGTATTTTCAATGATACACTGCATATTACGTTATATTATAAGGTATTTTCAATGATACACTGTATATTACGTTATATTATAAGGTATTTTCAATGATAAACTACGATATATTAGAAGGTATTTTCAGTGATATGCTGCAATGTACGTTATATTATAAGGTATTTTCAATGATACACTGCATATTACGTTATATTACATGGTATTTTCTATGATACACTGTATATTACGTTATAATATAAGGTATTTTCAATGATACACTGCATATTACGTTATATTATATGGTATTTTCAATGATACACTGCATATTACGATATATTATAAGGTATTTTCAATGATATACTGCATATTACGTTATATTATAAGGTATTTTCAATGATAAACTACGATATATTATAAGGTATTTACAATGATACACTGCATATTACGCTATATTATAACGTATTTTCAATGATACACTGCATATTACGTTATAATATAAGGTATTTTCAATGATACACTGCATATTACGTTATATTATAAGGTATTTTCAATGATACACTGTATATTACGTTATATTATAAGGTATTTTCAATGATAAACTACGATATATTAGAAGGTATTTTCAGTGATATGCTGCAATGTACGTTATATTATAAGGTATTTTCAATGATACACTGCATATTACGTTATATTACATGGTATTTTCTATGATACACTGCATATTACGTTATATTATAAGGTATATTCAATGATACACTGCATATTACGTTATATTATAAGGTATTTTCAATGATATACTGCATATTACGTTATATTATATGGTATTTTCATTGATACACTGCATATTAGGATATGTTATAAGGTATTTTCAATGATACACTACAAATTACGAAATATTATAAGGTATTTTCAATGATACACTGCATATTACGTTATATTATAAGGTATTTTCAATGATACTCTGCATATTCCGTTGTATTATAAGGTATTTTCATTGAAACACTCCATATTACGTTACATTATAAGGCATTTTCAATGATAAACTACGATATATTAAAAGGTATTTTCAATGATACACTGCATATTACGTTATATTACAAGGTATTTTCAATGATACACTGCATATTACGTTATAATATAAGGCATTTTCAATGATACACTGCATATTACATTATATTATAAGATATTTTCAATGATACACTGCATATTACGTTATACTATAAGGTATTTTCAATGATAAACTACGACATAATATAAGGTATGTTCAATGACACACTGCATATTTCGTTATATTATAAGGTATTTTCAATGATACACTACAAATTACGAAATATTATAAGGTATTTTCAATGATACACTGCATATTACGTTATATTATAAGGTATTTTCAACGATACACTGCATATTACGTTATATTATAAGGTATTTTCAAAGATACACTATAAATTCCGATATATTATAAGGCATTTTCAATGATACAATGCATATTACGTTATATTATAAGGTATTTTCAACGATACACTGCATATTCCGTTATATTATAAGGTATTTTCATTGAAACACTCCATATTACGTTACATTATAAGGCATTTTCAATGATAAACTACGATATATTATAAGGTATTTTCAATGATACACTGCATATTACGCTATATTATAAGGTATTTTCAATGATACACTGCATAGTACGCTATATTATAAGGTATTTTCAATGATACACTGCATATTACGTTTTATTACAAGGTATTTTCAATGATACACTGCATATTACGTTATAATATAAGGTATTTTCAATGATACACTGCATATTACGTTATATTATATGGTATTTTAAATGATACACTGCATATTACGATATATTATAAGGTATTTTCAATGATACGCTGCATAGTACGTTATATTATAAGGTATATTCAATGATACACTGCATATTACGCTATATTATAAGGTATTTTCAATGATATACTGCATATTACGTTATATTATAAGGTATTTTCAATGATAAACTACGATATATTAGAAGGTATTTTCAGTGACACGCTGCAATGTACGTTATATTATAAGGTATTTTCAATGATACACTGCATATTACGTTATATTATAGGGTATTTTCAATGATACACTGCATATTACGTTATATTATAAGGTATTTTCAATGATACACTGCATAGTACGTTATATTATAAGGTATATTCAATGATACACTGCATATTACGCTATATTATAAGGTATTTTCAATGATATACTGCATATTACGTTATATTATAAGGTATTTTCAATGATAAACTACGATATATTATAAGGTATTTACAATGATACACTGCATATTACGCTATATTATAACGTATTTTCAATGATACACTGCATATTACGTTATAATATAAGGTATTTTCAATGATACAGTGCATATTACGTTATATTATAAGGTATTTTCAATGATACACTGCATATTACGCTATATTATAAGGTATTTTCAATGATACACTGCATATTACGTTATATTATAAGGTATTTTCAATGATACACTGCATAGTACGCTATATTATAAGGTATTTTCAATGATACACTACAAATTACGATATATTGTAAGGTATTATCAATGATACACTGCATATTACGTTATACTATAAGGTATTTTCAATGATAAACTACGACATAATATAAGGTATGTTCAATGACACACTGCATATTACGTTATATTATAAGGTATTTTCAATGATACACTGCATATTACGTTATATTACAAGGTATTTTCAATGATACACTGCATATTACGTTATAATATAAGGTATTTTCAATGATACACTGCATATTACGTTATATTATAAGGTATTTTCAATGATACACTGCATATTACGATATATTATAAGGTATTTTCAATGATACGCTGCATAGTACGTTATATTATAAGGTATTTTCAATGATAAACTACGATATATTAGAAGGTATTTTCAGTGATACGCTGCAATGTACGTTATATTATAAGGTATTTTCAATGATACACTGTATATTACGTTATATTATAAGGTATTTTCAATGATAAACTA
This sequence comes from Lasioglossum lativentre, assembly GCA_916610255.1. Lineage (NCBI taxonomy): Eukaryota > Metazoa > Arthropoda > Insecta > Hymenoptera > Halictidae > Lasioglossum > Lasioglossum lativentre. The sequence goes on from CAKAJI010000904.1 coordinate 684,654, forward strand.
CTATATATTATAAGGTATTTTCAGTGATACACTGCATATTACGTTATATTATAAGGTATTTTCAATGATACACTGTATATTACGTTATATTATAAGGTATTTTCAATGATAAACTACGATATATTAGAAGGTATTTTCAGTGATACGCTGCAATGTACGTTATATTATAAGGTATTTTCAATGATACACTGCATATTACGCTATATTATAAGGTATTTTCAATGATATACTACAAATTACGAAATATTATAAGGTATTTTCAATGATACATTGCATATTACGATATATTATAAGGTATTTTCAATGATACACTGCATATTACGTTATATTATAAGGTATTTTCAATGATACACTGCATATTACGTTATATTACAAGGTATTTTCAATGATACACTGCATATTACGTTATAATATAAGGTATTTTCAATGATACACTGCATATTACGTTATATTATAAGGTATTTTCAATGATACACTGCATATTACGATATATTATAAGGTATTTTCAATGATACGCTGCATTGTACGTTATATTATAAGGTATTTTCAATGTTACACTGTATATTACGTTATGTTATAAGGTATTTTCAATGATAAACTACTATATATTATAAGGTATTTTCAATGATACACTGCATATTACGTTATATTATAAGGTATTTTCAATGATACACTGTATATTACGTTATATTATAAGGAATTTTCAATGATAAACTACGATATATTAGAAGGTATTTTCAGTGATACACTGCATATTTCGTTATATTATAAGGTATTTTCAATGGTACACTGTATATTACGTTATATTATAAGGTATTTTCAATGATAAACTACGATATATTAGAAGGTATTTTCAATGATACACTGCATATTACGTTATATTATAAGGTATTTTCAATGATACACTGCATATTACGTTATATTACAAGGTATTTTCAATGATACACTGCATATTACGTTATAATATAAGGTATTTTCAATGATACACTGCATATTACGTTACATTATATGGTATTTTCAATGATACACTGCATATTACGATATATTATAAGGTATTTTCAATGATACGCTGCATATTACGTTATATTATAAGGTATTTTCAATGATACACTGTATATTACGTTATATTATAAGGTATTTTCAATGATAAACTACGATATATTAGAAGGTATTTTCAGTGATACGCTGCAATGTACGTTATATTATAAGGTATTTTCAATGATACACTGCATATTACGTTATATTATTAGGTATTTTCAATGATACACTGCATATTACGTTATATTATAAGGTATTTTCAATGATACACTACAAATTACGGAATATTATAAGGTATTTTCAATGATACATTGCATATTACGATATATTATAAGGTATTTTCAATGATACACTGCATATTACGTTATATTATAAGGTATTTTCAATGATACACTACAAATTCCGTTATATTATAAGGTATTTTCATTGATACACTGCATATTACGTTATATTATAATGTATTTTCAATGATACACTGCATATTACGTTATATTATAAGGTATTTTCATTGATACACTGCATAGTACGCTATATTATAAGGTATTTTCAATGATACACTACAAATTACGAAATATTATAAGGTATTTTCAATGATACACTGCATATTACGATATATTATAAGGTATTTTCAATGATACTCTGCATATTCCGTTGTATTATAAGGTATTTTCATTGAAACACTCCATATTACGTTACATTATAAGGCATTTTCAATGATAAACTACGATATATTAAAAGGTATTTTCAATGATACACTGCATATTACGTTATATTACAAGGTATTTTCAATGATACACTACAAATTACGAAATATTATAAGGTATTTTCAATGATACACTGCATATTACGTTATATTATAAGGTATTTTCAACGATACACTGCATATTACGTTATATTATAAGGTATTTTCAAAGATACACTATAAATTCCGATATATTATAAGGCATTTTCAATGATACAATGCATATTAGGTTATATTATAAGGTATTTTCAACGATACACTGCATATTCCGTTATATTATAAGGTATTTTCATTGAAACACTCCATATTACGTTACATTATAAGGCATTTTCAATGATAAACTACGATATATTATAAGGTATTTTCAATGATACACTGCATATTACGCTATATTATAAGGTATTTTCAATGATACACTGCATAGTACGCTATATTATAAGGTATTTTCAATGATACACTGCATATTACGTTATATTATAAGGTATTTTCAATGATACACTGTATATTACGTTATATTATAAGGTATTTTCAATGATAAACTACGATATATTTGAAGGTATTTTCAGTGATATGCTGCAATGTACGTTATATTATAAGGTATTTTCAATGATACACTGCATATTACGTTATATTACATGGTATTTTCTATGATACACTGTATATTACGTTATAATATAAGGTATTTTCAATGATACACTGCATATTACGTTATATTATATGGTATTTTCAATGATACACTGCATATTACGATATATTATAAGGTATTTTCAATGATATACTGCATATTACGTTATATTATAAGGTATTTTCAATGATAAACTACGATATATTATAAGGTATTTACAATGATACACTGCATATTACGCTATATTATAACGTATTTTCAATGATACACTGCATATTACGTTATAATATAAGGTATTTTCAATGATACACTGCATATTACGTTATATTATAAGGTATTTTCAATGATACACTGTATATTACGTTATATTATAAGGTATTTTCAATGATAAACTACGATATATTAGAAGGTATTTTCAGTGATATGCTGCAATGTACGTTATATTATAAGGTATTTTCAATGATACACTGCATATTACGTTATATTACATGGTATTTTCTATGATACACTGCATATTACGTTATATTATAAGGTGTTTTCTATGATACACTGCATATTACGTTATATTATAAGGTATTTTCAATGATACACTGCATATTACGTTATATTATATGGTATTTTCTATGATACACTGCATATTAGGATATGTTATAAGGTATTTTCAATGATACACTGCATATTACGTTATATTACATGGTATTTTCTATGATACACTGCATATTACGTTATATTATAAGGTATATTCAATGATACACAGCATATTACGTTATATTATAAGGTATTTTCAATGATATACTGCATATTACGTTATATTATAAGGTATTTTCAATGATAAACTACGATATATTAGAAGGTATTTACAATGATACACTGCATATTACGCTATATTATAACGTATTTTCAATGATACACTGCATATTACGTTATAATATAAGGTATTTTCAATGATACACTGCATATTACGTTATATTATAAGGTATTTTCAATGATACACTGCATATTACGTTATATTATAAGGTATTTTCAATGATACGCTGCATAGTACGTTATATTATAAGGTATTTTCAATGTTACACTGTATATTACGTTATGTTATAAGGTATTTTCAATGATAAACTACTATATATTATAAGGTATTTTCAATGATACACTGCATATTACGTTATATTATAAGGTATTTTCAATGATACACTGTATATTACGTTATATTATAAGGAATTTTCAATGATAAACTACGATATATTAGAAGGTATTTTCAGTGATACGCTGCAATGTACGTTATATTATAAGGTATTTTCAATGATACACTGCATATTACGTTATATTATTAGGTATTTTCAATGATACACTGCATATTACGTTATATTATAAGGTATTTTCAATGATACACTGCATATTACGCTATATTATAAGGTATTTTCAATGATATACTACAAATTACGAAATATTATAAGGTATTTTCAATGATACATTGCATATTACGATATATTATAAGGTATTTTCAATGATACACTGCATATTACGTTATATTATAAGGTATTTTCAATGATACACTGCATATTACTATATATTATAAGATATTTTCAATGATACACTGCATATTACGTTATATTATAAGGTATTTTCAATGATACACTGCATATTACACTATATTATAAGGTATTTTCAATGATATACTACAAATTACGAAATATTATAAGGTATTTTCAATGATACATTGCATATTACGATATATTATAAGGTATTTTCAATGATACACTGCATATTACGTTATATTATAAGGTATTTTCAATGATACACTGCATATTACTATATATTATAAGATATTTTCAATGATACACTGCATATTACGTTATATTATAAGGTATTTTCAATGATACACTGCATATTACGCTATATTATAAGGTATTTTCAATGATATACTACAAATTACGAAATATTATAAGGTATTTTCAATGATACATTGCATATTACGATATATTATAAGGTATTTTCAATGATACACTGCATATTACGTTATATTACAAGGTATTTTCAATGATACACTGCATATTACGTTATAATATAAGGTATTTTCAATGATACACTGCATATTACGTTACATTATATGGTATTTTCAATGATACACTGCATATTACGATATATTATAAGGTATTTTCAATGATACGCTGCATATTACGTTATATTATAAGGTATTTTCAATGATACACTGTATATTACGTTATATTATAAGGTATTTTCAATGATAAACTACGATATATTAGAAGGTATTTTCAGTGATACGCTGCAATGTACGTTATATTATAAGGTATTTTCAATGATACACTGCATATTACGTTATATTATTAGGTATTTTCAATGATACACTGCATATTACGTTATATTATAAGGTATTTTCAATGATACACTACAAATTACGGAATATTATAAGGTATTTTCAATGATACACTGCATATTACGATATATTATAAGGTATTTTCAATGATACACTGCATATTACGTTATATAATAAGGTATTTTCAATGATACACTGCATATTACGAAATATTATAAGGTATTTTCAATGATACACTGCATATTACGATATATTATAAGGTATTTTCAATGATACTCTGCATATTCCGTTGTATTATAAGGTATTTTCATTGAAACACTCCATATTACGTTACATTATAAGGCATTTTCAATGATAAACTACGATATATTAAAAGGTATTTTCAATGATACACTGCATATTACGTTATATTACAAGGTATTTTCAATGATACACTACAAATTACGAAATATTATAAGGTATTTTCAATGATACACTGCATATTACGTTATATTATAAGGTATTTTCAACGATACACTGCATATTACGTTATATTATAAGGTATTTTCAAAGATACACTATAAATTCCGATATATTATAAGGCATTTTCAATGATACAATGCATATTACGTTATATTATAAGGTATTTTCAACGATACACTGCATATTCCGTTATATTATAAGGTATTTTCATTGAAACACTCCATATTACGTTACATTATAAGGCATTTTCAATGATAAACTACGATATATTATAAGGTATTTTCAATGATACACTGCATATTACGCTATATTATAAGGTATTTTCAATGATACACTGCATAGTACGCTATATTATAAGGTATTTTCAATGATACACTGCATATTACGTTATATTATAAGGTATTTTCAATGATAAACTACGATATATTAGAAGGTATTTTCAGTGATACACTGCATATTTCGTTATATTATAAGGTATTTTCAATGGTACACTGTATATTACGTTATATTATAAGGTATTTTCAATGATAAACTACGATATATTAGAAGGTATTTTCAATGATACACTGCATATTACGTTATATTATAAGGTATTTTCAATGATACACTGCATATTACGTTATATTACAAGGTATTTTCAATGATACACTGTATATTACGTTATAATATAAGGTATTTTCAATGATACACTGCATATTACGTTATATTATAAGGTATTTTCAATGATACACTGCATATTACGATATATTATAAGGTATTTTCAATGATATACTGCATATTACGTTATATTATAAGGTATTTTCAATGATAAACTACGATATATTATAAGGTATTTACAATGATACACTGCATATTACGCTATATTATAACGTATTTTCAATGATACACTGCATATTACGTTATAATATAAGGTATTTCCAATGATACACTGCATATTACGTTATATTATAAGGTATTTTCAATGATACACTGTATATTACGTTATATTATAAGGTATTTTCAATGATAAACTACAATATATTAGAAGGTATTTTCAGTGATATGCTGCAATGTACGTTATATTATAAGGTATTTTCAATGATACACTGCATATTACGTTATATTACATGGTATTTTCTATGATACACTGCATATTACGTTATATTATAAGGTATATTCAATGATACACTGCATATTACGTTATATTATAAGGTATTTTCAATGAAACACTGTATATTACGTTATATTATAAGGAATTTTCAATGATAAACTACGATATATTAGAAGGTATTTTCAGTGATACGCTGCAATGTACGTTATATTATAAGGTATTTTCAATGATACACTGCATATTACGTTATATTATTAGGTATTTTCAATGATACACTGCATATTACGTTATATTATAAGGTATTTTCAATGATACACTGCATATTACGCTATATTATAAGGTATTTTCAATGATATACTACAAATTACGAAATATTATAAGGTATTTTCAATGATACACTGCATATTACGTTATATTATAAGGTATTTTCAATGATACACTGCATATTACGTTATATTATAAGGTATTTTCAATGATACACTGCATATTACTATATATTATAAGATATTTTCAATGATACACTGCATATTACGTTATATTATAAGGTATTTTCAATGATACACTGCATATTACGTTATATTATAAGGTATTTTCAATGATATACTACAAATTACGAAATATTATAAGGTATTTTCAATGATACATTGCATATTACGTTATATTATAAGGTATTTTCAATGATACACTGCATATTACGTTATATTATAAGGTATTTTCAATGATACACTGCATATTACTATATATTATAAGATATTTTCAATGATACACTGCATATTACGTTATATTATAAGGTATTTTCAATGATACACTGCATATTACGTTATATTATAAGGTATTTTCAATGATATACTACAAATTACGATATATTATAAGGTATTTTCAATGATACATTGCATATTACGATATATTATAAGGTATTTTCAATGATACACTGCATATTACTTTATATTACAAGGTATTTTCAATGATACACTGCATATTACGTTATAATATAAGGTATTTTCAATGATACACTGCATATTACGTTACATTATATGGTATTTTCAATGATACACTGCATATTACGATATATTATAAGGTATTTTCAATGATACGCTGCATATTACGTTATATTATAAGGTATTTTCAATGATACACTGTATATTACGTTATATTATAAGGTATTTTCAATGATAAACTACGATATATTAGAAGGTATTTTCAGTGATACGCTGCAATGTACGTTATATTATAAGGTATTTTCAATGATACACTGCATATTACGTTATATTATTAGGTATTTTCAATGATACACTGCATATCACGTTATATTATAAGGTATTTTCAATGATACACTACAAATTACGGAATATTATAAGGTATTTTCAATGATACATTGCATATTACGATATATTATAAGGTATTTTCAATGATACACTGCATATTACGTTATATTATAAGGTATTTTCAATGATACACTGCATATTACGAAATATTATAAGGTATTTTCAATGATACACTGCATATTACGATATATTATAAGGTATTTTCAATGATACTCTGCATATTCCGTTGTATTATAAGGTATTTTCATTGAAACACTCCATATTACGTTACATTATAAGGCATTTTCAATGATAAACTACGATATATTAAAAGGTATTTTCAATGATACACTGCATATTACGTTATATTACAAGGTATTTTCAATGATACACTACAAATTACGAAATATTATAAGGTATTTTCAATGATACACTGCATATTACGTTATATTATAAGGTATTTTCAACGATACACTGCATATTACGTTATATTATAAGGTATTTTCAAAGATACACTATAAATTCCGATATATTATAAGGCATTTTCAATGATACAATGCATATTACGTTATATTATAAGGTATTTTCAATGGTACACTGTATATTACGTTATATTATAAGGTATTTTCAATGATAAACTACGATATATTAGAAGGTATTTTCAATGATACACTGCATATTACGTTATATTATAAGGTATTTTCAATGATACACTGCATATTACGTTATATTACAAGGTATTTTCAATGATACACTGTATATTACGTTATAATATAAGGTATTTTCAATGATACACTGCATATTACGTTATATTATAAGGTATTTTCATTGAAACACTCCATATTACGTTACATTATAAGGCATTTTCAATGATATACTGCATATTACGTTATATTATAAGGTATTTTCAATGATAAACTACGATATATTATAAGGTATTTACAATGATACACTGCATATTACGCTATATTATAACGTATTTTCAATGATACACTGCATATTACGTTATAATATAAGGTATTTTCAATGATACACTGCATATTACGTTATATTATAAGGTATTTTCAATGATACACTGTATATTACGTTATATTATAAGGTATTTTCAATGATAAACTACGATATATTAGAAGGTATTTTCAGTGATATGCTGCAATGTACGTTATATTATAAGGAATTTTCAATGATAAACTACGATATATTAGAAGCTATTTTCAGTGATACGCTGCAATGTACGTTATATTATAAGGTATTTTCAATGATACACTGCATATTACGATATATTATAAGGTATTTTCAATGATACACTGCATATTACGTTATATTATAAGGTATTTTCAATGATACACTACAAATTCCGTTATATTATTAGGTATTTTCAATGATACACTGCATATTACGTTATATTATAAGGTATTTTCAATGATACACTGCATATTACGCTATATTATAAGGTATTTTCAATGATATACTACAAATTACGAAATATTATAAGGTATTTTCAATGATACATTGCATATTACGATATATTATAAGGTATTTTCAATGATACACTGCATATTACGTTATATTATAAGGTATTTTCAATGATACACTACAAATTCCGTTATATTATAAGGTATTTTCATTGATACACTGCATATTACGTTATATTATAATGTATTTTCAATGATACACTGCATATTACGTTATATTATAAGGTATTTTCAATGATACGCTGCATATTACGTTATATTATAAGGTATTTTCAATGATACACTGTATATTACGTTATATTATAAGGTATTTTCAATGATAAACTACGATATATTAGAAGGTATTTTCAGTGATACGCTGCAATGTACGTTATATTATAAGGTATTTTCAATGATACACTGCATATTACGTTATATTATAAGGTATTTTCAATGATACACTGCATATTACGTTATATTATAAGGTATTTTCAATGATACACTACAAATTACGGAATATTATAAGGTATTTTCAATGATACATTGCATATTACGATATATTATAAGGTATTTTCAATGATACACTGCATATTACGTTATATTATAAGGTATTTTCAATGATACACTACAAATTCCGTTATATTATAAGGTATTTTCATTGATACACTGCATATTACGTTATATTATAATGTATTTTCAATGATACACTGCATATTACGTTATATTATAAGGTATTTTCATTGATACACTGCATAGTACGCTATATTATAAGGTATTTTCAATGATACACTACAAATTACGAAATATTATAAGGTATTTTCAATGATACACTGCATATTACGATATATTATAAGGTATTTTCAATGATACTCTGCATATTCCGTTGTATTATAAGGTATTTTCATTGAAACACTCCATATTACGTTACATTATAAGGCATTTTCAATGATAAACTACGATATATTAAAAGGTATTTTCAATGATACACTACAAATTCCGTTATATTATAAGGTATTTTCAATGATACACTGCATATTACGTTATATTATAATGTATTTTCAATGATACACTGCATATTACGTTATATTATAAGGTATTTTCAATGATACGCTGCATATTACGTTATATTATAAGGTATTTTCAATGATACACTGTATATTATGTTATATTATAAGGTATTTTCAATGATAAACTACGATATATTAGAAGGTATTTTCAGTGATACGCTGCAATGTACGTTATATTATAAGGTATTTTCAATGATACACTGCATATTACGTTATATTATTAGGTATTTTCAATGATACACTGCATATTACGTTATATTATAAGGTATTTTCAATGATACACTACAAATTACGGAATATTATAAGGTATTTTCAATGATACATTGCATATTACGATATATTATAAGGTATTTTCAATGATACACTGCATATTACGTTATATTATTAGGTATTTTCAATGATACACTGCATATTACGTTATATTATAAGGTATTTTCAATGATACACTACAAATTACGGAATATTATAAGGTATTTTCAATGATACATTGCATATTACGATATATTATAAGGTATTTTCAATGATACACTGCATATTACGTTATATTATAAGGTATTTTCAATGATACACTACAAATTCCGTTATATTATAAGGTATTTTCATTGATACACTGCATATTACGTTATATTATAATGTATTTTCAATGATACACTGCATATTACGTTATATTATAAGGTATTTTCATTGATACACTGCATAGTACGCTATATTATAAGGTATTTTCAATGATACACTACAAATTACGAAATATTATAAGGTATTTTCAATGATACACTGCATATTACGATATATTATAAGGTATTTTCAATGATACTCTGCATATTCCGTTGTATTATAAGGTATTTTCATTGAAACACTCCATATTACGTTACATTATAAGGCATTTTCAATGATAAACTACGATATATTAAAAGGTATTTTCAATGATACACTGCATATTACGTTATATTATAAGATATTTTCAATGATACACTGCATATTACGCTATATTATAAGGTATTTTCAATGATACACTGCATAGTACGCTATATTATAAGGTATTTTCAATGATACACTGCATATTACGTTATATTATAAGGTATTTTCAATGATAAACTACGATATATTAGAAGGTATTTTCAGTGATACACTGCATATTTCGTTATATTATAAGGTATTTTCAATGGTACACTGTATATTACGTTATATTATAAGGTATTTTCAATGATAAACTACGATATATTAGAAGGTATTTTCAATGATACACTGCATATTACGTTATATTATAAGGTATTTTCAACGATACACTGCATATTACGTTATATTATAAGGTATTTTCAATGATACACTGCATATTACGCTATATTATAAGGTATTTTAAATGATATACTGCATATTACGTTATATTATAAGGTATTTTCAATGATACACTGCATATTACGTTATATTATATGGTATTTTCAATGATACACTGCATATTACGATATATTATAAGGTATTTTCAATGATATACTGCATATTACGTTATATTATAAGGTATTTTCAATGATAAACTACGATATATTATAAGGTATTTACAATGATACACTGCATATTACGCTATATTATAACGTATTTTCAATGATACACTGCATATTACGTTATAATATAAGGTATTTTCAATGATACACTGCATATTACGTTATATTATAAGGTATTTTCAATGATACACTGTATATTACGTTATATTATAAGGTATTTTCAATGATAAACTACGATATATTAGAAGGTATTTTCAGTGATATGCTGCAATGTACGTTATATTATAAGGTATTTTCAATGATACACTGCATATTACGTTATATTACATGGTATTTTCTATGATACACTGCATATTACGTTATATTATAAGGTATATTCAATGATACACTGCATATTACGTTATATTATAAGGTATTTTCAATGATATACTGCATATTACGTTATATTATAAGGTATTTTCTATGATACACTGCATATTAGGATATGTTATAAGGTATTTTCAATGATACACTGCATATTACGTTATATTACATGGTATTTTCTATGATACACTGCATATTACGTTATATTATAAGGTATATTCAATGATACACTGCATATTACGTTATATTATAAGGTATTTTCAATGATATACTGCATATTACGTTATGTTATAAGGTATTTTCAATGATAAACTACGATATATTATAAGGTATTTACAATGATACACTGCATACTACGCTATATTATAACGTATTTTCAATGATACACTGCATATTACGTTATAATATAAGGTATTTTCAATGATACACTGCATATTACGTTATATTATAAGGTATTTTCAATGATACACTGCATATTACGCTATATTATAAGGTATTTTCAATGATACGCTGCATAGTACGTTATATTATAAGGTATTTTCAATGTTACACTGTATATTACGTTATGTTATAAGGTATTTTCAATGATAAACTACTATATATTATAAGGTATTTTCAATGATACACTGCATATTACGTTATATTATAAGGTATTTTCAATGATACACTGTATATTACGTTATATAATAAGGAATTTTCAATGATAAACTACGATATATTAGAAGGTATTTTCAGTGATACGCTGCAATGTACGTTATATTATAAGGTATTTTCAATGATACATTGCATATTACGATATATTATAAGGTATTTTCAATGATACACTGCATATTACGTTATATTATAAGGTATTTTCAATGATACACTGCATATTACTATATATTATAAGATATTTTCAATGATACACTGCATATTACGTTATATTATAAGGTATTTTCAATGATACACTGCATATTACTATATATTATAAGATATTTTCAATGATAGACTGCATATTACATTACATTATAATGTATTTTCTATGATACACTGCATATTACATTATATTATAGGGTATTTTCAATGATACACTGCATATTACTATATATTATAAGATATTTTCAATGATAGACTGCATATTACATTACATTATAAGGTATTTTCAATGATACACTGCATATTACGTTATATTATAAGGTATTTTCAATGATAAACTACGATATATTATAAGGTATTTACAATGATACACTGCATATTACGCTATATTATAACGTATTTTCAATGATACACTGCATATTACGTTATAATATAAGGTATTTTCAATGATACACTGCATATTACGTTATATTATAAGGTATTTTCAATGATACACTGTATATTACGTTATATTATAAGGTATTTTCAATGATAAACTACGATATATTAGAAGGTATTTTCAGTGATATGCTGCAATGTACGTTATATTATAAGGTATTTTCAATGATACACTGCATATTACGTTATATTACATGGTATTTTCTATGATACACTGCATATTACGTTATATTATAAGGTATATTCAATGATACACTGCATATTACGTTATATTATAAGGTATTTTCAATGATATACTGCATATTACGTTATATTATAAGGTATTTTCTATGATACACTGCATATTAGGATCTGTTATAAGGTATTTTCAATGATACACTGCATATTACGTTATATTACATGGTATTTTCTATGATACACTGCATATTACGTTATATTATAAGGTATTTTCAATGATACACTGCATATTACGTTATATTATAAGGTATTTTCAATGATATACTGCATATTACGTTATGTTATAAGGTATTTTCAATGATAAACTACGATATATTATAAGGTATTTACAATGATACACTGCATACTACGCTATATTATAACGTATTTTCAATGATACACTGCATATTACGTTATATTATAAGGTATTTTCAATGATACACTGCATATTACGTTATATTATAAGGTATTTTCAATGATACACTGCATATTACGCTATATTATAAGGTATTTTCAATGATACGCTGCATAGTACGTTATATTATAAGGTATTTTCAATGTTACACTGTATATTACGTTATGTTATAAGGTATTTTCAATGATAAACTACTATATATTATAAGGTATTTTCAATGATACACTGCATATTACGTTATATTATAAGGTATTTTCAATGATACACTGTATATTACGTTATATAATAAGGAATTTTCAATGATAAACTACGATATATTAGAAGGTATTTTCAGTGATACGCTGCAATGTACGTTATATTATAAGGTATTTTCAATGATACACTGCATATTACGTTATATTATTAGGTATTTTCAATGATACACTGCATATTACGTTATATTATAAGGTATTTTCAATGATACACTGCATATTACGCTATATTATAAGGTATTTTCAATGATATACTACAAATTACGAAATATTATAAGGTATTTTCAATGATACATTGCATATTACGATATATTATAAGGTATTTTCAATGATACACTGCATATTACGTTATATTATAAGGTATTTTCAATGATACACTGCATATTACTATATATTATAAGATATTTTCAATGATACACTGCATATTACGTTATATTATAAGGTATTTTCAATGATACACTGCATATTACTATATATTATAAGATATTTTCAATGATAGACTGCATATTACATTACATTATAATGTATTTTCTATGATACACTGCATGTTACATTATATTATAGGGTATTTTCAATGATACACTGCATATTACTATATATTATAAGATATTTTCAATGATAGACTGCATATTACATTACATGATAAGGTATTTTCAATGATACACTGCATATTACGTTATATTATAAGTTATTTTCAACGATACACTGCATATTACGTTATATTATAAGGTATTTTCAAAGATACACTGCATATTACGCTTTATTATAAGGTATTTTCAATGATACACTGCATAGTACGCTATATTATAAGGTATTTTCAATGATACACTGCATAGTACGCTATATTATAAGGTATTTTCAATGATACACTACAAATTACGATATATTATAAGGTATTATCAATGATACACTGCATATTACGTTATACTATAAGGTATTTTCAATGATAAACTACGACATAATATAAGGTATGTTCAATGACACACTGCATATTACGTTATATTATAAGGTATTTTCAATGATACACTGCATATTACGCTATATTATAAGGTATTTTCAATGATATACTACAAATTACGAAATATTATAAGGTATTTTCAATGATACATTGCATATTACGATATATTATAAGGTATTTTCAATGATACACTGCATATTACGTTATATTATAAGGTATTTTCAATGATACACTGCATATTACGTTATATTACAAGGTATTTTCAATGATACACTGCATATTACGTTATAATATAAGGTATTTTCAATGATACACTGCATATTACGTTATATTATACGGTATTTTCAATGATACACTGCATATTACGATATATTATAAGGTATTTTCAATGATACGCTGCATAGTACGTTATATTATAAGGTATTTTCAATGTTACACTGTATATTACGTTATGTTATAAGGTATTTTCAATGATAAACTACTATATATTATAAGGTATTTTCAATGATACACTGCATATTACGTTATATTATAAGGTATTTTCAATGATACACTGTATATTACGTTATATTATAAGGAATTTTCAATGATAAACTACGATATATTAGAAGGTATTTTCAGTGATACGCTGCAATGTACGTTATATTATAAGGTATTTTCAATGATACACTGCATATTACGTTATATTATTAGGTATTTTCAATGATACACTGCATATTACGTTATATTATAAGGTATTTTCAATGATACACTGCATATTACGCTATATTATAAGGTATTTTCAATGATATACTACAAATTACGAAATATTATAAGGTATTTTCAATGATACATTGCATATTACGTTATATTATAAGGTATATTCAATGATACACTGCATATTACGCTATATTATAAGGTATTTTCAATGATACACTGCATATTACGTTATATTATAAGGTATTTTCAATGATACACTGCATAGTACGCTATATTATAAGGTATTTTCAATGATACACTACAAATTACGATATATTATAAGGTATTATCAATGATACACTGCATATTACGTTATACTATAAGGTATTTTCAATGATAAACTACGAAATAATATAAGGTATGTTCAATGACACGCTGCATATTACGTTATATTATAAGGTATTTTCAATGATACACTGCATATTACGTTATATTACAAGGTATTTTCAATGATACACTGCATATTACGTTATAATATAAGGTATTTTCAATGATACACTGCATATTACGTTATATTATATGGTATTTTCAATGATACACTGCATATTACGATATATTATAAGGTATTTTCAATGATACGCTGCATAGTACGTTATATTATAAGGTATTTTCAATGTTACACTGTATATTACGTTATGTTATAAGGTATTTTCAATGATAAACTACTATATATTATAAGGTATTTTCAATGATACACTGCATATTACGTTATATTATAAGGTATTTTCAATGATACACTGTATATTACGTTATATTATAAGGAATTTTCAATGATAAACTACGATATATTAGAAGGTATTTTCAGTGATACGCTGCAATGTACGTTATATTATAAGGTATTTTCAATGATACACTGCATATTACGTTATATTATTAGGTATTTTCAATGATACACTGCATATTACGTTATATTATAAGGTATTTTCAATGATACACTGCATATTACGCTACATTATAAGGTATTTTCAATGATATACTACAAATTACGAAATATTATAAGGTATTTTCAATGATACATTGCATATTACGATATATTATAAGGTATTTTCAATGATACACTGCATATTACGTTATATTATAAGGTATTTTCAATGATACACTGCATATTACTATATATTATAAGATATTTTCAATGATACACTGCATATTACTATATATTATAAGATATTTTCAATGATAGACTGCATATTACATTACATTATAATGTATTTTCTATGATACACTGCATATTACATTATATTATAGGGTATTTTCAATGATACACTGCATATTACTATATATTATAAGATATTTTCAATGATAGACTGCATATTACATTACATGATAAGGTATTTTCAATGATACACTGCATATTACGTTATATTATAAGGTATTTTCAACGATACACTGCATATTACGTTATATTATAAGGTATTTTCAAAGATACACTATAAATTCCGATATATTATAAGGCATTTTCAATGATACAATGCATATTACGTTATATTATAAGGTATTTTCAACGATACACTGCATATTCCGTTATATTATAAGGTATTTTCATTGAAACACTCCATATTACGTTACATTATAAGGCATTTTCAATGATAAACTACGATATATTATAAGGTATTTTCAATGATACACTGCATATTACGCTATATTATAAGGTATTTTCAATGATACACTGCATAGTACGCTATATTATAAGGTATTTTCAATGATACACTGCATATTACGTTATATTATAAGGTATTTTCAATGATAAACTACGATATATTAGAAGGTATTTTCAGTGATACACTGCATATTTCGTTATATTATAAGGTATTTTCAATGGTACACTGTATATTACGTTATATTATAAGGTATTTTCAATGATAAACTACGATATATTAGAAGGTATTTTCAATGATACACTGCATATTACGTTATATTATAAGGTATTTTCAATGATACACTGCATATTACGATATATTATAAGGTATTTTCAATGATATACTGCATATTACATTATATTATAAGGTATTTTCAATGATAAACTACGATATATTATAAGGTATTTACAATGATACACTGCATATTACGCTATATTATAACGTATTTTCAATGATACACTGCATATTACGTTATAATATAAGGTATTTTCAATGATACACTGCATATTACGTTATATTATAAGGTATTTTCAATGATACACTGTATATTACGTTATGTTATAAGGTATTTTCAATGATAAACTACGATATATTAGAAGGTATTTTCAGTGATATGCTGCAATGTACGTTATATTATAAGGTATTTTCAATGATACACTGCATATTACGTTATATTATTAGGTATTTTCAATGATACACTGCATATTACGTTATATTATAAGGTATTTTCAATGATACACTGCATAGTACGTTATATTATAAGGTATATTCAATGATACACTGCATATTACGCTATATTATAAGGTATTTACAATGATACACTGCATATTACGCTATATTATAACGTATTTTCAATGATACACTGCATATTACGTTATAATATAAGGTATTTTCAATGATACACTGCATATTACGTTATATTATAAGGTATTTTCAATGATACACTGCATATTACGCTATATTATAAGGTATTTTCAATGATACACTGCATATTACGTTATATTATAAGGTATTTTCAATGATACACTGCATAGTACGCTATATTATAAGGTATTTTCAATGATACACTACAAATTACGATATATTATAAGGTATTTTCAATGATACACTGCATATTACGTTATACTATAAGGTATTTTCAATGATAAACTACGACATAATATAAGGTATGTTCAATGACACACTGCATAATACGTTATATTATAAGGTATTTTCAATGATACACTGCATATTACGTTATATTACAAGGTATTTTCAATGATAAACTACGATATATTAGAAGGTATTTTCAGTGATACGCTGCAATGTACGTTATATTATAAGGTATTTTCAATGATACACTGCATATTACGTTATATTATTAGGTATTTTCAATGATACACTGCATATTACGTTATATTATAAGGTATTTTCAATGATACACTGCATATTACGCTACATTATAAGGTATTTTCAATGATATACTACAAATTACGAAATATTATAAGGTATTTTCAATGATACATTGCCTATTACGATATATTATAAGGTATTTTCAATGATACACTGCATATTACGTTATATTACAAGGTATTTTCAATGATACACTGCATATTACGTTATAATATAAGGTATTTTCAATGATACACTGCATATTACGTTATATTATATGGTATTTTCAATGATACACTGCATATTACGATATATTATAAGGTATTTTCAATGATACGCTGCATAGTACGTTATATAATAAGGTATTTTCAATGTTACACTGTATATTACGTTATGTTATAAGGTATTTTCAATGATAAACTACTATATATTATAAGGTATTTTCAATGATACACTGCATATTACGTTATATTATAAGGTATTTTCAATGATACACTGTATATTACGTTATATTATAAGGAATTTTCAATGATAAACTACGATATATTAGAAGGTATTTTCAGTGATACGCTGCAATGTACGTTATATTATAAGGTATTTTCAATGATACACTGCATATTACGTTATATTATTAGGTATTTTCAATGATACACTGCATATTACGTTATATTATAAGGTATTTTCAATGATACACTGCATATTACGCTACATTATAAGGTATTTTCAATGATATACTACAAATTACGAAATATTATAAGGTATTTTCAATGATACATTGCATATTACGATATATTATAAGGTATTTTCAATGATACACTGCATATTACGTTATATTATAAGGTATTTTCAATGATACACTGCATATTACTATATATTATAAGATATTTTCAATGATACACTGCATATTACTATATATTATAAGATATTTTCAATGATAGACTGCATATTACATTACATTATAAGGTATTTTCAATGATACACTGCATATTACATTATATTATAGGGTATTTTCAATGATACACTGCATATTACTATATATTATAAGATATTTTCAATGATAGACTGCATATTACATTACATTATAAGGTATTTTCAATGATACACTGCATATTACGTTATATTATAAGGTATTTTCAACGATACACTGCATATTACGTTATATTATAAGGTATTTTCAAAGATACACTATAAATTCCGATATATTATAAGGCATTTTCAATGATACAATGCATATTACGTTATATTATAAGGTATTTTCAACGATACACTGCATATTCCGTTATATTATAAGGTATTTTCATTGAAACACTCCATATTACGTTACATTATAAGGCATTTTCAATGATAAACTACGATATATTATAAGGTATTTTCAATGATACACTGCATATTACGCTATATTATAAGGTATTTTCAATGATACACTGCATAGTACGCTATATTATAAGGTATTTTCAATGATACACTGCATATTACGTTATATTATAAGGTATTTTCAATGATAAACTACGATATATTAGAAGGTATTTTCAGTGATACACTGCATATTTCGTTATATTATAAGGTATTTTCAATGGTACACTGTATATTACGTTATATTATAAGGTATTTTCAATGATAAACTACGATATATTAGAAGGTATTTTCAATGATACACTGCATATTACGTTATATTATAAGGTATTTTCAATGATACACTGCATATTACGATATATTATAAGGTATTTTCAATGATATACTGCATATTACATTATATTATAAGGTATTTTCAATGATAAACTACGATATATTATAAGGTATTTACAATGATACACTGCATATTACGCTATATTATAACGTATTTTCAATGATACACTGCATATTACGTTATAATATAAGGTATTTTCAATGATACACTGCATATTACGTTATATTATAAGGTATTTTCAATGATACACTGTATATTACGTTATATTATAAGGTATTTTCAATGATAAACTACGATATATTAGAAGGTATTTTCAGTGATATGCTGCAATGTACGTTATATTATAAGGTATTTTCAATGATACACTGCATATTACGTTATATTATTAGGTATTTTCAATGATACACTGCATATTACGTTATATTATAAGGTATTTTCAATGATACACTGCATAGTACGTTATATTATAAGGTATATTCAATGATACACTGCATATTACGCTATATTATAAGGTATTTACAATGATACACTGCATAGTACGCTATATTATAACGTATTTTCAATGATACACTGCATATTACGTTATAATATAAGGTATTTTCAATGATACACTGCATATTACGTTATATTATAAGGTATTTTCAATGATACACTGCATATTACGCTATATTATAAGGTATTTTCAATGATACACTGCATATTACGTTATATTATAAGGTATTTTCAATGATACACTGCATAGTACGCTATATTATAAGGTATTTTCAATGATACACTACAAATTACGATATATTATAAGGTATTATCAATGATACACTGCATATTACGTTATACTATAAGGTATTTTCAATGATAAACTACGACATAATATAAGGTATGTTCAATGACACACTGCATAATACGTTATATTATAAGGTATTTTCAATGATACACTGCATATTACGTTATATTACAAGGTATTTTCAATGATAAACTACGATATATTAGAAGGTATTTTCAGTGATACGCTGCAATGTACGTTATATTATAAGGTATTTTCAATGATACACTGCATATTACGTTATATTATTAGGTATTTTCAATGATACACTGCATATTACGTTATATTATAAGGTATTTTCAATGATACACTGCATATTACGCTACATTATAAGGTATTTTCAATGATATACTACAAATTACGAAATATTATAAGGTATTTTCAATGATACACTGCATATTACGATATATTATAAGGTATTTTCAATGATACACTGCATATTACGTTATATTATAAGGTATTTTCAATGATACACTGCATATTACTATATATTATAAGGTATTTTCAATGATACACTGCATAGTACGCTATATTATAAGGTATTTTCAATGATACACTGCATATTACGTTATATTATAAGGTATTTTCAATGATAAACTACGATATATTAGAAGGTATTTTCAGTGATACACTGCATATTTCGTTATATTATAAGGTATTTTCAATGGTACACTGTATATTACGTTATATTATAAGGTATTTTCAATGATAAACTACGATATATTAGAAGGTATTTTCAATGATACACTGCATATTACGTTATATTATAAGGTATTTTCAATGATACACTGCATAATACGTTATATTATTAGGTATTTTCAATGATACACTGCATATTACGTTATATTATAAGGTATTTTCAATGATACACTGCATATTACGTTATATTATAAGGTATTTTCAATGATACACTGCATATTACGTTATATTATAAGGAATTTTCAATGATAAACTACGATATATTAGAAGGTATTTTCAGTGATACGCTGCAATGTACGTTATATTATAAGGTATTTTCAATGATACACTGCATATTACGTTATATTATTAGGTATTTTCAATGATACACTGCATATTACGTTATATTATAAGGTATTTTCAATGATACACTGCATATTACGTTATATTATAATGTATTTTCAATGATACACTGCATATTACGTTATATTATAAGGTATTTTCAATGATACACTGCATATTACCTTATATTATAAGGTATTTTCAATGATAAACTACGATATATTAGAAGGTATTTTCAGTGATACACTGCATATTTCGTTATATTATAAGGTATTTTCAATGGTACACTGTATATTACGTTTTATTATAAGGTATTTTCAATGATAAACTACGATATATTAGAAGGTATTTTCAATGATACACTGCATATTACGTTATATTATAAGGTATTTTCAATGATACACTGCATATTACGTTATATTACAAGGTATTTTCAATGATACACTGCATATTACGTTATAATATAAGGTATTTTCAATGATACACTGCATATTACGTTATATTATATGGTATTTTCAATGATACACTGCATATTACGATATATTATAAGGTATTTTCAATGATACGCTGCATAGTACGTTATATTATAAGGTATTTTCAATGTTACACTGTATATTACGTTATGTTATAAGGTATTTTCAATGATAAACTACTATATATTATAAGGTATTTTCAATGATACACTGCATATTACGTTATATTATAAGGTATTTTCAATGATACACTGTATATTACGTTATATTATAAGGTATTTTCAATGATAAACTACGATATATTAGAAGGTATTTTCAATGATACACTGCATAGTACGCTATATTATAAGGTCTTTTCAATGATACACTGCATATTACGTTATACTATAAGGTATTTTCAATGATAAACTACGACATAATATAAGGCATGTTCAATGACACACTGCATATTTCGTTATATTATAAGGTATTTTCAATGATACACTACAAATTACGAAATATTATAAGGTATTTTCAATGATACACTGCATATTACGTTATATTATAAGGTATTTTCAACGATACACTGCATATTACGTTATATTATAAGGTATTTTCAAAGATACACTATAAATTCCGATATATTATAAGGTATTTTCAATGATACACTGCATATTACGTTATATTATAAGGTATTTTCAATGATACACTGCATATTACGTTATATTATAAGGTATTTTCAATGATACACTACAAATTCCGTTATATTATAAGGTATTTTCAATGATACACTGCATATTACGTTATGTTATAAGGTATTTTCCATGATACACTGCATATTTCGTTATATTATAAGGTATTTTCAATGATACAATACATATTACCTTATATTATAAGGTATTTTCAATGATAAACTACGATATATTAGAAGGTATTTTCAGTGATACACTGCATATTTCGTTATATTATAAGGTATTTTCAATGGTACACTGTATATTACGTTATATTATAAGGTATTTTCAATGATAAACTACGATATATTAGAAGGTATTTTCAATGATACACTGCATATTACGTTATATTATAAGGTATTTTCAATGATACACTGCATATTACGTTATATTACAAGGTATTTTCAATGATACACTGCATATTACGTTATAATATAAGGTATTTTCAATGATACACTGCATATTACGTTATATTATATGGTATTTTCAATGATACACTGCATATTACGATATATTATAAGGTATTTTCAATGATACGCTGCATAGTACGTTATATTATAAGGTATTTTCAATGTTACACTGTATATTACGTTATGTTATAAGGTATTTTCAATGATAAACTACTATATATTATAAGGTATTTTCAATGATACACTGCATATTACGTTATATTATAAGGTATTTTCAATGATACACTGTATATTACGTTATATTATAAGGTATTTTCAATGATAAACTACGATATATTAGAAGGTATTTTCAATGATACACTGCATAGTACGCTATATTATAAGGTCTTTTCAATGATACACTGCATATTACGTTATACTATAAGGTATTTTCAATGATAAACTACGACATAATATAAGGTATGTTCAATGACACACTGCATATTTCGTTATATTATAAGGTATTTTCAATGATACACTACAAATTACGAAATATTATAAGGTATTTTCAATGATACACTGCATATTACGTTATATTATAAGGTATTTTCAACGATACACTGCATATTACGTTATATTATAAGGTATTTTCAAAGATACACTATAAATTCCGATATATTATAAGGCATTTTCAATGATACAATGCATATTACGTTATATTATAAGGTATTTTCAACGATACACTGCATATTCCGTTATATTATAAGGTATTTTCATTGAAACACTCCATATTACGTTACATTATAAGGCATTTTCAATGATAAACTACGATATATTATAAGGTATTTTCAATGATACACTGCATATTACGCTATATTATAAGGTATTTTAAATGATATACTGCATATTACGTTATATTATAAGGTATTTTCAATGATACACTGCATATTACGTTATATTATAAGGTATTTTCAATGATACACTGCATAGTACGCTATATTATAAGGTATTTTCAATGTTACACTGTATATTACGTTATGTTATAAGGTATTTTCAATGATAAACTACTATATATTATAAGGTATTTTCAATGATACACTGCATATTACGTTATATTATAAGGTATTTTCAATGATACACTGTATATTACGTTATATTATAAGGTATTTTCAATGATAAACTACGATATATTAGAAGGTATTTTCAATGATACACTGCATATTACGTTATATTATAAGGTATTTTCAATGATACACTGTATATTACGTTATATTATAAGGTATTTTCAATGATAAACTACGATATATTAGAAGGTATTTTCAATGATACACTGCATAGTACGCTATATTATAAGGTCTTTTCAATGATACACTGCATATTACGTTATACTATAAGGTATTTTCAATGATAAACTACGACATAATATAAGGTATGTTCAATGACACACTATAAATTCCGTTATATTATAAGGTATTTTCAATGGTACACTGTATATTACGTTATATTATAAGGTATTTTCAATGATAAACTACGATATATTAGAAGGTATTTTCAATGATACACTGCATATTACGTTATATTATAAGGTATTTTCAATGATACACTGCATATTACGTTATATTACAAGGTATTTTCAATGATACACTGCATATTACGTTATAATATAAGGTATTTTCAATGATACACTGCATATTACGTTATATTATATGGTATTTTCAATGATACACTGCATATTACGATATATTATAAGGTATTTTCAATGATACGCTGCATAGTACGTTATATTATAAGGTATTTTCAATGTTACACTGTATATTACGTTATGTTATAAGGTATTTTCAATGATAAACTACTATATATTATAAGGTATTTTCAATGATACACTGCATATTACGTTATATTATAAGGTATTTTCAATGATACACTGTATATTACGTTATATTATAAGGTATTTTCAATGATAAACTACGATATATTAGAAGGTATTTTCAATGATACACTGCATAGTACGCTATATTATAAGGTCTTTTCAATGATACACTGCATATTACGTTATACTATAAGGTATTTTCAATGATAAACTACGACATAATATAAGGTATGTTCAATGACACACTGCATATTTCGTTATATTATAA
This sequence comes from Lasioglossum lativentre, assembly GCA_916610255.1. Classification (NCBI taxonomy): domain Eukaryota; kingdom Metazoa; phylum Arthropoda; class Insecta; order Hymenoptera; family Halictidae; genus Lasioglossum; species Lasioglossum lativentre. The sequence goes on from CAKAJI010000904.1 coordinate 710,749, forward strand.
GGTATTTTCAATGATACACTACAAATTACGATATATTATAAGGTATTTTCAATGATACACTGCATATTACGTTATATTATAAGGTATTTTCAACGATACACTGCATATTACGTTATATTATAAGGTATTTTCAAAGATACACTACAAATTCCGTTATATTATAAGGTATTTTCAATGATACACTGCATATTACGTTATATTATAAGGTATTTTCAAAGATACACTATAAATTCCGATATATTATAAGGCATTTTCAATGATACAATGCATATTACGTTATATTATAAGGTATTTTCAACGATACACTGCATATTCCGTTATATTATAAGGTATTTTCATTGAAACACTCCATATTACGTTACATTATAAGGCATTTTCAATGATAAACTACGATATATTATAAGGTATTTTCAATGATACACTGCATATTACGCTATATTATAAGGTATTTTCAATGATACACTGCATAGTACGCTATATTATAAGGTATTTTCAATGATACACTGCATATTACGTTATATTATAAGGTATTTTCAATGATAAACTACGATATATTAGAAGGTATTTTCAGTGATACACTGCATATTTCGTTATATTATAAGGTATTTTCAATGGTACACTGTATATTACGTTATATTATAAGGTATTTTCAATGATAAACTACGATATATTAGAAGGTATTTTCAATGATACACTGCATATTACGTTATATTATAAGGTATTTTCAATGATACACTGCATATTACGATATATTATAAGGTATTTTCAATGATATACTGCATATTACATTATATTATAAGGTATTTTCAATGATAAACTACGATATATTATAAGGTATTTACAATGATACACTGCATATTACGCTATATTATAACGTATTTTCAATGATACACTGCATATTACGTTATAATATAAGGTATTTTCAATGATACACTGCATATTACGATATATTATAAGGTATTTTCAATGATATACTGCATATTACCTTATATTATAAGGTATTTTCAATGATAAACTACGATATATTAGAAGGTATTTTCAGTGATACACTGCATATTTCGTTATATTATAAGGTATTTTCAATGGTACACTGTATATTACGTTATATTATAAGGTATTTTCAATGATAAACTACGATATATTAGAAGGTATTTTCAATGATACACTGCATATTACGTTATATTATAAGGTATTTTCAATGATACACTGCATATTACGTTATATTACAAGGTATTTTCAATGATACACTGCATATTACGTTATAATATAAGGTATTTTCAATGATACACTGCATATTACGTTATATTATATGGTATTTTCAATGATACACTGCATATTACGATATATTATAAGGTATTTTCAATGATACGCTGCATAGTACGTTATATTATAAGGTATTTTCAATGTTACACTGTATATTACGTTATGTTATAAGGTATTTTCAATGATAAACTACTATATATTATAAGGTATTTTCAATGATACACTGCATATTACGTTATATTATAAGGTATTTTCAATGATACACTGTATATTACGTTATATTATAAGGTATTTTCAATGATAAACTACGATATATTAGAAGGTATTTTCAATGATACACTGCATAGTACGCTATATTATAAGGTCTTTTCAATGATACACTGCATATTACGTTATACTATAAGGTATTTTCAATGATAAACTACGACATAATATAAGGTATGTTCAATGACACACTGCATATTTCGTTATATTATAAGGTATTTTCAATGATACACTACAAATTACGAAATATTATAAGGTATTTTCAATGATACACTGCATATTACGTTATATTATAAGGTATTTTCAACGATACACTGCATATTACGTTATATTATAAGGTATTTTCAAAGATACACTATAAATTCCGATATATTATAAGGCATTTTCAATGATACAATGCATATTACGTTATATTATAAGGTATTTTCAACGATACACTGCATATTCCGTTATATTATAAGGTATTTTCATTGAAACACTCCATATTACGTTACATTATAAGGCATTTTCAATGATAAACTACGATATATTATAAGGTATTTTCAATGATACACTGCATATTACGCTATATTATAAGGTATTTTAAATGATATACTGCATATTACGTTATATTATAAGGTATTTTCAATGATACACTGCATATTACGTTATATTATAAGGTATTTTCAATGATACACTGCATAGTACGCTATATTATAAGGTATTTTCAATGTTACACTGTATATTACGTTATGTTATAAGGTATTTTCAATGATAAACTACTATATATTATAAGGTATTTTCAATGATACACTGCATATTACGTTATATTATAAGGTATTTTCAATGATACACTGTATATTACGTTATATTATAAGGTATTTTCAATGATAAACTACGATATATTAGAAGGTATTTTCAATGATACACTGCATATTACGTTATATTATAAGGTATTTTCAATGATACACTGTATATTACGTTATATTATAAGGTATTTTCAATGATAAACTACGATATATTAGAAGGTATTTTCAATGATACACTGCATAGTACGCTATATTATAAGGTCTTTTCAATGATACACTGCATATTACGTTATACTATAAGGTATTTTCAATGATAAACTACGACATAATATAAGGTATGTTCAATGACACACTATAAATTCCGTTATATTATAAGGTATTTTCAATGATACACTGCATATTACGTTATATTATAAGGTATTTTCAATGATAAACTACGATATATTAGAAGGTATTTTCAATGATACACTGCATATTACGTTATATTATAAGGTATTTTCAATGATACACTGCATATTACGTTATATTACAAGGTATTTTCAATGATACACTGCATATTACGTTATAATATAAGGTATTTTCAATGATACACTGCATATTACGTTATATTATATGGTATTTTCAATGATACACTGCATATTACGATATATTATAAGGTATTTTCAATGATACGCTGCATAGTACGTTATATTATAAGGTATTTTCAATGTTGAACTGTATATTACGTTATGTTATAAGGTATTTTCAATGATAAACTACTATATATTATAAGGTATTTTCAATGATACACTGCATATTACGTTATATTATAAGGTATTTTCAATGATACACTGTATATTACGTTATATTATAAGGTATTTTCAATGATAAACTACGATATATTAGAAGGTATTTTCAATGATACACTGCATAGTACGCTATATTATAAGGTCTTTTCAATGATACACTGCATATTACGTTATACTATAAGGTATTTTCAATGATAAACTACGACATAATATAAGGTATGTTCAATGACACACTGCATATTTCGTTATATTATAAGGTATTTTCAATGATACACTACAAATTACGAAATATTATAAGGTATTTTCAATGATACACTACAAATTACGTTATATTATAAGGTATTTTCAATGATACACTGCATATTACGTTATATTATAAGGTATTTTCAAAGATACACTACAAATTCCGTTATATTATAAGGTATTTTCAATGATACACTGCATATTACGTTATATTATAATGTATTTTCAATGATACACTGCATATTACGTTATATTATAAGGTATTTTCAATGATACACTGCATATTACCTTATATTATAAGGTATTTTAAATGATATACTGCATATTACGTTATATTATAAGGTATTTTCAATGATACACTGCATATTACGTTATATTATAAGGTATTTTCAATGATACACTGCATAGTACGCTATATTATAAGGTATTTTCAATGTTACACTGTATATTACGTTATGTTATAAGGTATTTTCAATGATAAACTACTATATATTATAAGGTATTTTCAATGATACACTGCATATTACGTTATATTATAAGGTATTTTCAATGATACACTGTATATTACGTTATATTATAAGGTATTTTCAATGATAAACTACGATATATTAGAAGGTATTTTCAATGATACACTGCATATTACGTTATATTATAAGGTATTTTCAATGATACACTGTATATTACGTTATATTATAAGGTATTTTCAATGATAAACTACGATATATTAGAAGGTATTTTCAATGATACACTGCATAGTACGCTATATTATAAGGTCTTTTCAATGATACACTGCATATTACGTTATACTATAAGGTATTTTCAATGATAAACTACGACATAATATAAGGTATGTTCAATGACACACTATAAATTCCGTTATATTATAAGGTATTTTCAATGGTACACTGTATATTTCGTTATATTATAAGGTATTTTCAATGATAAACTACGATATATTAGAAGGTATTTTCAATGATACACTGCATATTACGTTATATTATAAGGTATTTTCAATGATACACTGCATATTACGTTATATTACAAGGTATTTTCAATGATAAACTACGATATATTATAAGGTATTTTCAATGATACACTGCATAGTACGCTATATTATAAGGTCTTTTCAATGATACACTGCATATTACGTTATACTATAAGGTATTTTCAATGATAAACTACGACATAATATAAGGTATGTTCAATGACACACTGCATATTTCGTTATATTATAAGGTATTTTCAATGATACACTACAAATTACGAAATATTATAAGGTATTTTCAATGATACACTGCATATTACGTTATATTATAAGGTATTTTCAACGATACACTGCATATTACGTTATATTATAAGGTATTTTCAAAGATACACTATAAATTCCGATATATTATAAGGCATTTTCAATGATACACTGCATATTACGTTATATTATAAGGTATTTTCAACGATACACTGCATATTCCGTTATATTATAAGGTATTTTCATTGAAACACTCCATATTACGTTACATTATAAGGCATTTTCAATGATAAACTACGATATATTATAAGGTATTTTCAATGATACACTGCATATTACGCTATATTATAAGGTATTTTAAATGATATACTGCATATTACGTTATATTATAAGGTATTTTCAATGATACACTGCATATTACGTTATATTATAAGGTATTTTCAATGATACACTGCATAGTACGCTATATTATAAGGTATTTTCAATGTTACACTGTATATTACGTTATGTTATAAGGTATTTTCAATGATAAACTACTATATATTATAAGGTATTTTCAATGATACACTGCATATTACGTTATATTATAAGGTATTTTCAATGATACACTGTATATTACGTTATATTATAAGGTATTTTCAATGATACACTGCATATTACGTTATATTACAAGGTATTTTCAATGATACACTGCATATTACGTTATAATATAAGGTATTTTCAATGATACACTGCATATTACGTTATATTATAAGGTATTTTCAATGTTACACTGTATATTACGTTATGTTATAAGGTATTTTCAATGATAAACTACTATATATTATAAGGTATTTTCAATGATACACTGCATATTACGTTATATTATAAGGTATTTTCAATGATACACTGTATATTACTTTATATTATAAGGTATTTTCAATGATAAACTACGATATATTAGAAGGTATTTTCAATGATACACTGCATAGTACGCTATATTATAAGGTCTTTTCAATGATACACTGCATATTACGTTATACTATAAGGTATTTTCAATGATAAACTACGACATAATATAAGGTATGTTCAATGACACACTGCATATTTCGTTATATTATAAGGTATTTTCAATGATACACTACAAATTACGAAATATTATAAGGTATTTTCAATGATACACTGCATATTACGTTATATTATAAGGTATTTTCAACGATACACTGCATATTACGTTATATTATAAGGTATTTTCAAAGATACACTATAAATTCCGATATATTATAAGGCATTTTCAATGATACACTGCATATTACGTTATATTATAAGGTATTTTCAAAGATACACTATAAATTCCGATATATTATAAGGCATTTTCAATGATACAATGCATATTACGTTATATTATAAGGTATTTTCAACGATACACTGCATATTCCGTTATATTATAAGGTATTTTCATTGAAACACTCCATATTACGTTACATTATAAGGCATTTTCAATGATAAACTACGATATATTATAAGGTATTTTCAATGATACACTGCATATTACGCTATATTATAAGGTATTTTCAATGATACACTGCATAGTACGCTATATTATAAGGTATTTTCAATGATACACTGCATATTACGTTATATTATAAGGTATTTTCAATGATAAACTACGATATATTAGAAGGTATTTTCAGTGATACACTGCATATTTCGTTATATTATAAGGTATTTTCAATGGTACACTGTATATTACGTTATATTATAAGGTATTTTCAATGATAAACTACGATATATTAGAAGGTATTTTCAATGATACACTGCATATTACGTTATATTATAAGGTATTTTCAATGATACACTGCATATTACGATATATTATAAGGTATTTTCAATGATATACTGCATATTACATTATATTATAAGGTATTTTCAATGATAAACTACGATATATTATAAGGTATTTACAATGATACACTGCATATTACGCTATATTATAACGTATTTTCAATGATACACTGCATATTACGTTATAATATAAGGTATTTTCAATGATACACTGCATATTACGTTATATTATAAGGTATTTTCAATGATACACTGTATATTACGTTATATTATAAGGTATTTTCAATGATAAACTACGATATATTAGAAGGTATTTTCAGTGATATGCTGCAATGTACGTTATATTATAAGGTATTTTCAATGATACACTGCATATTACGTTATATTATTAGGTATTTTCAATGATACACTGCATATTACGTTATATTATAAGGTATTTTCAATGATACACTGCATAGTACGTTATATTATAAGGTATATTCAATGATACACTGCATATTACGCTATATTATAAGGTATTTACAATGATACACTGCATATTACGCTATATTATAACGTATTTTCAATGATACACTGCATATTACGTTATAATATAAGGTATTTTCAATGATACACTGCATATTACGTTATATTATAAGGTATTTTCAATGATACACTGCATATTACGCTATATTATAAGGTATTTTCAATGATACACTGCATATTACGTTATATTATAAGGTATTTTCAATGATACACTGCATATTACGCTATATTATAAGGTATTTTCAATGATACACTACAAATTACGATATATTATAAGGTATTATCAATGATACACTGCATATTACGTTATACTATAAGGTATTTTCAATGATAAACTACGACATAATATAAGGTATGTTCAATGACACACTGCATAATACGTTATATTATAAGGTATTTTCAATGATACACTGCATATTACGTTATATTACAAGGTATTTTCAATGATAAACTACGATATATTAGAAGGTATTTTCAGTGATACGCTGCAATGTACGTTATATTATAAGGTATTTTCAATGATACACTGCATATTACGTTATATTATTAGGTATTTTCAATGATACACTGCATATTACGTTATATTATAAGGTATTTTCAATGATACACTGCATATTACGCTACATTATAAGGTATTTTCAATGATATACTACAAATTACGAAATATTATAAGGTATTTTCAATGATACATTGCATATTACGATATATTATAAGGTATTTTCAATGATACACTGCATATTACGTTATATTATAAGGTATTTTCAATGATACACTGCATATTACTATATATTATAAGGTATTTTCAATGATACACTGCATAGTACGCTATATTATAAGGTATTTTCAATGATACACTGCATATTACGTTATATTATAAGGTATTTTCAATGATAAACTACGATATATTAGAAGGTATTTTCAGTGATACACTGCATATTTCGTTATATTATAAGGTATTTTCAATGGTACACTGTATATTACGTTATATTATAAGGTATTTTCAATGATAAACTACGATATATTAGAAGGTATTTTCAATGATACACTGCATATTACGTTATATTATAAGGTATTTTCAATGATAAACTACGATATATTAGAAGGTATTTTCAGTGATACGCTGCAATGTACGTTATATTATAAGGTATTTTCAATGATACACTGCATATTACGTTATATTATTAGGTATTTTCAATGATACACTGCATATTACGTTATATTATAAGGAATTTTCAATGATAAACTACGATATATTAGAAGGTATTTTCAGTGATACGCTGCAATGTACGTTATATTATAAGGTATTTTCAATGATACACTGCATATTACGTTATATTATAAGGTATTTTCAATGATACACTGCATATTACGTTATATTATAAGGTATTTTCAATGATACACTGTATATTACGTTATATTATAAGGAATTTTCAATGATAAACTACGATATATTAGAAGGTATTTTCAGTGATACGCTGCAATGTACGTTATATTATAAGGTATTTTCAATGATACACTGCATATTACGTTATATTATTAGGTATTTTCAATGATACACTGCATATTACGTTATATTATAAGGTATTTTCAATGATACACTGCATATTACGTTATATTATAATGTATTTTCAATGATACACTGCATATTACGTTATATTATAAGGTATTTTCAATGATACACTGCATATTACCTTATATTATAAGGTATTTTCAATGATAAACTACGATATATTAGAAGGTATTTTCAGTGATACACTGCATATTTCGTTATATTATAAGGTATTTTCAATGGTACACTGTATATTACGTTTTATTATAAGGTATTTTCAATGATAAACTACGATATATTAGAAGGTATTTTCAATGATACACTGCATATTACGTTATATTATAAGGTATTTTCAATGATACACTGCATATTACGTTATATTACAAGGTATTTTCAATGATACACTGCATATTACGTTATAATATAAGGTATTTTCAATGATACACTGCATATTACGTTATATTATATGGTATTTTCAATGATACACTGCATATTACGATATATTATAAGGTATTTTCAATGATACGCTGCATAGTACGTTATATTATAAGGTATTTTCAATGTTACACTGTATATTACGTTATGTTATAAGGTATTTTCAATGATAAACTACTATATATTATAAGGTATTTTCAATGATACACTGCATATTACGTTATATTATAAGGTATTTTCAATGATACACTGTATATTACGTTATATTATAAGGTATTTTCAATGATAAACTACGATATATTAGAAGGTATTTTCAATGATACACTGCATAGTACGCTATATTATAAGGTCTTTTCAATGATACACTGCATATTACGTTATACTATAAGGTATTTTCAATGATAAACTACGACATAATATAAGGTATGTTCAATGACACACTGCATATTTCGTTATATTATAAGGTATTTTCAATGATACACTACAAATTACGAAATATTATAAGGTATTTTCAATGATACACTGCATATTACGTTATATTATAAGGTATTTTCAACGATACACTGCATATTACGTTATATTATAAGGTATTTTCAAAGATACACTATAAATTCCGATATATTATAAGGCATTTTCAATGATACAATGCATATTACGTTATATTATAAGGTATTTTCAATGATACACTGCATATTACGTTATATTATAAGGTATTTTCAATGATACACTACAAATTCCGTTATATTATAAGGTATTTTCAATGATACACTGCATATTACGTTATATTATAATGTATTTTCAATGATACACTGCATATTACGTTATATTATAAGGTATTTTCAATGATACACTGCATATTACCTTATATTATAAGGTATTTTCAATGATAAACTACGATATATTAGAAGGTATTTTCAGTGATACACTGCATATTACGTTATATTATAAGGTATTTTCAATGATACACTGCATATTACGTTATATTACAAGGTATTTTCAATGATAAACTACGATATATTAGAAGGTATTTTCAATGATACACTGCATAGTACGCTATATTATAAGGTCTTTTCAATGATACACTGCATATTACGTTATACTATAAGGTATTTTCAATGATAAACTACGACATAATATAAGGTATGTTCAATGACACACTGCATATTTCGTTATATTATAAGGTATTTTCAATGATACACTACAAATTACGAAATATTATAAGGTATTTTCAATGATACACTGCATATTACGTTATATTATAAGGTATTTTCAACGATACACTGCATATTACGTTATATTATAAGGTATTTTCAAAGATACACTATAAATTCCGATATATTATAAGGCATTTTCAATGATACAATGCATATTACGTTATATTATAAGGTATTTTCAACGATACACTGCATATTCCGTTATATTATAAGGTATTTTCATTGAAACACTCCATATTACGTTACATTATAAGGCATTTTCAATGATAAACTACGATATATTATAAGGTATTTTCAATGATACACTGCATATTACGCTATATTATAAGGTATTTTAAATGATATACTGCATATTACGTTATATTATAAGGTATTTTCAATGATACACTGCATATTACGTTATATTATAAGGTATTTTCAATGATACACTGCATAGTACGCTATATTATAAGGTATTTTCAATGTTACACTGTATATTACGTTATGTTATAAGGTATTTTCAATGATAAACTACTATATATTATAAGGTATTTTCAATGATACACTGCATATTACGTTATATTATAAGGTATTTTCAATGATACACTGTATATTACGTTATATTATAAGGTATTTTCAATGATACACTGCATATTACGTTATATTACAAGGTATTTTCAATGATACACTGCATATTACGTTATAATATAAGGTATTTTCAATGATACACTGCATATTACGTTATATTATAAGGTATTTTCAATGTTACACTGTATATTACGTTATGTTATAAGGTATTTTCAATGATAAACTACTATATATTATAAGGTATTTTCAATGATACACTGCATATTACGTTATATTATAAGGTATTTTCAATGATACACTGTATATTACGTTATATTATAAGGTATTTTCAATGATAAACTACGATATATTAGAAGGTATTTTCAATGATACACTGCATAGTACGCTATATTATAAGGTCTTTTCAATGATACACTGCATATTACGTTATACTATAAGGTATTTTCAATGATAAACTACGACATAATATAAGGTATGTTCAATGACACACTGCATATTTCGTTATATTATAAGGTATTTTCAATGATACACTACAAATTACGAAATATTATAAGGTATTTTCAATGATACACTGCATATTACGTTATATTATAAGGTATTTTCAACGATACACTGCATATTACGTTATATTATAAGGTATTTTCAAAGATACACTATAAATTCCGATATATTATAAGGCATTTTCAATGATACACTGCATATTACGTTATATTATAAGGTATTTTCAAAGATACACTATAAATTCCGATATATTATAAGGCATTTTCAATGATACAATGCATATTACGTTATATTATAAGGTATTTTCAACGATACACTGCATATTCCGTTATATTATAAGGTATTTTCATTGAAACACTCCATATTACGTTACATTATAAGGCATTTTCAATGATAAACTACGATATATTATAAGGTATTTTCAATGATACACTGCATATTACGCTATATTATAAGGTATTTTCAATGATACACTGCATAGTACGCTATATTATAAGGTATTTTCAATGATACACTGCATATTACGTTATATTATAAGGTATTTTCAATGATAAACTACGATATATTAGAAGGTATTTTCAGTGATACACTGCATATTTCGTTATATTATAAGGTATTTTCAATGGTACACTGTATATTACGTTATATTATAAGGTATTTTCAATGATAAACTACGATATATTAGAAGGTATTTTCAATGATACACTGCATATTACGTTATATTATAAGGTATTTTCAATGATACACTGCATATTACGATATATTATAAGGTATTTTCAATGATATACTGCATATTACATTATATTATAAGGTATTTTCAATGATAAACTACGATATATTATAAGGTATTTACAATGATACACTGCATATTACGCTATATTATAACGTATTTTCAATGATACACTGCATATTACGTTATAATATAAGGTATTTTCAATGATACACTGCATATTACGTTATATTATAAGGTATTTTCAATGATACACTGTATATTACGTTATATTATAAGGTATTTTCAATGATAAACTACGATATATTAGAAGGTATTTTCAGTGATATGCTGCAATGTACGTTATATTATAAGGTATTTTCAATGATACACTGCATATTACGTTATATTATTAGGTATTTTCAATGATACACTGCATATTACGTTATATTATAAGGTATTTTCAATGATACACTGCATAGTACGTTATATTATAAGGTATATTCAATGATACACTGCATATTACGCTATATTATAAGGTATTTACAATGATACACTGCATATTACGCTATATTATAACGTATTTTCAATGATACACTGCATATTACGTTATAATATAAGGTATTTTCAATGATACACTGCATATTACGTTATATTATAAGGTATTTTCAATGATACACTGCATATTACGCTATATTATAAGGTATTTTCAATGATACACTGCATATTACGTTATATTATAAGGTATTTTCAATGATACACTGCATATTACGCTATATTATAAGGTATTTTCAATGATACACTACAAATTACGATATATTATAAGGTATTTTCAATGATACACTGCATATTACGTTATACTATAAGGTATTTTCAATGATAAACTACGACATAATATAAGGTATGTTCAATGACACACTGCATATTACGTTATATTATAAGGTATTTTCAATGATACACTGCATATTACGTTATATTACAAGGTATTTTCAATGATAAACTACGATATATTAGAAGGTATTTTCAGTGATACGCTGCAATGTACGTTATATTATAAGGTATTTTCAATGATACACTGCATATTACGTTATATTATTAGGTATTTTCAATGATACACTGCATATTACGTTATATTATAAGGTATTTTCAATGATACACTGCATATTACGCTACATTATAAGGTATTTTCAATGATATACTACAAATTACGAAATATTATAAGGTATTTTCAATGATACATTGCATATTACGATATATTATAAGGTATTTTCAATGATACACTGCATATTACGTTATATTATAAGGTATTTTCAATGATACACTGCATATTACTATATATTATAAGGTATTTTCAATGATACACTGCATAGTACGCTATATTATAAGGTATTTTCAATGATACACTGCATATTACGTTATATTATAAGGTATTTTCAATGATAAACTACGATATATTAGAAGGTATTTTCAGTGATACACTGCATATTTCGTTATATTATAAGGTATTTTCAATGGTACACTGTATATTACGTTATATTATAAGGTATTTTCAATGATAAACTACGATATATTAGAAGGTATTTTCAATGATACACTGCATATTACGTTATATTATAAGGTATTTTCAATGATAAACTACGATATATTAGAAGGTATTTTCAGTGATACGCTGCAATGTACGTTATATTATAAGGTATTTTCAATGATACACTGCATATTACGTTATATTATTAGGTATTTTCAATGATACACTGCATATTACGTTATATTATAAGGAATTTTCAATGATAAACTACGATATATTAGAAGGTATTTTCAGTGATACGCTGCAATGTACGTTATATTATAAGGTATTTTCAATGATACACTGCATATTACGTTATATTATAAGGTATTTTCAATGATACACTGCATATTACGTTATATTATAAGGTATTTTCAATGATACACTGTATATTACGTTATATTATAAGGAATTTTCAATGATAAACTACGATATATTAGAAGGTATTTTCAGTGATACGCTGCAATGTACGTTATATTATAAGGTATTTTCAATGATACACTGCATATTACGTTATATTATTAGGTATTTTCAATGATACACTGCATATTACGTTATATTATAAGGTATTTTCAATGATACACTGCATATTACGTTATATTATAATGTATTTTCAATGATACACTGCATATTACGTTATATTATAAGGTATTTTCAATGATACACTGCATATTACCTTATATTATAAGGTATTTTCAATGATAAACTACGATATATTAGAAGGTATTTTCAGTGATACACTGCATATTTCGTTATATTATAAGGTATTTTCAATGGTACACTGTATATTACGTTTTATTATAAGGTATTTTCAATGATAAACTACGATATATTAGAAGGTATTTTCAATGATACACTGCATATTACGTTATATTATAAGGTATTTTCAATGATACACTGCATATTACGTTATATTACAAGGTATTTTCAATGATACACTGCATATTACGTTATAATATAAGGTATTTTCAATGATACACTGCATATTACGTTATATTATATGGTATTTTCAATGATACACTGCATATTACGATATATTATAAGGTATTTTCAATGATACGCTGCATAGTACGTTATATTATAAGGTATTTTCAATGTTACACTGTATATTACGTTATGTTATAAGGTATTTTCAATGATAAACTACTATATATTATAAGGTATTTTCAATGATACACTGCATATTACGTTATATTATAAGGTATTTTCAATGATACACTGTATATTACGTTATATTATAAGGTATTTTCAATGATAAACTACGATATATTAGAAGGTATTTTCAATGATACACTGCATAGTACGCTATATTATAAGGTCTTTTCAATGATACACTGCATATTACGTTATACTATAAGGTATTTTCAATGATAAACTACGACATAATATAAGGTATGTTCAATGACACACTGCATATTTCGTTATATTATAAGGTATTTTCAATGATACACTACAAATTACGAAATATTATAAGGTATTTTCAATGATACACTGCATATTACGTTATATTATAAGGTATTTTCAACGATACACTGCATATTACGTTATATTATAAGGTATTTTCAAAGATACACTATAAATTCCGATATATTATAAGGCATTTTCAATGATACAATGCATATTACGTTATATTATAAGGTATTTTCAATGATACACTGCATATTACGTTATATTATAAGGTATTTTCAATGATACACTACAAATTCCGTTATATTATAAGGTATTTTCAATGATACACTGCATATTACGTTATATTATAATGTATTTTCAATGATACACTGCATATTACGTTATATTATAAGGTATTTTCAATGATACACTGCATATTACCTTATATTATAAGGTATTTTCAATGATAAACTACGATATATTAGAAGGTATTTTCAGTGATACACTGCATATTTCGTTATATTATAAGGTATTTTCAATGGTACACTGTATATTACGTTATATTATAAGGTATTTTCAATGATAAACTACGATATATTAGAAGGTATTTTCAATGATACACTGCATATTACGTTATATTATAAGGTATTTTCAATGATACACTGCATATTACGTTATATTACAAGGTATTTTCAATGATACACTGCATATTACGTTATAATATAAGGTATTTTCAATGATACACTGCATATTACGTTATATTATATGGTATTTTCAATGATACACTGCATATTACGATATATTATAAGGTATTTTCAATGATACGCTGCATAGTACGTTATATTATAAGGTATTTTCAATGTTACACTGTATATTACGTTATGTTATAAGGTATTTTCAATGATAAACTACTATATATTATAAGGTATTTTCAATGATACACTGCATATTACGTTATATTATAAGGTATTTTCAATGATACACTGTATATTACGTTATATTATAAGGTATTTTCAATGATAAACTACGATATATTAGAAGGTATTTTCAATGATACACTGCATAGTACGCTATATTATAAGGTCTTTTCAATGATACACTGCATATTACGTTATACTATAAGGTATTTTCAATGATAAACTACGACATAATATAAGGTATGTTCAATGACACACTGCATATTTCGTTATATTATAAGGTATTTTCAATGACACACTACAAATTACGAAATATTATAAGGTATTTTCAATGATACACTGCATATTACGTTATATTATAAGGTATTTTCAACGATACACTGCATATTACGTTATATTATAAGGTATTTTCAAAGATACACTATAAATTCCGATATATTATAAGGCATTTTCAATGATACAATGCATATTACGTTATATTATAAGGTATTTTCAACGATACACTGCATATTCCGTTATATTATAAGGTATTTTCATTGAAACACTCCATATTACGTTACATTATAAGGCATTTTCAATGATAAACTACGATATATTATAAGGTATTTTCAATGATACACTGCATATTACGCTATATTATAAGGTATTTTAAATGATATACTGCATATTACGTTATATTATAAGGTATTTTCAATGATACACTGCATATTACGCTATATTATAAGGTATTTACAATGATACACTGCATAGTACGCTATATTATAAGGTATTTTCAATGATACACTACAAATTACGATATATTATAAGGTATTATCAATGATACACTGCATATTACGTTATACTATAAGGTATTTTCAATGATAAACTACGACATAATATAAGGTATGTTCAATGACACACTGCATAATACGTTATATTATAAGGTATTTTCAATGATACACTGCATATTACGTTATATTACAAGGTATTTTCAATGATAAACTACGATATATTAGAAGGTATTTTCAGTGATACGCTGCAATGTACGTTATATTATAAGGTATTTTCAATGATACACTGCATATTACGTTATATTATTAGGTATTTTCAATGATACACTGCATATTACGTTATATTATAAGGTATTTTCAATGATACACTGCATATTACGCTACATTATAAGGTATTTTCAATGATATACTACAAATTACGAAATATTATAAGGTATTTTCAATGATACATTGCATATTACGATATATTATAAGGTATTTTCAATGATACACTGCATATTACGTTATATTATAAGGTATTTTCAATGATACACTGCATATTACTATATATTATAAGGTATTTTCAATGATACACTGCATAGTACGCTATATTATAAGGTATTTTCAATGATACACTGCATATTACGTTATATTATAAGGTATTTTCAATGATAAACTACGATATATTAGAAGGTATTTTCAGTGATACACTGCATATTTCGTTATATTATAAGGTATTTTCAATGGTACACTGTATATTACGTTATATTATAAGGTATTTTCAATGATACACTGCATATTACGTTATATTATAAGGTTTTTTCAATGATACACTGCATATTACGTTATATTATAAGGTATTTTCAATGATACACCGCATATTACGTTATATTATAAGGTATTTTCAATGATACACTGCATATTACGTTATATTATAAGGTATTTTCAATGATGCACTGCATATTACGTTATATTATAAGGTATTTTCAATGATACACTGCATATTACGTTATATTATAAGGTTTTTTCAATGATAAACTGCTATATATTATAAGGTATTTTCAATGATACACTGCATATTACGTTATATTATAAGGTATTTTCATTGATAGACTAGAATTACCATATATTCTAAGGTATTTTCAATGATACACTGCATATTACGTTATATCATAAGGTATTTTCAATGATACACCGCATATTACGTTATATTATAAGGTATTTTCAATGATACACCGCATATTACGTTATATTATAAGGTATTTTCAATGATACACTGCATACTACGTTATATTATAAAGTATTTTCAATGATACACTGCATATTACGTTATATTATAAGGTATTTTCATTGATAGACTAGAATTACCATATATTCTAAGGTATTTTCAATGATACACTGCATATTACGTTATATCATAAGGTATTTTCAATGATACACTGCATATTAAGTTATATTATAAGGTATTCTCAATGATAAACTGCTATATATTATAAGGTATTTTCAATGATACACTACACATTACGTTATATTATAAGGTAATTTCATTGATAGACTAGAATTACCATATATTCTAAGGTATTTTCAATGATACACTGCATATTACGTTATATCATAAGGTATTTTCAATGATACACTGCATATTAAGTTATATTATAAGGTATTTTCAATGATACACTGCATATTACGTTATATTATAAGGTATTTTCAATGATACACCGCATATTACGTTATATTATAAGGTATTTTCAATGATACACTGCATATTACGTTATATTATAAGGTATTTTCAATGATACACTGCATATTACGTTATATTATAAGGTATTTTCAATGATACACTGCATATTACGTTATATTATAAGGTTTTTTCAATGATACACTACAAATTACGATATATTATAAGGTATTTTCAATGATAACCTGCATATTATGTTATATTATAAGGTATTTTCAATGATACACCGCATATTACGTTATATTATAAGGTATTTTCAATGATACACCGCATATTACGTTATATTATAAGGTATTTTCAATGATACACTGCATACTACGTTATATTATAAGGTATTTTCAATGATACACTGCATATTACGTTATATTATAAGGTATTTTCATTGATAGACTAGAATTACCATATATTCTAAGGTATTTTCAATGATACACTGCATATTACGTTATATCATAAGGTATTTTCAATGATACACTGCATATTAAGTTATATTATAAGGTATTCTCAATGATAAACTGCTATATATTATAAGGTATTTTCAATGATACACTGCATATTACGTTATATTATAAGGTATTTTCAATGATACACTGCATATTACGTTATATTATAAGCTATTTTCAATGATACACTGCATATTACGTTATATTATAAGGTTTTTTCAATGATGCACTGCATATTACGTTATACTATAAGGTATTTTCAATGATACACTACAAATTACGATATATTATAAGGTATTTTCCATGATACACTGCATATTACGTTATATTATAAGGTATTTTCATTGATAGACTAGAATTACCATATATTCTAAGTTATTTTCAATGATACACTACAAATTACGATATATTATATTTTCAATGATAACCTGCATATTACGTTATATTATAAAGTATTTTCAATGATACACTGCATATTACGTTATATTATAAGGTATTTTCAATGATACCATGCAAATTACGTTATATTATAAGGTATTTTCAATGGTAACACCGCATATTACGTTATATTATAAGGTATTTTCAATGATACACTGCATATTACGTTATATTATTTCCGTTATATTATAAGGTATTTTCATTGAAACACTCCATATTACGTTACATTATAAGGCATTTTCAATGATAAACTACGATATATTATAAGGTATTTTCAATGATACACTGCATATTACGCTATATTATAAGGTATTTTAAATGATATACTGCATATTACGTTATATTATAAGGTATTTTCAATGATACACTGCATATTACGTTATATTATAAGGTATTTTCAATGATACACTGCATATTACGCTATATTATAAGGTATTTTCAATGTTACACTGTATATTACGTTATGTTATAAGGTATTTTCAATGATAAACTACTATATATTATAAGGTATTTTCAATGATACACTGCATATTACGTTATATTATAAGGTATTTTCAATGATACACTGTATATTACGTTATATTATAAGGTATTTTCAATGATACACTGCATATTACGTTATATTACAAGGTATTTTCAATGATACACTGCATATTACGTTATAATATAAGGTATTTTCAATGATACACTGCATATTACGTTATATTATATGGTATTTTCAATGATACACTGCATATTACGATATATTATAAGGTATTTTCAATGATACGCTGCATAGTACGTTATATTATAAGGTATTTTCAATGTTACACTGTATATTACGTTATGTTATAAGGTATTTTCAATGATAAACTACTATATATTATAAGGTATTTTCAATGATACACTGCATATTACGTTATATTATAAGGTATTTTCAATGATACACTGTATATTACGTTATATTATAAGGTATTTTCAATGATAAACTACGATATATTAGAAGGTATTTTCAATGATACACTGCATAGTACGCTATATTATAAGGTCTTTTCAATGATACACTGCATATTACGTTATACTATAAGGTATTTTCAATGATAAACTACGACATAATATAAGGTATGTTCAATGACACACTGCATATTTCGTTATATTATAAGGTATTTTCAATGATACACTACAAATTACGAAATATTATAAGGTATTTTCAATGATACACTGCATATTACGTTATATTATAAGGTATTTTCAACGATACACTGCATATTACGTTATATTATAAGGTATTTTCAATGATACACTACAAATTCCGTTATATTATAAGGTATTTTCAATGATACACTGCATATTACGTTATATTATAAGGTATTTTCAAAGATACACTATAAATTCCGATATATTATAAGGCATTTTCAATGATACAATGCATATTACGTTATATTATAAGGTATTTTCAACGATACACTGCATATTCCGTTATATTATAAGGTATTTTCATTGAAACACTCCATATTACGTTACATTATAAGGCATTTTCAATGATAAACTACGATATATTATAAGGTATTTTCAATGATACACTGCATATTACGCTATATTATAAGGTATTTTCAATGATACACTGCATAGTACGCTATATTATAAGGTATTTTCAATGATACACTGCATATTACGTTATATTATAAGGTATTTTCAATGATAAACTACGATATATTAGAAGGTATTTTCAGTGATACACTGCATATTTCGTTATATTATAAGGTATTTTCAATGGTACACTGTATATTACGTTATATTATAAGGTATTTTCAATGATAAACTACGATATATTAGAAGGTATTTTCAATGATACACTGCATATTACGTTATATTATAAGGTATTTTCAATGATACACTGCATATTACGATATATTATAAGGTATTTTCAATGATATACTGCATATTACATTATATTATAAGGTATTTTCAATGATAAACTACGATATATTATAAGGTATTTACAATGATACACTGCATATTACGCTATATTATAACGTATTTTCAATGATACACTGCATATTACGTTATAATATAAGGTATTTTCAATGATACACTGCATATTACGTTATATTATAAGGTATTTTCAATGATACACTGTATATTACGTTATATTATAAGGTATTTTCAATGATAAACTACGATATATTAGAAGGTATTTTCAGTGATATGCTGCAATGTACGTTATATTATAAGGTATTTTCAATGATACACTGCATATTACGTTATATTATTAGGTATTTTCAATGATACACTGCATATTACGTTATATTATAAGGTATTTTCAATGATACACTGCATAGTACGTTATATTATAAGGTATATTCAATGATACACTGCATATTACGCTATATTATAAGGTATTTACAATGATACACTGCATATTACGCTATATTATAACGTATTTTCAATGATACACTGCATATTACGTTATAATATAAGGTATTTTCAATGATACACTGCATATTACGTTATATTATAAGGTATTTTCAATGATACACTGCATATTACGCTATATTATAAGGTATTTTCAATGATACACTGCATATTACGTTATATTATAAGGTATTTTCAATGATACACTGCATAGTACGCTATATTATAAGGTATTTTCAATGATACACTACAAATTACGATATATTATAAGGTATTATCAATGATACACTGCATATTACGTTATACTATAAGGTATTTTCAATGATAAACTACGACATAATATAAGGTATGTTCAATGACACACTGCATAATACGTTATATTATAAGGTATTTTCAATAATACACTGCATATTACGTTATATTACAAGGTATTTTCAATGATAAACTACGATATATTAGAAGGTATTTTCAGTGATACGCTGCAATGTACGTTATATTATAAGGTATTTTCAATGATACACTGCATATTACGTTATATTATTAGGTATTTTCAATGATACACTGCATATTACGTTATATTATAAGGTATTTTCAATGATACACTGCATATTACGCTACATTATAAGGTATTTTCAATGATATACTACAAATTACGAAATATTATAAGGTATTTTCAATGATACATTGCATATTACGATATATTATAAGGTATTTTCAATGATACACTGCATATTACGTTATATTATAAGGTATTTTCAATGATACACTGCATATTACTATATATTATAAGGTATTTTCAATGATACACTGCATAGTACGCTATATTATAAGGTATTTTCAATGATACACTGCATATTACGTTATATTATAAGGTATTTTCAATGATAAACTACGATATATTAGAAGGTATTTTCAGTGATACACTGCATATTTCGTTATATTATAAGGTATTTTCAATGGTACACTGTATATTACGTTATATTATAAGGTATTTTCAATGATAAACTACGATATATTATAAGGTATTTTCAATGATACACTGCATATTACGTTATATTATAAGGTATTTTCAATGATACACTGCATAATACGTTATATTATTAGGTATTTTCAATGATACACTGCATATTACGTTATATTATAAGGTATTTTCAATGATACACTGCATATTACGTTATATTATAAGGTATTTTCAATGATACACTGTATAATACGTTATATTATAAGGAATTTTCAATGATAAACTACGATATATTAGAAGGTATTTTCAGTGATACGCTGCAATGTACGTTATATTATAAGGTATTTTCAATGATACACTGCATATTACGTTATATTATTAGGTATTTTCAATGATACACTGCATATTACGTTATATTATAAGGTATTTTCAATGATACACTGCATATTACGTTATATTATAATGTATTTTCAATGATACACTGCATATTACGTTATATTATAAGGTATTTTCAATGATACACTGCATATTACCTTATATTATAAGGTATTTTCAATGATAAACTACGATATATTAGAAGGTATTTTCAGTGATACACTGCATATTTCGTTATATTATAAGGTATTTTCAATGGTACACTGTATATTACGTTTTATTATAAGGTATTTTCAATGATAAACTACGATATATTAGAAGGTATTTTCAATGATACACTGCATATTACGTTATATTATAAGGTATTTTCAGTGATACACTGCATATTACGTTATATTACAAGGTATTTTCAATGATACACTGCATATTACGTTATAATATAAGGTATTTTCAATGATACACTGCATATTACGTTATATTATATGGTATTTTCAATGATACACTGCATATTACGATATATTATAAGGTATTTTCAATGATACGCTGCATAGTACGTTATATTATAAGGTATTTTCAATGTTACACTGTATATTACGTTATGTTATAAGGTATTTTCAATGATAAACTACTATATATTATAAGGTATTTTCAATGATACACTGCATATTACGTTATATTATAAGGTATTTTCAATGATACACTGTATATTACGTTATATTATAAGGTATTTTCAATGATAAACTACGATATATTAGAAGGTATTTTCAATGATACACTGCATAGTACGCTATATTATAAGGTCTTTTCAATGATACACTGCATATTACGTTATACTATAAGGTATTTTCAATGATAAACTACGACATAATATAAGGTATGTTCAATGACACACTGCATATTTCGTTATATTATAAGGTATTTTCAATGATACACTACAAATTACGAAATATTATAAGGTATTTTCAATGATACACTGCATATTACGTTATATTATAAGGTATTTTCAACGATACACTGCATATTACGTTATATTATAAGGTATTTTCAAAGATACACTATAAATTCCGATATATTATAAGGCATTTTCAATGATACAATGCATATTACGTTATATTATAAGGTATTTTCAATGATACACTGCATATTACGTTATATTATAAGGTATTTTCAATGATACACTACAAATTCCGTTATATTATAAGGTATTTTCAATGATACACTGCATATTACGTTATATTATAATGTATTTTCAATGATACACTGCATATTACGTTATATTATAAGGTATTTTCAATGATACACTGCATATTACCTTATATTATAAGGTATTTTCAATGATAAACTACGATATATTAGAAGGTATTTTCAGTGATACACTGCATATTTCGTTATATTATAAGGTATTTTCAATGGTACACTGTATATTACGTTATATTATAAGGTATTTTCAATGATAAACTACGATATATTAGAAGGTATTTTCAATGATACACTGCATATTACGTTATATTATAAGGTATTTTCAATGATACACTGCATATTACGTTATATTACAAGGTATTTTCAATGATACACTGCATATTACGTTATAATATAAGGTATTTTCAATGATACACTGCATATTACGTTATATTATATGGTATTTTCAATGATACACTGCATATTACGATATATTATAAGGTATTTTCAATGATACGCTGCATAGTACGTTATATTATAAGGTATTTTCAATGTTACACTGTATATTACGTTATGTTATAAGGTATTTTCAATGATAAACTACTATATATTATAAGGTATTTTCAATGATACACTGCATATTACGTTATATTATAAGGTATTTTCAATGATACACTGCATATTACGTTATATTACAAGGTATTTTCAATGATACACGGCATATTACGTTATAATATAAGGTATTTTCAATGATACACTGCATATTACGTTATATTATATGGTATTTTCAATGATACACTGCATATTACGATATATTATAAGGTATTTTCAATGATACGCTGCATAGTACGTTATATTATAAGGTATTTTCAATGATACACTGTATATTACGTTATATTATAAGGTATTTTCAATGATAAACTACGATATATTAGAAGGTATTTTCAATGATACACTGCATAGTACGCTATATTATAAGGTCTTTTCAATGATACACTGCATATTACGTTATACTATAAGGTATTTTCAATGATAAACTACGACATAATATAAGGTATGTTCAATGACACACTGCATATTTCGTTATATTATAAGGTATTTTCAATGATACACTACAAATTACGAAATATTATAAGGTATTTTCAATGATACACTGCATATTACGTTATATTATAAGGTATTTTCAACGATACACTGCATATTACGTTATATTATAAGGTATTTTCAAAGATACACTATAAATTCCGATATATTATAAGGCATTTTCAATGATACAATGCATATTACGTTATATTATAAGGTATTTTCAACGATACACTGCATATTCCGTTATATTATAAGGTATTTTCATTGAAACACTCCATATTACGTTACATTATAAGGCATTTTCAATGATAAACTACGATATATTATAAGGTATTTTCAATGATACACTGCATATTACGCTATATTATAAGGTATTTTAAATGATATACTGCATATTACGTTATATTATAAGGTATTTTCAATGATACACTGCATATTACGTTATATTATAAGGTATTTTCAATGATACACTGCATAGTACGCTATATTATAAGGTATTTTCAATGTTACACTGTATATTACGTTATGTTATAAGGTATTTTCAATGATAAACTACGATATATTATAAGGTATTTTCAATGATACACTGCATATTACGTTATATTATAAGGTATTTTCAATGATACACTGTATATTACGTTATATTATAAGGTATTTTCAATGATAAACTACGATATATTAGATGGTATTTTCAATGATACACTGCATATTACGTTATATTATAAGGTATTTTCAATGATACACTGCATATTACGTTATATTATAAGGTATTTTCAATGATAAACTACGATATATTAGAAGGTATTTTCAATGATACACTGCATAGTACGCTATATTATAAGGTCTTTTCAATGATACACTGCATATTACGTTATACTATAAGGTATTTTCAATGATAAACTACGACATAATATAAGGTATGTTCAATGACACACTATAAATTCCGTTATATTATAAGGTATTTTCAATGGTACACTGTATATTACGTTATATTATAAGGTATTTTCAATGATAAACTACGATATATTAGAAGGTATTTTCAATGATACACTGCATATTACGTTATATTATAAGGTATTTTCAATGATACACTGCATATTACGTTATATTACAAGGTATTTTCAATGATACACTGCATATTACGTTATAATATAAGGTATTTTCAATGATACACTGCATATTACGTTATATTATATGGTATTTTCAATGATACACTGCATATTACGATATATTATAAGGTATTTTCAATGATACGCTGCATAGTACGTTATATTATAAGGTATTTTCAATGATAAACTACGATATATTAGAAGGTATTTTCAATGATACACTGCATAGTACGCTATATTATAAGGTCTTTTCAATGATACACTGCATATTACGTTATACTATAAGGTATTTTCAATGATAAACTACGACATAATATAAGGTATGTTCAATGACACACTGCATATTTCGTTATATTATAAGGTATTTTCAATGATACACTACAAATTACGAAATATTATAAGGTATTTTCAATGATACACTGCATATTACGTTATATTATAAGGTATTTTCAACGATACACTGCATATTACGTTATATTATAAGGTATTTTCAAAGATACACTACAAATTCCGTTATATTATAAGGTATTTTCAATGATACACTGCATATTACGTTATATTATAATGTATTTTCAATGATACACTGCATATTACGTTATATTATAAGGTATTTTCAATGATACACTGCATATTACCTTATATTATAAGGTATTTTCAATGATAAACTACGATATATTAGAAGGTATTTTCAGTGATACACTGCATATTTCGTTATATTATAAGGTATTTTCAATGGTACACTGTATATTACGTTATATTATAAGGTATTTTCAATGATAAACTACGATATATTAGAAGGTATTTTCAATGATACACTGCATATTACGTTATATTATAAGGTATTTTCAATGATACACTGCATATTACGTTATATTACAAGGTATTTTCAATGATACACTGCATATTACGTTATAATATAAGGTATTTTCAATGATACACTGCATATTACGTTATATTATATGGTATTTTCAATGATACACTGCATATTACGATATATTATAAGGTATTTTCAATGATACGCTGCATAGTACGTTATATTATAAGGTATTTTCAATGTTACACTGTATATTACGTTATGTTATAAGGTATTTTCAATGATAAACTACTATATATTATAAGGTATTTTCAATGATACACTGCATATTACGTTATATTATAAGGTATTTTCAATGATACACTGTATATTACGTTATATTATAAGGTATTTTCAATGATAAACTACGATATATTAGAAGGTATTTTCAATGATACACTGCATAGTACGCTATATTATAAGGTCTTTTCAATGATACACTGCATATTACGTTATACTATAAGGTATTTTCAATGATAAACTACGACATAATATAAGGTATGTTCAATGACACACTGCATATTTCGTTATATTATAAGGTATTTTCAATGATACACTACAAATTACGAAATATTATAAGGTATTTTCAATGATACACTGCATATTACGTTATATTATAAGGTATTTTCAACGATACACTGCATATTACGTTATATTATAAGGTATTTTCAAAGATACACTATAAATTCCGATATATTATAAGGCATTTTCAATGATACAATGCATATTACGTTATATTATAAGGTATTTTCAACGATACACTGCATATTCCGTTATATTATAAGGTATTTTCATTGAAACACTCCATATTACGTTACATTATAAGGCATTTTCAATGATAAACTACGATATATTATAAGGTATTTTCAATGATACACTGCATATTACGCTATATTATAAGGTATTTTAAATGATATACTGCATATTACGTTATATTATAAGGTATTTTCAATGATACACTGCATATTACGTTATATTATAAGGTATTTTCAATGATACACTGCATAGTACGCTATATTATAAGGTATTTTCAATGTTACACTGTATATTACGTTATGTTATAAGGTATTTTCAATGATAAACTACTATATATTATAAGGTATTTTCAATGATACACTGCATAGTACGCTATATTATAAGGTCTTTTCAATGATACACTGCATATTACGTTATACTATAAGGTATTTTCAATGATAAACTACGACATAATATAAGGTATGTTCAATGACACACTGCATATTTCGTTATATTATAAGGTATTTTCAATGATACACTACAAATTACGAAATATTATAAGGTATTTTCAATGATACACTGCATATTACGTTATATTATAAGGTATTTTCAACGATACACTGCATATTACGTTATATTATAAGGTATTTTCAAAGATACACTATAAATTCCGATATATTATAAGGCATTTTCAATGATACAATGCATATTACGTTATATTATAAGGTATTTTCAATGATACACTGCATATTACGTTATATTATAAGGTATTTTCAATGATACACTACAAATTCCGTTATATTATAAGGTATTTTCAATGATACACTGCATATTACGTTATATTAAAATGTATTTTCAATGATACACTGCATATTACGTTATATTATAAGGTATTTTCAATGATACACTGCATATTACGTTATATTATAAGGTATTTTCAATGATAAACTACGATATATTAGAAGGTATTTTCAGTGATACACTGCATATTCCGTTATATTATAAGGTATTTTCATTGAAACACTCCATATTACGTTACATTATAAGGCATTTTCAATGATAAACTACGATATATTATAAGGTATTTTCAATGATACACTGCATATTACGCTATATTATAAGGTATTTTAAATGATATACTGCATATTACGTTATATTATAAGGTATTTTCAATGATACACTGCATATTACGTTATATTATAAGGTATTTTCAATGATACACTGCATAGTACGCTATATTATAAGGTATTTTCAATGTTACACTGTATATTACGTTATGTTATAAGGTATTTTCAATGATAAACTACTATATATTATAAGGTATTTTCAATGATACACTGCATATTACGTTATATTATAAGGTATTTTCAATGATACACTGTATATTACGTTATATTATAAGGTATTTTCAATGATAAACTACGATATATTAGAAGGTATTTTCAATGATACACTGCATATTACGTTATATTATAAGGTATTTTCAATGATACACTGTATATTACGTTATATTATAAGGTATTTTCAATGATAAACTACGATATATTAGAAGGTATTTTCAATGATACACTGCATAGTACGCTATATTATAAGGTCTTTTCAATGATACACTGCATATTACGTTATACTATAAGGTATTTTCAATGATAAACTACGACATAATATAAGGTATGTTCAATGACACACTATAAATTCCGTTATATTATAAGGTATTTTCAATGGTACACTGTATATTACGTTATATTATAAGGTATTTTCAATGATAAACTACGATATATTAGAAGGTATTTTCAATGATACACTGCATATTACGTTATATTATAAGGTATTTTCAATGATACACTGCATATTACGTTATATTACAAGGTATTTTCAATGATACACTGCATATTACGTTATAATATAAGGTATTTTCAATGATACACTGCATATTACGTTATATTATATGGTATTTTCAATGATACACTGCATATTACGATATATTATAAGGTATTTTCAATGATACGCTGCATAGTACGTTATATTATAAGGTATTTTCAATGTTACACTGTATATTACGTTATGTTATAAGGTATTTTCAATGATAAACTACTATATATTATAAGGTATTTTCAATGATACACTGCATATTACGTTATATTATAAGGTCTTTTCAATGATACACTGTATATTACGTTATATTATAAGGTATTTTCAATGATAAACTACGATATATTAGAAGGTATTTTCAATGATACACTGCATAGTACGCTATATTATAAGGTCTTTTCAATGATACACTGCATATTACGTTATACTATAAGGTATTTTCAATGATAAACTACGACATAATATAAGGTATGTTCAATGACACACTGCATATTTCGTTATATTATAAGGTATTTTCAATGATACACTACAAATTACGAAATATTATAAGGTATTTTCAATGATACACTGCATATTACGTTATATTATAAGGTATTTTCAACGATACACTGCATATTACGTTATATTATAAGGTATTTTCAAAGATACACTACAAATTCCGTTATATTATAAGGTATTTTCAATGATACACTGCATATTACGTTATATTATAATGTATTTTCAATGATACACTGCATATTACGTTATATTATAAGGTATTTTCAATGATACACTGCATATTACCTTATATTATAAGGTATTTTCAATGATACACTGCATAGTACGCTATATTATAAGGTATTTTCAATGATAAACTACTATATATTATAAGGTATTTTCAATGATACACTGCATATTACGTTATATTATAAGGTATTTTCAATGATACACTGTATATTACGTTATATTATAAGGTATTTTCAATGATAAACTACGATATATTAGAAGGTATTTTCAATGATACACTGCATAGTACGCTATATTATAAGGTCTTTTCAATGATACACTGCATATTACGTTATACTATAAGGTATTTTCAATGATAAACTACGACATAATATAAGGTATGTTCAATGACACACTGCATATTTCGTTATATTATAAGGTATTTTCAATGATACACTACAAATTACGAAATATTATAAGGTATTTTCAATGATACACTGCATATTACGTTATATTATAAGGTATTTTCAACGATACACTGCATATTACGTTATATTATAAGGTATTTTCAAAGATACACTATAAATTCCGATATATTATAAGGCATTTTCAATGATACAATGCATATTACGTTATATTATAAGGTATTTTCAATGATACACTGCATATTACGTTATATTATAAGGTATTTTCAATGATACACTACAAATTCCGTTATATTATAAGGTATTTTCAATGATACACTGCATATTACGTTATATTATAATGTATTTTCAATGATACACTGCATATTACGTTATATTATAAGGTATTTTCAATGATACACTGCATATTACGTTATATTACAAGGTATTTTCAATGATACACTGCATATTACGTTATAATATAAGGTATTTTCAATGATACACTGCATATTACGTTATATTATATGGTATTTTCAATGATACACTGCATATTACGATATATTATAAGGTATTTTCAATGATACGCTGCATAGTACGTTATATTATAAGGTATTTTCAATGTTACACTGTATATTACGTTATGTTATAAGGTATTTTCAATGATAAACTACTATATATTATAAGGTATTTTCAATGATACACTGCATATTACGTTATATTATAAGGTATTTTCAATGATACACTGTATATTACGTTATATTATAAGGTATTTTCAATGATAAACTACGATATATTAGAAGGTATTTTCAATGATACACTGCATAGTACGCTATATTATAAGGTCTTTTCAATGATACACTGCATATTACGTTATACTATAAGGTATTTTCAATGATAAACTACGACATAATATAAGGTATGTTCAATGACACACTGCATATTTCGTTATATTATAAGGTATTTTCAATGATACACTACAAATTACGAAATATTATAAGGTATTTTCAATGATACACTGCATATTACGTTATATTATAAGGTATTTTCAACGATACACTGCATATTACGTTATATTATAAGGTATTTTCAAAGATACACTATAAATTCCGATATATTATAAGGCATTTTCAATGATACAATGCATATTACGTTATATTATAAGGTATTTTCAACGATACACTGCATATTCCGTTATATTATAAGGTATTTTCATTGAAACACTCCATATTACGTTACATTATAAGGCATTTTCAATGATAAACTACGATATATTATAAGGTATTTTCAATGATACACTGCATATTACGCTATATTATAAGGTATTTTAAATGATATACTGCATATTACGTTATATTATAAGGTATTTTCAATGATACACTGCATATTACGTTATATTATAAGGTATTTTCAATGATACACTGCATAGTACGCTATATTATAAGGTATTTTCAATGTTACACTGTATATTACGTTATGTTATAAGGTATTTTCAATGATAAACTACTATATATTATAAGGTATTTTCAATGATACACTGCATATTACGTTATATTATAAGGTATTTTCAATGATACACTGTATATTACGTTATATTATAAGGTATTTTCAATGATACACTGCATATTACGTTATATTACAAGGTATTTTCAATGATACACTGCATATTACGTTATAATATAAGGTATTTTCAATGATACACTGCATATTACGTTATATTATATGGTATTTTCAATGATACACTGCATATTACGATATATTATAAGGTATTTTCAATGATACGCTGCATAGTACGTTATATTATAAGGTATTTTCAATGTTACACTGTATATTACGTTATGTTATAAGGTATTTTCAATGATAAACTACTATATATTATAAGGTATTTTCAATGATACACTGCATATTACGTTATATTATAAGGTATTTTCAATGATACACTGTATATTACGTTATATTATAAGGTATTTTCAATGATAAACTACGATATATTAGAAGGTATTTTCAATGATACACTGCATAGTACGCTATATTATAAGGTCTTTTCAATGATACACTGCATATTACGTTATACTATAAGGTATTTTCAATGATAAACTACGACATAATATAAGGTATGTTCAATGACACACTGCATATTTCGTTATATTATAAGGTATTTTCAATGATACACTACAAATTACGAAATATTATAAGGTATTTTCAATGATACACTGCATATTACGTTATATTATAAGGTATTTTCAACGATACACTGCATATTACGTTATATTATAAGGTATTTTCAAAGATACACTATAAATTCCGATATATTATAAGGCATTTTCAATGATACAATGCATATTACGTTATATTATAAGGTATTTTCAACGATACACTGCATATTCCGTTATATTATAAGGTATTTTCCTTGAAACACTCCATATTACGTTACATTATAAGGCATTTTCAATGATAAACTACGATATATTATAAGGTATTTTCAATGATACACTGCATATTACGCTATATTATAAGGTATTTTAAATGATATACTGCATATTACGTTATATTATAAGGTATTTTCAATGATACACTGCATATTACGTTATATTATAAGGTATTTTCAATGATACACTGCATAGTACGCTATATTATAAGGTATTTTCAATGTTACACTGTATATTACGTTATGTTATAAGGTATTTTCAATGATAAACTACTATATATTATAAGGTATTTTCAATGATACACTGCATATTACGTTATATTATAAGGTATTTTCAATGATACACTGTATATTACGTTATATTATAAGGTATTTTCAATGATAAACTACGATATATTAGAAGGTATTTTCAATGATACACTGCATAGTACGCTATATTATAAGGTCTTTTCAATGATACACTGCATATTACGTTATACTATAAGGTATTTTCAATGATAAACTACGACATAATATAAGGTATGTTCAATGACACACTGCATATTTCGTTATATTATAAGGTATTTTCAATGATACACTACAAATTACGAAATATTATAAGGTATTTTCAATGATACACTGCATATTACGTTATATTATAAGGTATTTTCAACGATACACTGCATATTACGTTATATTATAAGGTATTTTCAAAGATACACTATAAATTCCGATATATTATAAGGCATTTTCAATGATACAATGCATATTACGTTACATTATAAGGTATTTTCAACGATACACTGCATATTCCGTTATATTATAAGGTATTTTCATTGAAACACTCCATATTACGTTACATTATAAGGCATTTTCAATGATAAACTACGATATATTATAAGGTATTTTCAATGATACACTGCATATTACGCTATATTATAAGGTATTTTAAATGATATACTGCATATTACGTTATATTATAAGGTATTTTCAATGATACACTGCATATTACGTTATATTATAAGGTATTTTCAATGATACACTGCATAGTACGCTATATTATAAGGTATTTTCAATGATAAACTACTATATATTATAAGGTATTTTCAATGATACACTGCATATTACGTTATATTATAAGGTATTTTCAATGATACACTGTATATTACGTTATATTATAAGGTATTTTCAATGATAAACTACGATATATTAGAAGGTATTTTCAATGATACACTGCATAGTACGCTATATTATAAGGTCTTTTCAATGATACACTGCATATTACGTTATACTATAAGGTATTTTCAATGATAAACTACGACATAATATAAGGTATGTTCAATGACACACTGCATATTTCGTTATATTATAAGGTATTTTCAATGATACACTACAAATTACGAAATATTATAAGGTATTTTCAATGATACACTGCATATTACGTTATATTATAAGGTATTTTCAACGATACACTGCATATTACGTTATATTATAAGGTATTTTCAAAGATACACTATAAATTCCGATATATTATAAGGCATTTTCAATGATACAATGCATATTACGTTACATTATAAGGTATTTTCAACGATACACTGCATATTCCGTTATATTATAAGGTATTTTCATTGAAACACTCCATATTACGTTACATTATAAGGCATTTTCAATGATAAACTACGATATATTATAAGGTATTTTCAATGATACACTGCATATTACGCTATATTATAAGGTATTTTAAATGATACACTGCATATTACGTTATATTATAAGGTATTTTCAATGATACACTGCATATTACGTTATATTATAAGGTATTTTCAATGATACACTGCATAGTACGCTATATTATAAGGTATTTTCAATGATAAACTACTATATATTATAAGGTATTTTCAATGATACACTGCATATTACGTTATATTATAAGGTATTTTCAATGATACACTGTATATTACGTTATATTATAAGGTATTTTCAATGATAAACTACGATATATTAGAAGGTATTTTCAATGATACACTGCATAGTACGCTATATTATAAGGTCTTTTCAATGATACACTGCATATTACGTTATACTATAAGGTATTTTCAATGATAAACTACGACATAATATAAGGTATGTTCAATGACACACTATAAATTCCGTTATATTATAAGGTATTTTCAATGGTACACTGTATATTACGTTATATTATAAGGTATTTTCAATGATAAACTACGATATATTAGAAGGTATTTTCAATGATACACTGCATATTACGTTATATTATAAGGTATTTTCAATGATACACTGCATATTACGTTATATTACAAGGTATTTTCAATGATACACTGCATATTACGTTATAATATAAGGTATTTTCAATGATACACTGCATATTACGTTATATTATATGGTATTTTCAATGATACACTGCATATTACGATATATTATAAGGTATTTTCAATGATACGCTGCATAGTACGTTATATTATAAGGTATTTTCAATGTTACACTGTATATTACGTTATGTTATAAGGTATTTTCAATGATAAACTACTATATATTATAAGGTATTTTCAATGATACACTGCATATTACGTTATATTATAAGGTATTTTCAATGATACACTGTATATTACGTTATATTGTAAGGTATTTTCAATGATAAACTACGATATATTAGAAGGTATTTTCAATGATACACTGCATAGTACGCTATATTATAAGGTCTTTTCAATGATACACTGCATATTACGTTATACTATAAGGTATTTTCAATGATAAACTACGACATAATATAAGGTATGTTCAATGACACACTGCATATTTCGTTATATTATAAGGTATTTTCAATGATACACTGCATATTACGCTATATTATAAGGTATTTTAAATGATATACTGCATATTACGTTATATTATAAGGTATTTTCAATGATACACTGCATATTACGTTATATTATAAGGTATTTTCAATGATACACTGCATAGTACGCTATATTATAAGGTATTTTCAATGATAAACTACTATATATTATAAGGTATTTTCAATGATACACTGCATATTACGTTATATTATAAGGTATTTTCAATGATACACTGTATATTACGTTATATTATAAGGTATTTTCAATGATAAACTACGATATATTAGAAGGTATTTTCAATGATACACTGCATAGTACGCTATATTATAAGGTCTTTTCAATGATACACTGCATATTACGTTATACTATAAGGTATTTTCAATGATAAACTACGACATAATATAAGGTATGTTCAATGACACACTGCATATTTCGTTATATTATAAGGTATTTTCAATGATACACTACAAATTACGAAATATTATAAGGTATTTTCAATGATACACTGCATATTACGTTATATTATAAGGTATTTTCAACGATACACTGCATATTACGTTATATTATAAGGTATTTTCAAAGATACACTATAAATTCCGATATATTATAAGGCATTTTCAATGATACAATGCATATTACGTTATATTATAAGGTATTTTCAACGATACACTGCATATTCCGTTATATTATAAGGTATTTTCATTGAAACACTCCATATTACGTTACATTATAAGGCATTTTCAATGATAAACTACGATATATTATAAGGTATTTTCAATGATACACTGCATATTACGCTATATTATAAGGTATTTTCAATGATATACTGCATATTACGTTATATTATAAGGTATTTTCAATGATACACTGCATATTACGTTATATTATAAGGTATTTTCAATGATACACTGCATAGTACGCTATATTATAAGGTCTTTTCAATGATACACTGCATATTACGTTATACTATAAGGTATTTTCAATGATAAACTACGACATAATATAAGGTATGTTCAATGACACACTACAAATTCCGTTATATTATAAGGTATTTTCAATGATACACTGCATATTACGTTATATTATAAGGTATTTTCAATGATAAACTACGATATATTAGAAGGTATTTTCAATGATACACTGCATATTACGTTATATTATAAGGTATTTTCAATGATACACTGCATATTACGTTATATTACAAGGTATTTTCAATGATACACTGCATATTACGTTATAATATAAGGTATTTTCAATGATACACTGCATATTACGTTATATTATATGGTATTTTCAATGATACACTGCATATTACGATATATTATAAGGTATTTTCAATGATACGCTGCATAGTACGTTATATTATAAGGTATTTTCAATGTTACACTGTATATTACGTTATGTTATAAGGTATTTTCAATGATAAACTACTATATATTATAAGGTATTTTCAATGATACACTGCATATTACGTTATATTATAAGGTATTTTCAATGATACACTGTATATTACGTTATATTATAAGGTATTTTCAATGATAAACTACGATATATTAGAAGGTATTTTCAATGATACACTGCATAGTACGCTATATTATAAGGTCTTTTCAATGATACACTGCATATTACGTTATACTATAAGGTATTTTCAATGATAAACTACGACATAATATAAGGTATGTTCAATGACACACTGCATATTTCGTTATATTATAAGGTATTTTCAATGATACACTACAAATTACGAAATATTATAAGGTATTTTCAATGATACACTGCATATTACGTTATATTATAAGGTATTTTCAATGATACACTGCATATTACGTTATATTATAAGGTATTTTCAATGATACACTGCATAGTACGCTATATTATAAGGTATTTTCAATGTTACACTGTATATTACGTTATGTTATAAGGTATTTTCAATGATAAACTACTATATATTATAAGGTATTTTCAATGATACACTGCATATTACGTTATATTATAAGGTATTTTCAACGATACACTGCATATTACGTTATATTATAAGGTATTTTCAAAGATACACTATAAATTCCGATATATTATAAGGCATTTTCAATGATACAATGCATATTACGTTATATTATAAGGTATTTTCAACGATACACTGCATATTCCGTTATATTATAAGGTATTTTCATTGAAACACTCCATATTACGTTACATTATAAGGCATTTTCAATGATAAACTACGATATATTATAAGGTATTTTCAATGATACACTGCATATTACGCTATATTATAAGGTATTTTAAATGATATACTGCATATTACGTTATATTATAAGGTATTTTCAATGATACACTGCATATTACGTTATATTATAAGGTATTTTCAATGATACACTGCATAGTACGCTATATTATAAGGTATTTTCAATGATACACTGCATATTACGTTATATTATAAGGTATTTTCAATGATAAACTACGATATATTAGAAGGTATTTTCAGTGATACACTGCATATTTCGTTATATTATAAGGTATTTTCAATGGTACACTGTATATTACGTTATATTATAAGGTATTTTCAATGATAAACTACGATATATTAGAAGGTATTTTCAATGATACACTGCATATTACGTTATATTATAAGGTATTTTCAATGATACACTGCATATTACGTTATATTATAAGGTATTTTCAATGATACACTGCATATGACGTTATATTACAAGGTATTTTCAATGATACACTGCATATTACGTTATATTATAAGGTATTTTCAATGATACACTGCATATTACGATATATTATAAGGTATTTTCAATGATACGCTGCATAGTACGTTATATTATAAGGTATTTTCAATGTTACACTGTATATTACGTTATGTTATAAGGTATTTTCAATGATAAACTACTATATATTATAAGGTATTTTCAATGATACACTGCATATTACGTTATATTATAAGGTATTTTCAATGATACACTGTATATTACGTTATATTATAAGGTATTTTCAATGATAAACTACGATATATTAGAAGGTATTTTCAATGATACACTGCATAGTACGCTATATTATAAGGTATTTTCAATGATACACTGCATATTACGTTATATTATAAGGTATTTTCAATGATAAACTACGATATATTAGAAGGTATTTTCAGTGATACACTGCATATTTCGTTATATTATAAGGTATTTTCAATGGTACACTGTATATTACGTTATATTATAAGGTATTTTCAATGATAAACTACGATATATTAGAAGGTATTTTCAATGATACACTGCATATTACGTTATATTATAAGGTATTTTCAATGATACACTGCATATTACGTTATATTATAAGGTATTTTCAATGATACACTGCATATTACGTTATATTACAAGGTATTTTCAATGATACACTGCATATTACGTTATATTATAAGGTATTTTCAATGATACACTGCATATTACGTTACATTACAAGGTATTTTCAATGTTACACTGCATATTACGTTATAATATAAGGTATTTTCAATGATACACTGCATATTACGTTATATTATATGGTATTTTCAATGATACACTGCATATTACGATATATTATAAGGTATTTTCAATGATACGCTGCATAGTACGTTATATTATAAGGTATTTTCAATGTTACACTGTATATTACGTTATGTTATAAGGTATTTTCAATGATAAACTACTATATATTATAAGGTATTTTCAATGATACACTGCATATTACGTTATATTATAAGGTATTTTCAATGATACACTGCATATTACGTTATATTATAAGGTATTTTCAATGATACACTGCATATTACGTTATATTATAAGGTATTTTCAATGATACACTGCATATTACGTTATATTACAAGGTATTTTCAATGATACACTGCATATTACGTTATAATATAAGGTATTTTTTAATGATACACTGCATATTACGTTATATTATATGGTATTTTCAATGATACACTGCATATTACGATATATTATAAGGTATTTTCAATGATACGCTGCATAGTACGTTATATTATAAGGTATTTTCAATGTTACACTGTATATTACGTTATGTTATAAGGTATTTTCAATTATAAACTACTATATATTATAAGGTATTTTCAATGATACACTGCATATTACGTTATATTATAAGGTATTTTCAATGATACACTGTATATTACGTTATATTATAAGGTATTTTCAATGATAAACTACGATATATTAGAAGGTATTTTCAATGATACACTGCATAGTACGCTATATTATAAGGTCTTTTCAATGATACACTGCATATTACGTTATACTATAAGGTATTTTCAATGATAAACTACGACATAATATAAGGTATGTTCAATGACACACTGCATATTACGTTATATTATAAGGTATTTTCAAAGATACACTATAAATTCCGATATATTATAAGGCATTTTCAATGATACAATGCATATTACGTTATATTATAAGGTATTTTCAACGATACACTGCATATTCCGTTATATTATAAGGTATTTTCATTGAAACACTCCATATTCCGTTATATTATAAGGTATTTTCATTGCAACAATCCATATTACGTTACATTATAAGGCATTTTCAATGATAAACTACGATATATTATAAGGTATTTTCAATGATACACTGCATATTACGCTATATTATAAGGTATTTTCAATGATACACTGCATAGTACGCTATATTATAAGGTATTTTCAATGATACACTGCATATTACGTTATATTATAAGGTATTTTCAATGATAAACTACGATATATTAGAAGGTATTTTCAATGATACACTGCATATTACGTTATATTATAAGGTATTTTCAATGATACACTGCATATTACGTTAAATTATAAGGTATTTTCAATGATACACTGCATATTACGTTATATTACAAGGTATTTTCAATGATACACTGCATATTACGTTATATTATAATGTATTTTCACTGATACACTGCATATTACGTTATATTATAAGGTATTTTCAATGATACACTGCATATTACGTTATATTATAAGGTATTTTCAATGATACACTGCATATTACGTTATATTACAAGGTATTTTCAATGATACACTGCATATTACGTTATAATATAAGGTATTTTCAATGATACACTGCATATTACGTTATATTATATGGTATTTTCAATGATACACTGCATATTACGATATATTATAAGGTATTTTCAATGATACGCTGCATAGTACGTTATATTATAAGGTATTTTCAATGTTACACTGTATATTACGTTATGTTATAAGGTATTTTCAATGATAAACTACTATATATTATAAGGTATTTTCAATGATACACTGCATATTACGTTATATTATAAGGTATTTTCAATGATACACTGTATATTACGTTATATTATAAGGTATTTTCAATGATAAACTACGATATATTAGAAGGTATTTTCAATGATACACTGCATAGTACGCTATATTATAAGGTCTTTTCAATGATACACTGCATATTACGTTATACTATAAGGTATTTTCAATGATAAACTACGACATAATATAAGGTATGTTCAATGACACACTGCATATTACGTTATATTATAAGGTATTTTCAAAGATACACTATAAATTCCGATATATTATAAGGCATTTTCAATGATACAATGCATATTACGTTATATTATAAGGTATTTTCAACGATACACTGCATATTCCGTTATATTATAAGGTATTTTCATTGAAACACTCCATATTCCGTTATATTATAAGGTATTTTCATTGCAACACTCCATATTACGTTACATTATAAGGCATTTTCAATGATAAACTACGATATATTATAAGGTATTTTCAATGATACACTGCATATTACGCTATATTATAAGGTATTTTCAATGATACACTGCATAGTACGCTATATTATAAGGTATTTTCAATGATACACTGCATATTACGTTATATTATAAGGTATTTTCAATGATAAACTACGATATATTAGAAGGTATTTTCAGTGATACACTGCATATTTCGTTATATTATAAGGTATTTTCAATGGTACACTGTATATTACGTTATATTATAAGGTATTTTCAATGATAAACTACGATATATTAGAAGGTATTTTCAATGATACACTGCATATTACGTTATATTATAAGGTATTTTCAATGATACACTGCATTTTACGTTATATTATAAGGTATTTTCAATGATACACTGCATATTACGTTATATTACAAGGTATTTTCAATGATACACTGCATATTACGTTATATTATAAGGTATTTTCAATGATACACTACAAATTACGAAATATTATAAGGTATTTTCCATGATACATTGCATATTACGATATATTATAAGGTATTTTCAATGATACACTGCATATTACGTTATATTATAAGGTATTTTCAATGATACACTACAAATTCCGTTATATTATAAGGTATTTTCAATGATACACTGCATATTACGTTATATTATAATGTATTTTCAATGATACACTGCATATTACGTTATATTATAAGGTATTTTCAATGATAAACTACGATATATTAGAAGGTATTTTCAGTGATACACTGCATATTTCGTTATATTATAAGGTATTTTCAATGGTACACTGTATATTACGTTATATTATAAGGTATTTTCAATGATAAACTACGATATATTAGAAGGTATTTTCAATGATACACTGCATATTACGTTATATTATAAGGTATTTTCAATGATACACTGCATATTACGTTATATTACAAGGTATTTTCAATGATACACTGCATATTACGTTATAATATAAGGTATTTTCAATGATACACTGCATATTACGTTATATTATATGGTATTTTCAATGATACACTGCATATTACGCTATATTATAAGGTATTTTCAATGATATACTACAAATTACGAAATATTATAAGGTATTTTCAATGATACATTGCATATTACGATATATTATAAGGTATTTTCAATGATACACTGCATATTACGTTATATTATAATGTATTTTCAATGATACACTGCATATTACGTTATATTACAAGGTATTTTCAATGATACACTGCATATTACGTTATAATATAAGGTATTTTCAATGATACACTGCATATTACGTTATATTATATGGTATTTTCAATGATACACTGCATATTACGATATATTATAAGGTATTTTCAAT
Organism: Lasioglossum lativentre; assembly: GCA_916610255.1. NCBI lineage: Eukaryota > Metazoa > Arthropoda > Insecta > Hymenoptera > Halictidae > Lasioglossum > Lasioglossum lativentre. The sequence continues at coordinate 753,983 of CAKAJI010000904.1, forward strand.
GATATACTACAAATTACGAAATATTATAAGGTATTTTCAATGATACATTGCATATTACGATATATTATAAGGTATTTTCAATGATACACTGCATATTACGTTATATTATAAGGTATTTTCAATGATACACTGCATATTACGTTATATTACAAGGTATTTTCAATGATACACTGCATATTACGTTATAATATAAGGTATTTTCAATGATACACTGCATATTACGTTATATTATATGGTATTTTCAATGATACACTGCATATTACGATATATTATAAGGTATTTTCAATGATACGCTGCATAGTACGTTATATTATAAGGTATTTTCAATGTTACACTGTATATTACGTTATGTTATAAGGTATTTTCAATGATAAACTACTATATATTATAAGGTATTTTCAATGATACACTGCATATTACGTTATAATATAAGGTCTTTTCAATGACACACTGCATATTACGTTATATTACAAGGTATTTTCAATGATACACTGCATATTACGTTATAATATAAGGTATTTTCAATGATACACTGCATATTACGTTATATTATATGGTATTTTCAATGATACACTGCATATTACGCTATATTATAAGGTATTTTCAATGATATACTACAAATTACGAAATATTATAAGGTATTTTCAATGATACATTGCATATTACGATATATTATAAGGTATTTTCAATGATACACTGCATATTACGTTATATTATAAGGTATTTTCAATGATACACTGCATATTACGTTATATTACAAGGTATTTTCAATGATACACTGCATATTACGTTATAATATAAGGTATTTTCAATGATACACTGCATATTACGTTATATTATATGGTATTTTCAATGATACACTGCATATTACGATATATTATAAGGTATTTTCAATGATACGCTGCATAGTACGTTATATTATAAGGTATTTTCAATGTTACACTGTATATTACGTTATGTTATAAGGTATTTTCAATGATAAACTACTATATATTATAAGGTATTTTCAATGATACACTGCATATTACCTTATAATATAAGGTCTTTTCAATGACACACTGCATATTACGTTATATTATAAGGTATTTTCAATGATACACTGCATAGTACGCTATATTATAAGGTATTTTCAATGATACACTACAAATTACGTTATATTATAAGGTATTTTCAATGATATACTACAAATTACGAAATATTATAAGGTATTTTCAATGATACATTGCATATTACGATATATTATAAGGTATTTTCAATGGTACACTGCATATTACGTTATATTATAAGGTATTTTCAATGATAAACTACGACATAATATAAGGTATGTTCAATGACACACTGCATATTTCGTTATATTATAAGGTATTTTCAATGATACACTATAAATTCCGATATATTATAAGGCATTTTCAATGATACAATGCATATTACGTTATATTATAAGGTATTTTCAACGATACACTGCATATTCCGTTATATTATAAGGTATTTTCATTGCAACACTCCATCTTACGTTACATTATAAGGCATTTTCAATGATAAACTACGATATATTATAAGGTATTTTCAATGATACACTGCATATTACGCTATATTATAAGGTATTTTCAATGATACACTGCATAGTACGCTATATTATAAGGTATTTTCAATGATACACTGCATATTACGTTATATTATAAGGTATTTTCAATGATAAACTACGATATATTAGAAGGTATTTTCAGTGATACACTGCATATTTCGTTATATTATAAGGTATTTTCAATGGTACACTGTATATTACGTTATATTATAAGGTATTTTCAATGATATACTACAAATTACGAAATATTATAAGGTATTTTCAATGATACATTGCATATTACGATATATTATAAGGTATTTTCAATGATACACTGCATATTACGTTATATTATAAGGTATTTTCAATGATACACTGCATATTACGTTATATTACAAGGTATTTTCAATGATACACTGCATATTACGTTATAATATAAGGTATTTTCAATGATACACTGCATATTACGTTATATTATATGGTATTTTCAATGATACACTGCATATTACGGTATATTATAAGGTATTTTCAATGATACGCTGCATAGTACGTTATATTATAAGGTATTTTCAATGTTACACTGTATATTACGTTATGTTATAAGGTATTTTCAATGATAAACTACTATATATTATAAGGTATTTTCAATGATACACTGCATATTACGTTATAATATAAGGTCTTTTCAATGACACACTGCATATTACGTTATATTATAAGGTATTTTCAATGATACACTGCATAGTACGCTATATTATAAGGTATTTTCAATGATACACTACAAATTACGAAATAATATAAGGTATTTTCAATGATACACTGCATATTACGTTATATTATAAGGTATTTTCAACGATACACTGCATATTACGATACATTATAAGGTATTTTCAATGATAAACTACGATATATTAGAAGGTATTTTCAATGATACACTGCATATTACGTTATATTATAAGGTATTTTCAATGATACACTGCATATTACGTTATATTATAAGGTATTTTCAATGATACACTGCATATTACGTAATATTACAAGGTATTTTCAATGATACACTGCATATTACGTTATATTATAAGGTATTTTCAATGATACACTACAAATTACGAAATATTATAAGGTATTTTCAATGATACACTGCATATTACGTTATACTATAAGGTATTTTCAATGATAAACTACGACATAATATAAGGTATGTTCAATGACACACTGCATAGTACGCTATATTATAAGGTATTTTCAATGATACACTGCATATTACGTTATATTATAAGGTATTTTCAATGATAAACTACGATATATTACAAGGTATTTTCAGTGATACACTGCATATTTCGTTATATTATAAGGTATTTTCAATGGTACACTGTATATTACGTTATATTATAAGGTATTTTCAATGATAAACTACGATATATTAGAAGGTATTTTCAATGATACACTGCATATTACGTTATATTATAAGGTATTTTCAATGATACACTGCATATTACGTTATATTACAAGGTATTTTCAATGATACACTGCATATTACGTTATAATATAAGGTATTTTCAATGATACACTGCATATTACGTTATATTATATGGTATTTTCAATGATACACTGCATATTACGATATATTATAAGGTATTTTCAATGATACGCTGCATAGTACGTTATATTATAAGGTATTTTCAATGTTACACTGTATATTACGTTATGTTATAAGGTATTTTCAATGATAAACTACTATATATTATAAGGTATTTTCAATGATACACTGCATATTACGTTATATTATAAGGTATTTTTAACGATACACTGCATATTACGATACATTATAAGGTATCTTCAATGATAAACTACGATATATTAGAAGGTATTTTCAATGATACACTGCATATTACGTTATATTATAAGGTATTTTCAATGATACACTGCATATTACGTTATATTATAAGGTATTTTCAATGATACACTGCATATTACGTTATATTACAAGGTATTTTCAATGATACACTGCATATTACGTTATATTATAAGGTATTTTCAATGATACACTACAAATTACGAAATATTATAAGGTATTTTCAATGATACACTGCATATTACGTTATACTATAAGGTATTTTCAATGATAAACTACGACATAATATAAGGTATTTTCAATGATACACTGCATATTTCGTTATATTATAAGGTATTTTCAATGATACACTATAAATTCCGATATATTATAAGGCATTTTCAATGATACAATGCATATTACGTTATATTATAAGGTATTTTCAACGATACACTGCATATTCCGTTATATTATAAGGTATTTTCATTGCAACACTCCATCTTACGTTACATTATAAGGCATTTTCAATGATAAACTACGATATATTATAAGGTATTTTCAATGATACACTGCATATTACGCTATATTATAAGGTATTTTCAATGATACACTGCATAGTACGCTATATTATAAGGTATTTTCAATGATACACTGCATATTACGTTATATTATAAGGTATTTTCAATGATAAACTACGATATATTAGAAGGTATTTTCAGTGATACACTGCATATTTCGTTATATTATAAGGTATTTTCAATGGTACACTGTATATTACGTTATATTATAAGGTATTTTCAATGATATACTACAAATTACGAAATATTATAAGGTATTTTCAATGATACATTGCATATTACGATATATTATAAGGTATTTTCAATGATACACTGCATATTACGTTATATTATAAGGTATTTTCAATGATACACTGCATATTACGTTATATTACAAGGTATTTTCAATGATACACTGCATATTACGTTATAATATAAGGTATTTTCAATGATACACTGCATATTACGTTATATTATATGGTATTTTCAATGATACACTGCATATTACGATATATTATAAGGTATTTTCAATGATACGCTGCATAGTACGTTATATTATAAGGTATTTTCAATGTTACACTGTATATTACGTTATGTTATAAGGTATTTTCAATGATAAACTACTATATATTATAAGGTATTTTCAATGATACACTGCATATTACGTTATAATATAAGGTCTTTTCAATGACACACTGCATATTACGTTATATTATAAGGTATTTTCAATGATACACTGCATAGTACGCTATATTATAAGGTATTTTCAATGATACACTACAAATTACGAAATAATATAAGGTATTTTCAATGATACACTGCATATTACGTTATATTATAAGGTATTTTCAACGATACACTGCATATTACGATACATTATAAGGTATTTTCAATGATAAACTACGATATATTAGAAGGTATTTTCAATGATACACTGCATATTACGTTATATTATAAGGTATTTTCAATGATACACTGCATATTACGTTATATTATAAGGTATTTTCAATGATACACTGCATATTACGTAATATTACAAGGTATTTTCAATGATACACTGCATATTACGTTATATTATAAGGTATTTTCAATGATACACTACAAATTACGAAATATTATAAGGTATTTTCAATGATACACTGCATATTACGTTATACTATAAGGTATTTTCAATGATAAACTACGACATAATATAAGGTATGTTCAATGACACACTGCATAGTACGCTATATTATAAGGTATTTTCAATGATACACTGCATATTACGTTATATTATAAGGTATTTTCAATGATAAACTACGATATATTAGAAGGTATTTTCAGTGATACACTGCATATTTCGTTATATTATAAGGTATTTTCAATGGTACACTGTATATTACGTTATATTATAAGGTATTTTCAATGATATACTACAAATTACGAAATATTATAAGGTATTTTCAATGATACATTGCATATTACGATATATTATAAGGTATTTTCAATGATACACTGCATATTACGTTATATTATAAGGTATTTTCAATGATACACTGCATATTACGTTATATTACAAGGTATTTTCAATGATACACTGCATATTACGTTATAATATAAGGTATTTTCAATGATACACTGCATATTACGTTATATTATATGGTATTTTCAATGATACACTGCATATTACGATATATTATAAGGTATTTTCAATGATACGCTGCATAGTACGTTATATTATAAGGTATTTTCAATGTTACACTGTATATTACGTTATGTTATAAGGTATTTTCAATGATAAACTACTATATATTATAAGGTATTTTCAATGATACACTGCATATTACCTTATAATATAAGGTCTTTTCAATGACACACTGCATATTACGTTATATTATAAGGTATTTTCAATGATACACTGCATAGTACGCTATATTATAAGGTATTTTCAATGATACACTACAAATTACGAAATAATATAAGGTATTTTCAATGATACACTGCATATTACGTTATATTATAAGGTATTTTCAACGATACACTGCATATTACGATACATTATAAGGTATTTTCAATGATAAACTACGATATATTAGAAGGTATTTTCAATGATACACTGCATATTACGTTATATTATAAGGTATTTTCAATGATACACTGCATATTACGTTATATTATAAGGTATTTTCAATGATACACTGCATATTACGTAATATTACAAGGTATTTTCAATGATACACTGCATATTACGTTATATTATAAGGTATTTTCAATGATACACTACAAATTACGAAATATTATAAGGTATTTTCAATGATACACTGCATATTACGTTATATTATAAGGTATTTTCAATGATAAACTACGACATAATATAAGGTATGTTCAATGACACACTGCATAGTACGCTATATTATAAGGTATTTTCAATGATACACTGCATATTACGTTATATTATAAGGTATTTTCAATGATAAACTACGATATATTACAAGGTATTTTCAGTGATACACTGCATATTTCGTTATATTATAAGGTATTTTCAATGGTACACTGTATATTACGTTATATTATAAGGTATTTTCAATGATAAACTACGATATATTAGAAGGTATTTTCAATGATACACTGCATATTACGTTATATTATAAGGTATTTTCAATGATACACTGCATATTACGTTATATTACAAGGTATTTTCAATGATACACTGCATATTACGTTATAATATAAGGTATTTTCAATGATACACTGCATATTACGTTATATTATATGGTATTTTCAATGATACACTGCATATTACGATATATTATAAGGTATTTTCAATGATACGCTGCATAGTACGTTATATTATAAGGTATTTTCAATGTTACACTGTATATTACGTTATGTTATAAGGTATTTTCAATGATAAACTACTATATATTATAAGGTATTTTCAATGATACACTGCATATTACGTTATAATATAAGGTCTTTTCAATGACACACTGCATATTACGTTATATTATAAGGTATTTTCAATGATACACTGCATAGTACGCTATATTATAAGGTATTTTCAATGATACACTACAAATTACGAAATAATATAAGGTATTTTCAATGATACACTGCATATTACGTTATATTATAAGGTATTTTCAACGATACACTGCATATTACGATACATTATAAGGTATTTTCAATGATAAACTACGATATATTAGAAGGTATTTTCAATGATACACTGCATATTACGTTATATTATAAGGTATTTTCAATGATACACTGCATATTACGTTATATTATAAGGTATTTTCAATGATACACTGCATATTACGTAATATTACAAGGTATTTTCAATGATACACTGCATATTACGTTATATTATAAGGTATTTTCAATGATACACTACAAATTACGAAATATTATAAGGTATTTTCAATGATACACTGCATATTACGTTATACTATAAGGTATTTTCAATGATAAACTACGACATAATATAAGGTATGTTCAATGACACACTGCATAGTACGCTATATTATAAGGTATTTTCAATGATACACTGCATATTACGTTATATTATAAGGTATTTTCAATGATAAACTACGATATATTACAAGGTATTTTCAGTGATACACTGCATATTTCGTTATATTATAAGGTATTTTCAATGGTACACTGTATATTACGTTATATTATAAGGTATTTTCAATGATAAACTACGATATATTAGAAGGTATTTTCAATGATACACTGCATATTACGTTATATTATAAGGTATTTTCAATGATACACTGCATATTACGTTATATTACAAGGTATTTTCAATGATACACTGCATATTACGTTATAATATAAGGTATTTTCAATGATACACTGCATATTACGTTATATTATATGGTATTTTCAATGATACACTGCATATTACGATATATTATAAGGTATTTTCAATGATACGCTGCATAGTACGTTATATTATAAGGTATTTTCAATGTTACACTGTATATTACGTTATGTTATAAGGTATTTTCAATGATAAACTACTATATATTATAAGGTATTTTCAATGATACACTGCATATTACGTTATATTATAAGGTATTTTTAACGATACACTGCATATTACGATACATTATAAGGTATCTTCAATGATAAACTACGATATATTAGAAGGTATTTTCAATGATACACTGCATATTACGTTATATTATAAGGTATTTTCAATGATACACTGCATATTACGTTATATTATAAGGTATTTTCAATGATACACTGCATATTACGTTATATTACAAGGTATTTTCAATGATACACTGCATATTACGTTATATTATAAGGTATTTTCAATGATACACTACAAATTACGAAATATTATAAGGTATTTTCAATGATACACTGCATATTACGTTATACTATAAGGTATTTTCAATGATAAACTACGACATAATATAAGGTATGTTCAATGACACACTGCATATTTCGTTATATTATAAGGTATTTTCAATGATACACTATAAATTCCGATATATTATAAGGCATTTTCAATGATACAATGCATATTACGTTATATTATAAGGTATTTTCAACGATACACTGCATATTCCGTTATATTATAAGGTATTTTCATTGCAACACTCCATCTTACGTTACATTATAAGGCATTTTCAATGATAAACTACGATATATTATAAGGTATTTTCAATGATACACTGCATATTACGCTATATTATAATGTATTTTCAATGATACACTGCATATTACGTTATATTATAAGGTATCTTCAATGATACACTGCATATTACGTTATATTATAAGTTATTTTCAATGATAAACTACGATATATTAGAAGGTATTTTCAGTGATACACTGCATATTTCGTTATATTATAAGGTATTTTCAATGGTACACTGTATATTACGTTATATTATAAGGTATTTTCAATGATAAACTACGATATATTAGAAGGTATTTTCAATGATACACTGCATATTACGTTATATTATAAGGTATTTTCAATGATACACTGCATATTACGTTATATTACAAGGTATTTTCAATGATACACTGCATATTACGTTATAATATAAGGTATTTTCAATGATACACTGCATATTACGTTATATTATATGGTATTTTCAATGATACACTGCATATTACGATATATTATAAGGTATTTTCAATGATACGCTGCATAGTACGTTATATTATAAGGTATTTTCAATGTTACACTGTATATTACATTATGTTATAAGGTATTTTCAATGATACACTGCATATTACGTTATATTATAAGGTATTTTCAATGATACACTGTATATTACGTTATATTATAAGGTATTTTCAATGATAAACTACGATATATTAGAAGGTATTTTCAGTGATACGCTGCAATGTACGTTATATTATAAGGTATTTTCAATGATACACTGCATATTACGTTATATTATAAGGTATTTTCAATGATACACTGCATATTACGTTATATTATAAGGTATTTTCAACGATACACTGCATATTCCGTTATATTATAAGGTATTTTCATTGCAACACTCCATATTACGTTACATTATAAGGCATTTTCAATGATAAACTACGATATATTATAAGGTATTTTCAATGATACACTGCATATTACGCTATATTATAAGGTATTTTCAATGATACACTGCATATTACGCTATATTATAAGGTATTTTCAATGATACACTGCATATTACGTTATATTATAAGGTATTTTCAATGATACACTACGATATATTAGAAGGTATTTTCAGTGATACACTGCATATTTCGTTATATTATAAGGTATTTTCAATGGTACACTGTATATTACGTTATATTATAAGGTATTTTCAATGATAATCTACGATATATTAGAAGGTATTTTCAATGATACACTGCATATTACGTTATATTATAAGGTATTTTCAATGATACACTGCATATTACGTTATATTACAAGGTATTTTCAATGATACACTGCATATTACGTTATAATATAAGGTATTTTCAATGATACACTGCATATTACGTTATATTATATGGTATTTTCAATGATACACTGCATATTACGATATATTATAAGGTATTTTCAATGATACGCTGCATAGTACGTTATATTATAAGGTATTTTCAATGTTACACTGTATATTACGTTATGTTATAAGGTATTTTCAATGATAAACTACTATATATTATAAGGTATTTTCAATGATACACTGCATATTACGTTATATTATAAGGTATTTTTAACGATACACTGCATATTACGATACATTATAAGGTATTTTCAATGATAAACTACGATATATTAGAAGGTATTTTCAATGATACACTGCATATTACGTTATATTATAAGGTATTTTCAATGATACACTGCATATTACGTTATATTATAAGGTATTTTCAATGATACACTGCATATTACGTTATATTATAAGGTATTTTCAATGATACACTGCATATTACGTTATATTATAAGTTATTTTCAATGATAAACTACGATATATTAGAAGGTATTTTCAGTGATACACTGCATATTTCGTTATATTATAAGGTATTTTCAATGGTACACTGTATATTACGTTATATTATAAGGTATTTTCAATGATAAACTACGATATATTAGAAGGTATTTTCAATGATACACTGCATATTACGTTATATTATAAGGTATTTTCAATGATACACTGCATATTACGTTATATTACAAGGTATTTTCAATAATACACTGCATATTACGTTATAATATAAGGTATTTTCAATGATACACTGCATATTACGTTATATTATATGGTATTTTCAATGATACACTGCATATTACGATATATTATAAGGTATTTTCAATGATACACTGCATATTACGTTATATTATAAGGTATTTTCAATGATAAACTACGATATATTGGAAGATATTTTCAGTGATACACTGCATATTTCGTTATATTATAAGGTATTTTCAATGGTACACTGTATATTACGTTATATTATAAGGTATTTTCAATGATAAACTACGATATATTAGAAGGTATTTTCAATGATACACTGCATATTACGTTATATTATAAGGTATTTTCAATGATACACTGCATATAACGTTATATTACAAGGTATTTTCAATGATACACTGCATATTACGTTATAATATAAGGTATTTTCAATGATACACTGCATATTACGTTATATTATATGGTATTTTCAATGATACACTGCATATTACGATATATTATAAGGTATTTTCAATGATACGCTGCATAGTACGTTATATTATAAGGTATTTTCAATGTTACACTGTATATTACGTTATGTTATAAGGTATTTTCAATGATAAACTACTATATATTATAAGGTATTTTCAATGATACACTGCATATTACGTTATATTATAAGGTATTTTCAATGATAAACTACGATATATTAGAAGGTATTTTCAGTGATACACTGCATATTGCGTTATATTATAAGGTATTTTCAATGATACACTGTATATTACGTTATATTATAAGGTATTTTCAATGATAAACTACGATATATTAGAAGGTATTTTCAATGATACACTGCATATTACGTTATATTATAAGGTATTTTCAATGATACACTGCATATTACGTTATATTACAAGGTATTTTCAATGATACACTGCATATTACGTTATAATATAAGGTATTTTCAATGATACACTGCATATTACGTTATATTATATGGTATTTTCAATGATACACTGCATATTACGATATATTATAAGGTATTTTCAATGATACGCTGCATAGTACGTTATATTATAAGGTATTTTCAATGTTACACTGTATATTACGTTATGTTATAAGGTATTTTTAATGATAAACTACTATATATTATAAGGTATTTTCAATGATACACTGCATATTACGTTATATTATAAGGTATTTTCAATGATACACTGTATATTACGTTATATAATAAGGTATTTTCAATGATAAACTACGATATATTAGAAGGTATTTTCAATGATACACTGCATAGTACGCTATATTATAAGGTCTTTTCAATGATACACTGCATATTACGTTATACTATAAGGTATTTTCAATGATAAACTACGACATAATATAAGGTATGTTCAATGACACACTGCATATTTCGTTATATTATAAGGTATTTTCAATGATACACTACAAATTACGAAATATTATAAGGTATTTTCAATGATACACTGCATATTACGTTATATTATAAGGTATTTTCAACGATACACTGCATATTACGTTATATTATAAGGTATTTTCAAAGATACACTATAATTTCCGATATATTATAAGGCATTTTCAATGATACAATGCATATTACGTTATATTATAAGGTATTTTCAACGATACACTGCATATTCCGTTATATTATAAGGTATTTTCATTGAAACACTCCATATTACGTTACATTATAAGGCATTTTCAATGATAAACTACGATATATTGTAAGGTATTTTCAATGATACACTGCATATTACGCTATATTATAAGGTATTTTAAATGATATACTGCATATTACGTTATATTATAAGGTATTTTCAATGATACACTGCATATTACGTTATATTATAAGGTATTTTCAATGATACACTGCATAGTACGCTATATTATAAGGTATTTTCAATGTTACACTGTATATTACGTTATGTTATAAGGTATTTTCAATGATAAACTACTATATATTATAAGGTATTTTCAATGATACACTGCATATTACGTTATATTATAAGGTATTTTCAATGATACACTGTATATTACGTTATATTATAAGGTATTTTCAATGATAAACTACGATATATTAGAAGGTATTTTCAAAGATACACTGCATAGTACGCTATATTATAAGGTCTTTTCAATGATACACTGCATATTACGTTATACTATAAGGTATTTTCAATGATAAACTACGACATAATATAAGGTATGTTCAATGACACACTGCATATTTCGTTATATTATAAGGTATTTTCAATGATACACTACAAATTACGAAATATTATAAGGTATTTTCAATGATACACTGCATATTACGTTATATTATAAGGTATTTTCAACGATACACTGCATATTACGTTATATTATAAGGTATTTTCAATGATACACTGCATATTACGCTATATTATAAGGTATTTTAAATGATATACTGCATATTACGTTATATTATAAGGTATTTTCAATGATACACTGCATATTACGTTATATTATAAGGTATTTTCAATGATACACTGCGTAGTACGCTATATTATAAGGTATTTTCAATGATACACTGCATATTACGTTATATTATAAGGTATTTTCAATGATACACTGTATATTACGTTATATTATAAGGTATTTTCAATGATAAACTACGATATATTAGAAGGTATTTTCAGTGATACGCTGTAATGTACGTTATATTATAAGGTATTTTCAATGATACACTGCATATTACGTTATATTATTAGGTATTTTCAATGATACACTGCATATTACGTTATATTATAAGGTATTTTCAATGATACACTGCATAGTACGCTATATTATAAGGTCTTTTCAATGATACACTGCATATTACGTTATACTATAAGGTATTTTCAATGATAAACTACGACATAATATAAGGTATGTTCAATGACACACTGCATATTTAGTTATATTATAAGGTATTTTCAATGATACACTACAAATTACGAAATATTATAAGGTATTTTCAATGATACACTGCATATTACGTTATATTATAAGGTATTTTCAACGATACACTGCATATTACGTTATATTATAAGGTATTTTCAATGATACACTGCATATTACGCTATATTATAAGGTATTTTAAATGATATACTGCATATTACGTTATATTATAAGGTATTTTCAATGATACACTGCATATTACGTTATATTATAAGGTATTTTCAATGATACACTGCGTAGTACGCTATATTATAAGGTATTTTCAATGATACACTGCATATTACGTTATATTATAAGGTATTTTCAATGATACACTGTATATTACGTTATATTATAAGGTATTTTCAATGATAAACTACGATATATTAGAAGGTATTTTCAGTGATACGCTGTAATGTACGTTATATTATAAGGTATTTTCAATGATACACTGCATATTACGTTATATTATTAGGTATTTTCAATGATACACTGCATATTACGTTATATTATAAGGTATTTTCAATGATACACTGCATATTACGCTATATTATAAGGTATTTTCAATGATATACTACAAATTACGAAATATTATAAGGTATTTTCAATGATACATTGCATATTACGATATATTATAAGGTATTTTCAATGATACACTGCATATTACGTTATATTATAAGGTATTTTCAATGATACACTACAAATTCCGTTATATTATAAGGTATTTTCAATGATACACTGCATATTACGTTATATTATAATGTATTTTCAATGATACACTGCATATTACGTTATATTATAAGGTATTTTCAATGATACACTGCATATTACGTTATATTATAAGGTATTTTCAATGATAAACTACGATATATTAGAAGGTATTTTCAGTGATACACTGCATATTTCGTTATATTATAAGGTATTTTCAATGGTACACTGTATATTACGTTATATTATAAGGTATTTTCAATGATAAACTACGATATATTAGAAGGTATTTTCAATGATACACTGCATAGTACGCTATATTATAAGGTCTTTTCAATGATACACTGCATATTACGTTATACTATAAGGTATTTTCAATGATAAACTACGACATAATATAAGGTATGTTCAATGACACACTGCATATTTCGTTATATTATAAGGTATTTTCAATGATACACTACAAATTACGAAATATTATAAGGTATTTTCAATGATACACTGCATATTACGTTATATTATAAGGTATTTTCAACGATACACTGCATATTACGTTATATTATAAGGTATTTTCAATGATACACTGCATATTACGCTATATTATAAGGTATTTTAAATGATATACTGCATATTACGTTATATTATAAGGTATTTTCAATGATACACTGCATATTACGTTATATTATAAGGTATTTTCAATGATACACTGCGTAGTACGCTATATTATAAGGTATTTTCAATGATACACTGCATATTACGTTATATTATAAGGTATTTTCAATGATAAACAACGATATATTAGAAGGTATTTTCAGTGATACACTGCATATTTCGTTATATTATAAGGTATTTTCAATGGTACACTGTATATTACGTTATATTATAAGGTATTTTCAATGATAAACTACGATATATTAGAAGGTATTTTCAATGATACACTGCATATTACGTTATATTATAAGGTATTTTCAATGATACACTGCATATTACGTTATATTATAAGGTATTTTCAATGATAAACTACGATATATTAGAAGGTATTTTCAATGATACACTGCATATTACGTTATATTATAATGTATTTTCAATGATACACTGCATATTACGTTATATTATAAGGTATTTTCAATGATACACTGCATATTACGTTATATTATAAGGTATTTTCAATGATAAACTACGATATATTAGAAGGTATTTTCAGTGATACACTGCATATTTCGTTATATTATAAGGTATTTTCAATGGTACACTGTATATTACGTTATATTATAAGGTATTTTCAATGATAAACTACGATATATTAGAAGGTATTTTCAATGATACACTGCATATTACGTTATATTATAAGGTATTTTCAATGATACACTGCATATTACGTTATATTATAAGGTATTTTCAATGATACACTGCATATTACGTTATAATATAAGGTACTTTCAATGATACACTGCATATTACGTTATATTATATGGTATTTTCAATGATACACTGCATATTACGATATATATTAAGGTATTTTCAATGATACGCTGCATAGTACGTTATATTATAAGGTATTTTCAATGTTACACTGTATATTACGTTATGTTATAAGGTATTTTCAATGATAAACTACTATATATTATAAGGTATTTTCAATGATACACTGCATATTACGTTATATTATAAGGTATTTTCAATGATACACTGTATATTACGTTATATTATAAGGTATTTTCAATGATAAACTACGATATATTAGAAGGTATTTTCAATGATACACTGCATAGTACGCTATATTATAAGGTCTTTTCAATGATACACTGCATATTACGTTATACTATAAGGTTTTTTCAATGATAAACTACGACATAATATAAGGTATGTTCAATGACACACTGCATATTTCGTTATATTATAAGGTATTTTCAATGATACACTACAAATTACGAAATATTATAAGGTATTTTCAATGATACACTGCATATTACGTTATATTATAAGGTATTTTCAAAGATACACTATAAATTCCGATATATTATAAGGCATTTTCAATGATACAATGCATATTACGTTATATTATAAGGTATTTTCAACGATACACTGCATATTCCGTTATATTATAAGGTATTTTCATTGAAACACTCCATATTACGTTACATTATAAGGCATTTTCAATGATAAACTACGATATATTATAAGGTATTTTCAATGATACACTGCATATTACGCTATATTATAAGGTATTTTCAATGATATACTGCATATTACGTTATATTATAAGGTATTTTCAATGATAAACTACGATATATTAGAAGGTATTTTCAGTGATACACTGCATATTTCGTTATATTATAAGGTATTTTCAATGGTACACTGTATATTACGTTATATTATAAGGTATTTTCAATGATAAACTACGATATATTAGAAGGTATTTTCAATGATACACTGCATATTACGTTATATTATAAGGTATTTTCAATGATACACTGCATATTACGTTATATTACAAGGTATTTTCAATGATACACTGCATATTACGTTATAATATAAGGTATTTTCAATGATACACTGCATATTACGTTATATTATATGGTATTTTCAATGATACACTGCATATTACGATATATTATAAGGTATTTTCAATGATACGCTGCATAGTACGTTATATTATAAGGTATTTTCAATGTTACACTGTATATTACGTTATGTTATAAGGTATTTTCAATGATAAACTACTATATATTATAAGGTATTTTCAATGATACACTGCATATTACGTTATATTATAAGGTATTTTCAATGATACACTGTATATTACGTTATATTATAAGGTATTTTCAATGATAAACTACGATATATTAGAAGGTATTTTCAGTGATACGCTGCATATTTCGTTATATTATAAGGTATTTTCAATGGTACACTGTATATTACGTTATATTATAAGGTATTTTCAATGATAAACTACGATATATTAGAAGGTATTTTCAATGATACACTGCATATTACGTTATATTATAAGGTATTTTCAATGATACACTGCATATTACGTTATATTATAAGGTATTTTCAATGATAAACTACGATATATTAGAAGGTATTTTCAATGATACACTGCATATTACGTTATATTATAATGTATTTTCAATGATACACTGCATATTACGTTATATTATAAGGTATTTTCAATGATACACTGCATATTACGTTATATTATAAGGTATTTTCAATGATAAACTACGATATATTAGAAGGTATTTTCAGTGATACACTGCATATTTCGTTATATTATAAGGTATTTTCAATGGTACACTGTATATTACGTTATATTATAAGGTATTTTCAATGATAAACTACGATATATTAGAAGGTATTTTCAATGATACACTGCATATTACGTTATATTATAAGGTATTTTCAATGATACACTGCATATTACGTTATATTACAAGGTATTTTCAATGATACACTGCATATTACGTTATAATATAAGGTACTTTCAATGATACACTGCATATTACGTTATATTATATGGTATTTTCAATGATACACTGCATATTACGATATATATTAAGGTATTTTCAATGATACGCTGCATAGTACGTTATATTATAAGGTATTTTCAATGTTACACTGTATATTACGTTATGTTATAAGGTATTTTCAATGATAAACTACTATATATTATAAGGTATTTTCAATGATACACTGCATATTACGTTATATTATAAGGTATTTTCAATGATACACTGTATATTACGTTATATTATAAGGTATTTTCAATGATAAACTACGATATATTAGAAGGTATTTTCAATGATACACTGCATAGTACGCTATATTATAAGGTCTTTTCAATGATACACTGCATATTACGTTATACTATAAGGTTTTTTCAATGATAAACTACGACATAATATAAGGTATGTTCAATGACACACTGCATATTTCGTTATATTATAAGGTATTTTCAATGATACACTACAAATTACGAAATATTATAAGGTATTTTCAATGATACACTGCATATTACGTTATATTATAAGGTATTTTCAACGATACACTGCATATTACGTTATATTATAAGGTATTTTCAATGATACACTGCATATTACGCTATATTATAAGGTATTTTAAATGATATACTGCATATTACGTTATATTATAAGGTATTTTCAATGATACACTGCATATTACGTTATATTATAAGGTATTTTCAATGATAAACTACGATATATTAGAAGGTATTTTCAATGATACACTGCATATTACGTTATATTATAATGTATTTTCAATGATACACTGCATATTACGTTATATTATAAGGTATTTTCAATGATACACTGCATATTACGTTATATTATAAGGTATTTTCAATGATAAACTACGATATATTAGAAGGTATTTTCAGTGATACACTGCATATTTCGTTATATTATAAGGTATTTTCAATGGTACACTGTATATTACGTTATATTATAAGGTATTTTCAATGATAAACTACGATATATTAGAAGGTATTTTCAATGATACACTGCATATTACGTTATATTATAAGGTATTTTCAATGATACACTGCATATTACGTTATATTACAAGGTATTTTCAATGATACACTGCATATTACGTTATAATATAAGGTACTTTCAATGATACACTGCATATTACGTTATATTATATGGTATTTTCAATGATACACTGCATATTACGATATATATTAAGGTATTTTCAATGATACGCTGCATAGTACGTTATATTATAAGGTATTTTCAATGTTACACTGTATATTACGTTATGTTATAAGGTATTTTCAATGATAAACTACTATATATTATAAGGTATTTTCAATGATACACTGCATATTACGTTATATTATAAGGTATTTTCAATGATACACTGTATATTACGTTATATTATAAGGTATTTTCAATGATAAACTACGATATATTAGAAGGTATTTTCAATGATACACTGCATAGTACGCTATATTATAAGGTCTTTTCAATGATACACTGCATATTACGTTATACTATAAGGTTTTTTCAATGATAAACTACGACATAATATAAGGTATGTTCAATGACACACTGCATATTTCGTTATATTATAAGGTATTTTCAATGATAAACTACGATATATTAGAAGGTATTTTCAATGATACACTGCATATTACGTTATATTATAAGGTATTTTCAATGATACACTGCATATTACGTTATATTACAAGGTATTTTCAATGATACACTGCATATTACGCTATATTATAAGGTATTTTAAATGATATACTGCATATTACGTTATATTATAAGGTATTTTCAATGATACACTGCATATTACGTTATATTATAAGGTATTTTCAATGATACACTGCGTAGTACGCTATATTATAAGGTATTTTCAATGATACACTGCATATTACGTTATATTATAAGGTATTTTCAATGATAAACTGCGATATATTAGAAGGTATTTTCAGTGATACACTGCATATTTCGTTATATTATAAGGTATTTTCAATGGTACACTGTATATTACGTTATATTATAAGGTATTTTCAATGTTAAACTACGATATATTAGAAGGTATTTTCAATGATACACTGCATATTACGTTATATTATAAGGTATTTTCAATGATACACTGCATATTACGTTATATTATAAGGTATTTTCAATGATACACTGCATATTACGTTATATTATAAGGTATTTTCAACGATACACTGCATATTCCGTTATATTATAAGGTATTTTCATTGAAACACTCCATATTACGTTACATTATAAGGCATTTTCAATGATAAACTACGATATATTATAAGGTATTTTCAATGATACACTGCATATTACGCTATATTATAAGGTATTTTCAATGATATACTGCATATTACGTTATATTATAAGGTATTTTCAATGATAAACTACGATATATTAGAAGGTATTTTCAGTGATACACTGCATATTTCGTTATATTATAAGGTATTTTCAATGGTACACTGTATATTACGTTATATTATAAGGTATTTTCAATGATAAACTACGATATATTAGAAGGTATTTTCAATGATACACTGCATAGTACGTTATATTATAAGGTATTTTCAACGATACACTGCATATTCCGTTATATTATAAGGTATTTTCATTGAAACACTCCATATTACGTTACATTATAAGGCATTTTCAATGATAAACTACGATATATTATAAGGTATTTTCAATGATACACTGCATATTACGCTATATTATAAGGTATTTTCAATGATATACTGCATATTACGTTATATTATAAGGTATTTTCAATGATAAACTACGATATATTAGAAGGTATTTTCAGTGATACACTGCATATTTCGTTATATTATAAGGTATTTTCAATGGTACACTGCATATTACGTTATATTATAAGGTATTTTCAATGATAAACTACGATATATTAGAAGGTATTTTCAATGATACACTGCATAGTACGTTATATTATAAGGTATTTTCAATGATAAACTACGATATATTATAAGGTATTTTCAATGATACGCTGCATAGTACGTTATATTATAAGGTATTTTCAATGATACACTGCATATTACGTTATATTACAAGCTATTTTCAATGATACACTGCATATTACGTTATAATATAAGGTATTTTCAATGATACACTGCATATTACGTTATATTATATGGTATTTTCAATGATACACTGCATATTACGATATATTATAAGGTATTTTCAACGATACACTGCATATTACGTTATATTATAAGGTATTTTCAAAGATACACTATAAATTCCGATATATTATAAGGCATTTTCAATGATACAATGCATATTACGTTATATTATAAGGTATTTTCAACGATACACTGCATATTCCGTTATATTATAAGGTATTTTCATTGAAACACTCCATATTACGTTACATTATAAGGCATTTTCAATGATAAACTACGATATATTATAAGGTATTTTCAATGATACACTGCATATTACGCTATATTATAAGGTATTTTAAATGATATACTGCATATTACGTTATATTATAAGGTATTTTCAATGATACACTGCATATTACGTTATATTATAAGTTATGTTCAATGTTACACTGTATATTACGTTATGTTATAAGGTATTTTCAATGATAAACTACTATATATTATAAGGTATTTTCAATGATACACTGCATATTACGTTATATTATAAGGTATTTTCAATGATACACTGTATATTACGTTATATTATAAGGTATTTTCAATGATAAACTACGATATATTAGAAGGTATTTTCAATGATACACTGCATAGTACGCTATATTATAAGGTCTTTTCAATGATACACTGCATATTACGTTATACTATAAGGTATTTTCAATGATAAACTACGACATAATATAAGGTATGTTCAATGACACACTGCATATTTCGTTATATTATAAGGTATTTTCAATGATACACTACAAATTACGAAATATTATAAGGTATTTTCAATGATACACTGCATATTACGTTATATTATAAGGTATTTTCAACGATACACTGCATATTACGTTATATTATAAGGTATTTTCAATGATACACTGCATATTACGCTATATTATAAGGTATTTTAAATGATATACTGCATATTACGTTATATTATAAGGTATTTTCAATGATACACTGCATATTACGTTATATTATAAGGTATTTTCAATGATACACTGCGTAGTACGCTATATTATAAGGTATTTTCAATGATACACTGCACATTACGTTATATTATAAGGTATTTTCAATGATAAACTGCGATATATTAGAAGGTATTTTCAGTGATACACTGCATATTTCGTTATATTATAAGGTATTTTCAATGGTACACTGTATATTACGTTATATTATAAGGTATTTTCAATGTTAAACTACGATATATTAGAAGGTATTTTCAATGATACACTGCATATTACGTTATATTATAAGGTATTTTCAATGATACACTGCATATTACGTTATATTATAAGGTATTTTCAATGATACACTGCATATTACGTTATATTATAAGGTATTTTCAACGATACACTGCATATTCCGTTATATTATAAGGTATTTTCATTGAAACACTCCATATTACGTTACATTATAAGGCATTTTCAATGATAAACTACGATATATTATAAGGTATTTTCAATGATACACTGCATATTACGCTATATTATAAGGTATTTTCAATGATATACTGCATATTACGTTATATTATAAGGTATTTTCAATGATAAACTACGATATATTAGAAGGTATTTTCAGTGATACACTGCATATTTCGTTATATTATAAGGTATTTTCAATGGTACACTGTATATTACGTTATATTATAAGGTATTTTCAATGATAAACTACGATATATTAGAAGGTATTTTCAATGATACACTGCATATTACGTTATATTATAAGGTATTTTCAATGATACACTGCATATTACGTTATATTACAAGGTATTTTCAATGATACACTGCATATTACGTTATAATATAAGGTATTTTCAATGATACACTGCATATTACGTTATATTATATGGTATTTTCAATGATACACTGCATATTACGATATATTATAAGGTATTTTCAATGATACGCTGCATAGTACGTTATATTATAAGGTATTTTCAATGATACACTGTATATTACGTTATGTTATAAGGTATTTTCAATGATAAACTACTATATATTATAAGGTATTTTCAATGATACACTGCATATTACGTTATATTATAAGGTATTTTCAATGATACACTGTATATTACGTTATATTATAAGGTATTTTCAATGATAAACTACGATATATTAGAAGGTATTTTCAGTGATACGCTGCAATGTACGTTATATTATAAGGTATTTTCAATGATACACTGCATATTACGTTATATTATTAGGTATTTTCAATGATACACTGCATATTACGTTATGTTATAAGGTATTTTCAATGATACACTGCATATTACGCTATATTATAAGGTATTTTCAATGATATACCACAAATTACGAAATATTATAAGGTATTTTCAATGATACATTGCATATTACGATATATTATAAGGTATTTTCAATGATACACTGCATATTACGTTATATTATAAGGTATTTTCAATGATACACTACAAATTCCGTTATATTATAAGGTATTTTCAATGATACACTGCATATTACGTTATATTATAATGTATTTTCAATGATACACTGCATATTACGTTATATTATAAGGTATTTTCAATGATACACTGTATATTACGTTATATTATAAGGTATTTTCAATGATAAACTACGATATATTAGAAGGTATTTTCAGTGATACGCTGCAATGTACGTTATATTATAAGGTATTTTCAATGATACACTGCATATTACGTTATATTATTAGGTATTTTCAATGATACACTGCATATTACGTTATATTATAAGGTATTTTCAATGATACACTGCATATTACGCTATATTATAAGGTATTTTCAATGATATACTACAAATTACGAAATATTATAAGGTATTTTCAATGATACATTGCATATTACGATATATTATAAGGTATTTTCAATGATACACTGCATATTACGTTATATTATAAGGTATTTTCAATGATACACTACAAATTCCGTTATATTATAAGGTATTTTCAATGATACACTGCATATTACGTTATATTATAATGTATTTTCAATGATACACTGCATATTACGTTATATTATAAGGTATTTTCAATGATACACTGCATATTACGTTATATTATAATGTATTTTCAATGATACACTGCATATTACGTTATATTATAAGGTATTTTCAATGATACACTGCATATTACGTTATATTATAAGGTATTTTCAAAGATACACTATAAATTCCGATATATTATAAGGCATTTTCAATGATACAATGCATATTACGTTATATTATAAGGTATTTTCAACGATACACTGCATATTCCGTTATATTATAAGGTATTTTCATTGAAACACTCCATATTACGTTACATTATAAGGCATTTTCAATGATAAACTACGATATATTATAAGGTATTTTCAATGATACACTGCATATTACGCTATATTATAAGGTATTTTAAATGATATACTGCATATTACGTTATATTATAAGGTATTTTCAATGATACACTGCATATTACATTATATTATAAGGTATTTTCAATGATACACTGCATAGTACGCTATATTATAAGTTATGTTCAATGTTACACTGTATATTACGTTATGTTATAAGGTATTTTCAATGATAAACTACTATATATTATAAGGTATTTTCAATGATACACTGCATATTACGTTATATTATAAGGTATTTTCAATGATACACTGTATATTACGTTATATTATAAGGTATTTTCAATGATAAACTACGATATATTAGAAGGTATTTTCAATGATACACTGCATAGTACGCTATATTATAAGGTCTTTTCAATGATACACTGCATATTACGTTATACTATAAGGTATTTTCAATGATAAACTACGACATAATATAAGGTATGTTCAATGACACACTGCATATTTCGTTATATTATAAGGTATTTTCAATGATACACTACAAATTACGAAATATTATAAGGTATTTTCAATGATACACTGCATATTACGTTATATTATAAGGTATTTTCAACGATACACTGCATATTACGTTATATTATAAGGTATTTTCAATGATACACTGCATATTACGCTATATTATAAGGTATTTTAAATGATATACTGCATATTACGTTATATTATAAGGTATTTTCAATGATACACTGCATATTACGTTATATTATAAGGTATTTTCAATGATACACTGCGTAGTACGCTATATTATAAGGTATTTTCAATGATACACTGCATATTACGTTATATTATAAGGTATTTTCAATGATAAACTACGATATATTAGAAGGTATTTTCAGTGATACACTGCATATTTCGTTATATTATAAGGTATTTTCAATGGTACACTGTATATTACGTTATATTATAAGGTATTTTCAATGTTAAACTACGATATATTAGAAGGTATTTTCAATGATACACTGCATATTACGTTATATTATAAGGTATTTTCAATGATACACTGCATATTACGTTATATTATAAGGTATTTTCAATGATAAACTACGATATATTAGAAGGTATTTTCAATGATACACTGCATATTACGTTATATTATAATGTATTTTCAATGATACACTGCATATTACGTTATATTATAAGGTATTTTCAATGATACACTGCATATTACGTTATATTATAAGGTATTTTCAATGATAAACTACGATATATTAGAAGGTATTTTCAGTGATACACTGCATATTTCGTTATATTATAAGGTATTTTCAATGGTACACTGTATATTACGTTATATTATAAGGTATTTTCAATGATAAACTACGATATATTAGAAGGTATTTTCAATGATACACTGCATATTACGTTATATTATAAGGTATTTTCAATGATACACTGCATATTACGTTATATTACAAGGTATTTTCAATGATACACTGCATATTACGTTATAATATAAGGTATTTTCAATGATACACTGCATATTACGTTATATTATATGGTATTTTCAATGATACACTGCATATTACGATATATATTAAGGTATTTTCAATGATACGCTGCATAGTACGTTATATTATAAGGTATTTTCAATGTTACACTGTATATTACGTTATGTTATAAGGTATTTTCAATGATAAACTACTATATATTATAAGGTATTTTCAATGATACACTGCATATTACGTTATATTATAAGGTATTTTCAATGATACACTGTATATTACGTTATATTATAAGGTATTTTCAATGATAAACTACGATATATTAGAAGGTATTTTCAATGATACACTGCATAGTACGCTATATTATAAGGTCTTTTCAATGATACACTGCATATTACGTTATACTATAAGGTTTTTTCAATGATAAACTACGACATAATATAAGGTATGTTCAATGACACACTGCATATTTCGTTATATTATAAGGTATTTTCAATGATACACTACAAATTACGAAATATTATAAGGTATTTTCAATGATACACTGCATATTACGTTATATTATAAGGTATTTTCAAAGATACACTATAAATTCCGATATATTATAAGGCATTTTCAATGATACAATGCATATTACGTTATATTATAAGGTATTTTCAACGATACACTGCATATTCCGTTATATTATAAGGTATTTTCATTGAAACACTCCATATTACGTTACATTATAAGGCATTTTCAATGATAAACTACGATACATTATAAGGTATTTTCAATGATACACTGCATATTACGCTATATTATAAGGTATTTTCAATGATATACTGCATATTACGTTATATTATAAGGTATTTTCAATGATACACTGCATATTACGTTATATTATAAGGTATTTTCAATGATAAACTACGATATATTAGAAGGTATTTTCAGTGATACACTGCATATTTCGTTATATTATAAGGTATTTTCAATGGTACACTGTATATTACGTTATATTATAAGGTATTTTCAATGATAAACTACGATATATTAGAAGGTATTTGCAATGATACACTGCATATTACGTTATATTAAAAGTTAGTTTCAATGATACACTGCATATTACGTTATATTATAAGGTATTTTCAATGATACACTGCATATTACGTTATATTTCAAGGTATTTTCAATGATACACTGCATATTTCGTTATATTATAAGGTATTTTCAATGATATACTACAAATTACGATATATTATAAAGTATTTTCAATGATACATTGCATATTACGTTATATTATAAGGTATTTTCAATGATACACTGCATATTACGTTATATTATAAGGTATTTTCAATGATACACTACAAATTCCGTTATATTATAAGGTATTTTCAATGATACACTGCATATTACGTTATATTATAATGTATTTTCAATGATACACTGCATATTACGTTATATTATAAGGTATTTTCAATGATACACTGCATATTACGTTATATTATAAGGTATTTTCAATGATAAACTACGATATATTAGAAGGTATTTTCAATGATACACTGCATATTTCGTTATATTATAAGGTATTTTCATTGATACACTGTATTTTACGTTATATTATAAGGTATTTTCAATGATAAACTACGATATATTAGAAGGTATTTTCAATGATACACTGCATATTACGTTATATTATAATGTATTTTCAATGATACACTGCATATTACGTTATATTATAAGGTATTTTCAATGATACACTGCATATTACGTTATATTATAAGGTATTTTCAATGATACACTGCATATTACGTTATATTTCAAGGTATTTTCAATGATACACTGCATATTACGTTATATTATAAGGTATTTTCAATGATACACTACAAATTACGAAATATTATAAGGTATTTTCAATGATACATTGCATATTACGTTATATTATAAGGTATTTTCAATGATACACTGCATATTACGTTATATTATAAGGTATTTTCAATGATACACTACAAATTCCGTTATATTATAAGGTATTTTCAATGATACACTGCATATTACGTTATATTATAATGTATTTTCAATGATACACTGCATATTACGTTATATTATAAGGTATTTTCAATGATACACTGCATATTACGTTATATTATAAGGTATTTTCAATGATACACTGCATATTACGTTATATTACAAGGTATTTTCAATGATACACTGCATATTACGTTATATTATAAGGTATTTTCAATGATACACTACAAATTACGAAATATTATAAGGTATTTTCAATGATACATTGCATATTACGATATATTATAAGGTATTATCAATGATACACTGCATATTACGTTATATTATAAGGTATTTTCAATGATACACTACAAATTCCGTTATATTATAAGGTATTTTCAATGATACACTGCATATTACGTTATATTATAATGTATTTTCAATGATACACTGCATATTACGTTATATTATAAGGTATTTTCAATGATACACTGCATATTACGTTATATTATAAGGTATTTTCAATGATAAACTACGATATATTAGAAGGTATTTTCAGTGATACACTGCATATTTCGTTATATTATAAGGTATTTTCAATGGTACACTGTATTTTACGTTATATTATAAGGTATTTTCAATGATAAACTACGATATATTAGAAGGTATTTTCAATGATACACTACAAATTACGTTATATTATAATGTATTTTCAATGATACACTGCATATTACGTTATATTATAAGGTATTTTCAATGATACACTGCATATTACGTTATATTATAAGGTATTTTCAATGATAAACTACGATATATTAGAAGGTATTTTCAGTGATACACTGCATATTTCGTTATATTATAAGGTATTTTCAATGGTACACTGTATATTACGTTATATTATAAGGTATTTTCAATGATAAACTACGATATATTAGAAGGTATTTTCAATGATACACTGCATATTACGTTATATTATAAGGTATTTTCAATGATACACTGCATATTACGTTATATTACAAGGTATTTTCAATGATACGCTGCATAGTACGTTATATTATAAGGTATTTTCAATGTTACACTGTATATTACGTTATGTTATAAGGTATTTTCAATGATAAACTACTATATATTATAAGGTATTTTCAATGATACACTGCATATTACGTTATATTATAAGGTATTTTCAATGATACACTGTATATTACGTTATATTATAAGGTATTTTCAATGATAAACTACGATATATTAGAAGGTATTTTCAGTGATACGCTGCAATGTACGTTATATTATAAGGTATTTTCAATGATACACTGCATATTACGTTATATTATTAGGTATTTTCAATGATACACTGCATATTACGTTATATTATAAGGTATTTTCAATGATACACTGCATATTACGCTATATTATAAGGTATTTTCAATGATATACTACAAATTACGAAATATTATAAGGTATTTTCAATGATACATTGCATATTACGATATATTATAAGGTATTTTCAATGATACACTGCATATTACGTTATATTATAAGGTATTTTCAATGATACACTACAAATTCCGTTATATTATAAGGTATTTTCAATGATACACTGCATATTACGTTATATTATAATGTATTTTCAATGATACACTGCATATTACGTTATATTATAAGGTATTGTCAATGATACACTGCATATTACGTTATATTATAAGGTATTTTCAATGATAAACTACTATATATGACAAGGTATTTTCATTGATACACTGCATATTGCGTTATATTATAAGGTATTTTCAATGGTACACTGTTTATTACGTTATATTATAAGGTATTTTCAATGATAAACTACGATATATTAGAAGGTATTTTCAATGATACACTGCATATTACGTTATATTATAAGGTATTTTCAATGATACACTGCATATTACGTTATATTACAAGGTATTTTCAATGATACACTGCATATTACGTTATAATATAAGGTATTTTCAATGATACACTGCATATTACGTTATATTATATGGTATTTTCAATGATACACTGCATATTACGATATATTATAAGGTATTTTCAATGATACGCTGCATAGTACGTTATATTATAAGGTATTTTCAATGTTACACTGTATATTACGTTATGTTATAAGGTATTTTTAATGATAAACTACTATATATTATAAGGTATTTTCAACGATACACTGCATATTACGTTATATTATAAGGTATTTTCAAAGATACACTATAAATTCCGATATATTATAAAGCATTTTCAATGATACAATGCATATTACTTTATATTATAAGGTATTTTCAACGATACACTGCATATTCCGTTATATTATAAGGTATTTTCATTGAAACACTCCATATTACGTTACATTATAAGGCATTTTCAATGATAAACTACGATATATTATAAGGTATTTTCAATGATACACTGCATATTACGCTATATTATAAGGTATTTAAAATGATATACTGCATATTACGTTATATTATAAGGTATTTTCAATGATACACTGCATATTACGTTATATTATAAGGTATTTTCAATGATACACTGCATAGTACGCTAAATTATAAGTTATGTTCAATGTTACACTGTATATTACGTTATGTTATAAGGTATTTTCAATGATAAACTACTATATATTATAAGGTATTTTCAATGATACACTGCATATTACGTTATATTATAAGGTATTTTCAATGATACACTGTATATTACGTTATATTATAAGGTATTTTCAATGATAAACTACGATATATTAGAAGGTATTTTCAATGATACACTGCATAGTACGCTATATTATAAGGTCTTTTCAATGATACACTGCATATTACGTTATACTATAAGGTATTTTCAATGATAAACTACGACATAATATAAGGTATGTTCAATGACACACTGCATATTTCGTTATATTATAAGGTATTTTCAATGATACACTACAAATTACGAAATTTTATAAGGTATTTTCAATGATACACTGCATATTACGTTATATTATAAGGTATTTTCAACGATACACTGCATATTACGTTATATTATAAGGTATTTTCAATGATACACTGCATATTACGCTATATTATAAGGTATTTTAAATGATATACTGCATATTACGTTATATTATAAGGTATTTTCAATGATACACTGCATATTACGTTATATGATAAGGTATTTTCAATGATACACTGCGTAGTACGCTATATTATAAGGTATTTTCAATGATATACTGCATATTACGTTATATTATAAGGTATTTTCAATGATACACTGCATATTACGTTATATTATAAGGTATTTTCAATGATAAACTACGATATATTAGAAGGTATTTTCAGTGATACACTGCATATTTCGTTATATTATAAGGTATTTTCAATGGTACACTGTATATTACGTTATATTATAAGGTATTTTCAATGATAAACTACGATATATTAGAAGGTATTTGCAATGATACACTGCATATTACGTTATATTATAAGGTATTTTCAATGATACACTGCATATTACGTTATATTATAAGGTATTTTCAATGATACACTGCATATTACGTTATATTACAAGGTATTTTCAATGATACACTGCATATTACGTTATATTATAAGGTATTTTCAATGATACACTACAAATTACGAAATATTATAAGGTATTTTCAATGATACATTGCATATTACGATATATTATAAGGTATTTTCAATGATACACTGCATATTACGTTATATTATAAGGTATTTTCAATGATACACTACAAATTCCGTTATATTATAAGGTATTTTCAATGATACACTGCATATTACGTTATATTATAATGTATTTTCAATGATACACTGCATATTACGTTATATTATAAGGTATTTTCAATGATACACTGCATATTACGTTATATTATAAGGTATTTTCAATGATACACTGCATATTACGTTATATTACAAGGTATTTTCAATGATACACTGCATATTACGTTATATTATAAGGTATTTTCAATGATACACTACAAATTACGAAATATTATAAGGTATTTTCAATGATACATTGCATATTACGATATATTATAAGGTATTATCAATGATACACTGCATATTACGTTATATTATAAGGTATTTTCAATGATACACTACAAATTCCGTTATATTATAAGGTATTTTCAATGATACACTGCATATTACGTTATATTATAATGTATTTTCAATGATACACTGCATATTACGTTATATTATAAGGTATTTTCAATGATACACTGCATATTACGT
Organism: Lasioglossum lativentre; assembly: GCA_916610255.1. NCBI lineage: Eukaryota > Metazoa > Arthropoda > Insecta > Hymenoptera > Halictidae > Lasioglossum > Lasioglossum lativentre. The sequence goes on from CAKAJI010000904.1 coordinate 786,020, forward strand.
TATATTATAAGGTATTTTCAATGATAAACTACGATATATTAGAAGGTATTTTCAGTGATACACTGCATATTTCGTTATATTATAAGGTATTTTCAATGGTACACTGTATATTACGTTATATTATAAGGTATTTTCAATGATAAACTACGATATATTAGAAGGTATTTTCAATGATACACTGCATATTACGTTATATTATAAGGTATTTTCAATGATACACTGCATATTACGTTATATTACAAGGTATTTTCAATGATACACTGCATATTACGTTATAATATAAGGTATTTTCATTGATACACTGCATATTACGTTATATTATATGGTATTTTCAATGATACACTGCATATTACGATATATATTAAGGTATTTTCAATGATACGCTGCATAGTACGTTATATTATAAGGTATTTTCAATGTTACACTGTATATTACGTCATGTTATAAGGTATTTTCAATGATAAACTACTATATATTATAAGGTATTTTCAATGATACACTGCATATTACGTTATATTATATGGTATTTTCAATGATACACTGCATATTACGTTATATTATAAAGTATTTTCAATGATAAACTACGTTATATTAGAAGGTATTTTCAATGATACACTGCATAGTACGCTATATTATAAGGTCTTTTCAATGATACACTGCATATTACGTTATACTATAAGGTTTTTTCAATGATAAACTACGACATAATATAAGGTATGTTCAATGACACACTGCATATTTCGTTATATTATAAGGTATTTTCAATGATACACTACAAATTACGAAATATTATAAAGTATTTTCAATGATACACTGCATATTACGTTATATTATAAGGTATTTTCAAAGATACACTATAAATTCCGATATATTATAAGGCATTTTCAATGATACAATGCATATTACGTTATATTATAAGGTATTTTCAACGATACACTGCATATTCCGTTATATTATAAGGTATTTTCATTGAAACACTCCATATTACGTTACATTATAAGGCATTTTCAATGATAAACTACGATATATTAGAAGGTATTTTCAGTGATACACTGCATATTTCGTTATATTATAAGGTATTTTCAATGGTACACTGTATATTACGTTATATTATAAGGTATTTTCAATGATAAACTACGATATATTAGAAGGTATTTTCAATGATACACTGCATATTACGTTATATTATAAGGTATTTTCAATGATACACTGCATATTACGTTATATTATAAGGTATTTTCAATGATACACTGCATATTACGTTATATTACAAGGTATTTTCAATGTTACACTGTATATTACGTTATGTTATAAGGTATTTTCAATGATAAACTACTATATATTAGAAGGTATTTTCAATGATACACTGCATATTACGTTATATTATAAGGTATTTTCAATGATACACTGTATATTACGTTATATTATAAGGTATTTTCAATGATAAACTACGATATATTAGAAGGTATTTTCAATGATACACTGCATAGTACGCTATATTATAAGGTCTTTTCAATGATACACTGCATATTACGTTATACTATAAGGTTTTTTCAATGATAAACTACGACATAATATAAGGTATGTTCAATGACACACTGCATATTTCGTTATATTATAAGGTATTTTCAATGATACACTACAAATTACGAAATATTATAAGGTATTTTCAATGATACACTGCATATTACGTTATATTATAAGGTATTTTCAAAGATACACTATAAATTCCGATATATTATAAGGCATTTTCAATGATACAATGCATATTACGTTATATTATAAGGTATTTTCAACGATACACTGCATATTCCGTTATATTATAAGGTATTTTCATTGAAACACTCCATATTACGTTACATTATAAGGCATTTTCAATGATAAACTACGATATATTATAAGGTATTTTCAATGATACACTGCATATTACGCTATATTATAAGGTATTTTCAATGATATACTGCATATTACGCTTTATTATAAGGTATTTTCAATGATACACTGCATATTACGTTATATTAGAAGGTATTTTCAATGATAAACTACGATATATTAGAAGGTATTTTCAGTGATACAGTGCATATTTCGTTATATTATAAGGTATTTTCAATGGTACACTGTATATTACGTTATATTATAAGGTATTTTCAATGATAAACTACGATATATTAGAAGGTATTTGCAATGATACACTGCATATTACGTTATATTATAAGGTATTTTCAATGATACACTGCATATTACGTTATATTATAAGGTATTTTCAATGATACACTGCATATTACGTTATATTACAAGGTATTTTCAATGATACACTGCATATTACGTTATATTATAAGGTATTTTCAATGATACACTACAAATTACGAAATATTATAAGGTATTTTCAATGATACATTGCATATTACGATATATTATAAGGTATTTTCAATGATACACTGCATATTACGTTATATTATAAGGTATTTTCAATGATACACTACAAATTCCGTTATATTATAAGGTATTTTCAATGATACACTGCATATTACGTTATATTATAATGTATTTTCAATGATACACTGCATATTACGTTATATTATAAGGTATTTTCAATGATACACTGCATATTACGTTATATTATAAGGTATTTTCAATGATACACTGCATATTACGTTATATTATAAGGTATTTTCAATGATACACTGCATATTACGTTATATTATAAGGTATTTTCAATGATACACTACAAATTACGAAATATTATAAGGTATTTTCAATGATACATTGCATATTACGATATATTATAAGGTATTATCAATGATACACTGCATATTACGTTATATTATAAGGTATTTTCAATGATACACTACAAATTCCGTTATATTATAAGGTATTTTCAATGATACACTGCATATTACGTTATATTATAATGTATTTTCAATGATACACTGCATATTACGTTATATTATAAGGTATTTTCAATGATACACTGCATATTACGTTATATTATAAGGTATTTTCAATGATAAACTACGATATATTAGAAGGTATTTTCAGTGATACACTGCATATTTCGTTATATTATAAGGTATTTTCAATGGTACACTGTATATTACGTTATATTATAAGGTATTTTCAATGATAAACTACGATATATTAGAAGGTATTTTCAATGATACACTGCATATTACGTTATATTATAAGGTATTTTCAATGATACACTGCATATTACGTTATATTACAAGGTATTTTCAATGATACACTGCATATTACGTTATAATATAAGGTATTTTCAATGATACACTGCATATTACGTTATATTATATGGTATTTTCAATGATACACTGCATATTACGATATATATTAAGGTATTTTCAATGATACGCTGCATAGTACGTTATATTATAAGGTATTTTCAACGATACACTGCATATTCCGTTATATTATAAGGTATTTTCATTGAAACACTCCATATTACGTTACATTATAAGGCATTTTCAATGATAAACTACGATATATTATAAGGTATTTTCAATGATACACTGCATATTACGCTATATTATAAGGTATTTTCAATGATATACTGCATATTACGTTATATTATAAGGTATTTTCAATGATACACTGCATATTACGTTATATTATAAGGTATTTTCAATGATAAACTACGATATATTAGAAGGTATTTTCAGTGATACAGTGCATATTTCGTTATATTATAAGGTATTTTCAATGGTACACTGTATATTACGTTATATTATAAGGTATTTTCAATGATAAACTACGATATATTAGAAGGTATTTGCAATGATACACTGCATATTACGTTATATTATAAGGTATTTTCAATGATACACTGCATATTACGTTATATTATAAGGTATTTTCAATGATACACTGCATATTACGTTATATTACAAGGTATTTTCAATGATACACTGCATATTACGTTATATTATAAGGTATTTTCAATGATACACTACAAATTACGAAATATTATAAGGTATTTTCAATGATACATTGCATATTACGATATATTATAAGGTATTTTCAATGATACACTGCATATTACGTTATATTATAAGGTATTTTCAATGATACACTACAAATTCCGTTATATTATAAGGTATTTTCAATGATACACTGCATATTACGTTATATTATAATGTATTTTCAATGATACACTGCCTATTACGTTATATTATAAGGTATTTTCAATGATACACTGCATATTACGTTATATTATAAGGTATTTTCAATGATACACTGCATATTACGTTATATTACAAGGTATTTTCAATGATACACTGCATATTACGTTATATTATAAGGTATTTTCAATGATACACTACAAATTACGAAATATTATAAGGTATTTTCAATGATACATTGCATATTACGATATATTATAAGGTATTATCAATGATACACTGCATATTACGTTATATTATAAGGTATTTTCAATGATACACTACAAATTCCGTTATATTATAAGGTATTTTCAATGATACACTGCATATTACGTTATATTATAATGTATTTTCAATGATACACTGCATATTACGTTATATTATAAGGTATTTTCAATGATACACTGCATATTACGTTATATTATAAGGTATTTTCAATGATAAACTACGATATATTAGAAGGTATTTTCAGTGATACACTGCATATTTCGTTATATTATAAGGTATTTTCAATGGTACACTGTATATTACGTTATATTATAAGGTATTTTCAATGATAAACTACGATATATTAGAAGGTATTTTCAATGATACACTGCATATTACGTTATATTATAAGGTATTTTCAATGATACACTGCATATTACGTTATATTACAAGGTATTTTCAATGATACACTGCATATTACGTTATAATATAAGGTATTTTCAATGATACACTGCATATTACGTTATATTATATGGTATTTTCAATGATACACTGCATATTACGATATATATTAAGGTATTTTCAATGATACGCTGCATAGTACGTTATATTATAAGGTATTTTCAATGTTACACTGTATATTACGTCATGTTATAAGGTATTTTCAATGATAAACTACTATATATTATAAGGTATTTTCAATGATACACTGCATATTACGTTATATTATAAGGTATTTTCAATGATACACTGTATATTACGTTATATTATAAGGTATTTTCAATGATAAACTACGATATATTAGAAGGTATTTTCAATGATACACTGCATAGTACGCTATATTATAAGGTCTTTTCAATGATACACTGCATATTACGTTATACTATAAGGTTTTTTCAATGATAAACTACGACATAATATAAGGTATGTTCAATGACACACTGCATATTTCGTTATATTATAAGGTATTTTCAATGATACACTACAAATTACGAAATATTATAAAGTATTTTCAATGATACACTGCATATTACGTTATATTATAAGGTATTTTCAAAGATACACTATAAATTCCGATATATTATAAGGCATTTTCAATGATACAATGCATATTACGTTATATTATAAGGTATTTTCAACGATACACTGCATATTCCGTTATATTATAAGGTATTTTCATTGAAACACTCCATATTACGTTACATTATAAGGCATTTTCAATGATAAACTACGATATATTAGAAGGTATTTTCAGTGATACACTGCATATTTCGTTATATTATAAGGTATTTTCAATGGTACACTGTATATTACGTTATATTATAAGGTATTTTCAATGATAAACTACGATATATTAGAAGGTATTTTCAATGATACACTGCATATTACGTTATATTATAAGGTATTTTCAATGATACACTGCATATTACGTTATATTATAAGGTATTTTCAATGATACACTGCATATTACGTTATATTACAAGGTATTTTCAATGATACACTGCATATTACGTTATATTATAAGGTATTTTCAATGATACACTACAAATTACGAAATATTATAAGGTATTTTCAATGATACATTGCATATTACGTTATATTATAAGGTATTTTCAATGATACACTGCATATTACGTTATATTATAAGGTATTTTCAATGATACACTACAAATTCCGTTATATTATAAGGTATTTTCAATGATACACTGCATATTACGTTATATTATAATGTATTTTCAATGATACACTGCATATTACGTTATATTATAAGGTATTTTCAATGATACACTGCATATTACGTTATATTATAAGGTATTTTCAATGATACACTGCATATTACGTTATATTACAAGGTATTTTCAATGATACACTGCATATTACGTTATATTATAAGGTATTTTCAATGATACACTACAAATTACGAAATATTATAAGGTATTTTCAATGATACATTGCATATTACGATATATTATAAGGTATTATCAATGATACACTGCATATTACGTTATATTATAAGGTATTTTCAATGATACACTACAAATTCCGTTATATTATAAGGTATTTTCAATGATACACTGCATATTACGTTATATTATAATGTATTTTCAATGATACACTGCATATTACGTTATATTATAAGGTATTTTCAATGATACACTGCATATTACGTTATATTATAAGGTATTTTCAATGATAAACTACGATATATTAGAAGGTATTTTCAGTGATACACTGCATATTTCGTTATATTATAAGGTATTTTCAATGGTACACTGTATATTACGTTATATTATAAGGTATTTTCAATGATAAACTACGATATATTAGAAGGTATTTTCAATGATACACTGCATATTACGTTATATTATAAGGTATTTTCAATGATACACTGCATATTACGTTATATTACAAGGTATTTTCAATGATACACTGCATATTACGTTATAATATAAGGTATTTTCATTGATACACTGCATATTACGTTATATTATATGGTATTTTCAATGATACACTGCATATTACGATATATATTAAGGTATTTTCAATGATACGCTGCATAGTACGTTATATTATAAGGTATTTTCAATGTTACACTGTATATTACGTCATGTTATAAGGTATTTTCAATGATAAACTACTATATATTATAAGGTATTTTCAATGATACACTGCATATTACGTTATATTATATGGTATTTTCAATGATACACTGTATATTACGTTATATTATAAGGTATTTTCAATGATAAACTACGATATATTAGAAGGTATTTTCAATGATACACTGCATAGTACGCTATATTATAAGGTCTTTTCAATGATACACTGCATATTACGTTATACTATAAGGTTTTTTCAATGATAAACTACGACATAATATAAGGTATGTTCAATGACACACTGCATATTTCGTTATATTATAAGGTATTTTCAATGATACACTACAAATTACGAAATATTATAAAGTATTTTCAATGATACACTGCATATTACGTTATATTATAAGGTATTTTCAAAGATACACTATAAATTCCGATATATTATAAGGCATTTTCAATGATACAATGCATATTACGTTATATTATAAGGTATTTTCAACGATACACTGCATATTCCGTTATATTATAAGGTATTTTCATTGAAACACTCCATATTACGTTACATTATAAGGCATTTTCAATGATAAACTACGATATATTAGAAGGTATTTTCAGTGATACACTGCATATTTCGTTATATTATAAGGTATTTTCAATGGTACACTGTATATTACGTTATATTATAAGGTATTTTCAATGATAAACTACGATATATTAGAAGGTATTTTCAATGATACACTGCATATTACGTTATATTACAAGGTATTTTCAATGTTACACTGTATATTACGTTATGTTATAAGGTATTTTCAATGATAAACTACTATATATTATAAGGTATTTTCAATGATACACTGCATATTACGTTATATTATAAGGTATTTTCAATGATACACTGTATATTACGTTATATTATAAGGTATTTTCAATGATAAACTACGATATATTAGAAGGTATTTTCAATGATACACTGCATAGTACGCTATATTATAAGGTCTTTTCAATGATACACTGCATATTACGTTATACTATAAGGTTTTTTCAATGATAAACTACGACATAATATAAGGTATGTTCAATGACACACTGCATATTTCGTTATATTATAAGGTATTTTCAATGATACACTACAAATTACGAAATATTATAAGGTATTTTCAATGATACACTGCATATTACGTTATATTATAAGGTATTTTCAAAGATACACTATAAATTCCGATATATTATAAGGCATTTTCAATGATACAATGCATATTACGTTATATTATAAGGTATTTTCAACGATACACTGCATATTCCGTTATATTATAAGGTATTTTCATTGAAACACTCCATATTACGTTACATTATAAGGCATTTTCAATGATAAACTACGATATATTATAAGGTATTTTCAATGATACACTGCATATTACGTTATATTATAAGGTATTTTCAATGATATACTGCATATTACGTTATATTATAAGGTATTTTCAATGATACAGTGCATATTACGTTATATTATAAGGTATTTTCAATGATAAACTACGATATATTAGAAGGTATTTTCAGTGATACAGTGCATATTTCGTTATATTATAAGGTATTTTCAATGGTACACTGTATATTACGTTATATTATAAGGTATTTTCAATGATAAACTACGATATATTAGAAGGTATTTGCAATGATACACTGCATATTACGTTATATTATAAGGTATTTTCAATGATACACTGCATATTACGTTATATTATAAGGTATTTTCAATGATACACTGCATATTACGTTATATTACAAGGTATTTTCAATGATACACTGCATATTACGTTATATTATAAGGTATTTTCAATGATACACTACAAATTACGAAATATTATAAGGTATTTTCAATGATACATTGCATATTACGATATATTATAAGGTATTTTCAATGATACACTGCATATTACGTTATATTATAAGGTATTTTCAATGATACACTACAAATTCCGTTATATTATAAGGTATTTTCAATGATACACTGCATATTACGTTATATTATAATGTATTTTCAATGATACACTGCATATTACGTTATATTATAAGGTATTTTCAATGATACACTGCATATTACGTTATATTATAAGGTATTTTCAATGATACACTGCATATTACGTTATATTACAAGGTATTTTCAATGATACACTGCATATTACGTTATATTATAAGGTATTTTCAATGATACACTACAAATTACGAAATATTATAAGGTATTTTCAATGATACATTGCATATTACGATATATTATAAGGTATTATCAATGATACACTGCATATTACGTTATATTATAAGGTATTTTCAATGATACACTACAAATTCCGTTATATTATAAGGTATTTTCAATGATACACTGCATATTACGTTATATTATAATGTATTTTCAATGATACACTGCATATTACGTTATATTATAAGGTATTTTCAATGATACACTGCATATTACGTTATATTATAAGGTATTTTCAATGATAAACTACGATATATTAGAAGGTATTTTCAGTGATACACTGCATATTTCGTTATATTATAAGGTATTTTCAATGGTACACTGTATATTACGTTATATTATAAGGTATTTTCAATGATAAACTACGATATATTAGAAGGTATTTTCAATGATACACTGCATATTACGTTATATTATAAGGTATTTTCAATGATACACTGCATATTACGTTATATTACAAGGTATTTTCAATGATACACTGCATATTACGTTATAATATAAGGTATTTTCAATGATACACTGCATATTACGTTATATTATATGGTATTTTCAATGATACACTGCATATTACGATATATATTAAGGTATTTTCAATGATGCGCTGCATAGTACGTTATATTATAAGGTATTTTCAAAGATACACTACAAATTACGTTATATTATAAGCTATTTTCAGTATTGAAACACTCCATATTACGTTACATTATAAGGCATTTTCAATGATAAACTACGATATATTATAAGGTATTTTCAATGATACACTGCATATTACGCTATATTATAAGGTATTTTCAATGATATACTGCATATTACGTTATATTATAAGGTATTTTCAATGATACACTGCATATTACGTTATATTATAAGGTATTTTCAATGATAAACTACGATATATTAGAAGGTATTTTCAGTGATACAGTGCATATTTCGTTATATTATAAGGTATTTTCAATGGTACACTGTATATTACGTTATATTATAAGGTATTTTCAATGATAAACTACGATATATTAGAAGGTATTTGCAATGATACACTGCATATTACGTTATATTATAAGGTATTTTCAATGATACACTGCATATTACGTTATATTATAAGGTATTTTCAATGATACACTGCATATTACGTTATATTACAAGGTATTTTCAATGATACACTGCATATTACGTTATATTATAAGGTATTTTCAATGATACACTACAAATTACGAAATATTATAAGGTATTTTCAATGATACATTGCATATTACGATATATTATAAGGTATTTTCAATGATACACTGCATATTACGTTATATTATAAGGTATTTTCAATGATACACTACAAATTCCGTTATATTATAAGGTATTTTCAATGATACACTGCATATTACGTTATATTATAATGTATTTTCAATGATACACTGCATATTACGTTATATTATAAGGTATTTTCAATGATACACTGCATATTACGTTATATTATAAGGTATTTTCAATGATACACTGCATATTACGTTATATTACAAGGTATTTTCAATGATACACTGCATATTACGTTATATTATAAGGTATTTTCAATGATACACTACAAATTACGAAATATTATAAGGTATTTTCAATGATACATTGCATATTACGATATATTATAAGGTATTATCAATGATACACTGCATATTACGTTATATTATAAGGTATTTTCAATGATACACTACAAATTCCGTTATATTATAAGGTATTTTCAATGATACACTGCATATTACGTTATATTATAATGTATTTTCAATGATACACTGCATATTACGTTATATTATAAGGTATTTTCAATGATACACTGCATATTACGTTATATTATAAGGTATTTTCAATGATAAACTACGATATATTAGAAGGTATTTTCAGTGATACACTGCATATTTCGTTATATTATAAGGTATTTTCAATGGTACACTGTATATTACGTTATATTATAAGGTATTTTCAATGATAAACTACGATATATTAGAAGGTATTTTCAATGATACACTGCATATTACGTTATATTATAAGGTATTTTCAATGATACACTGCATATTACGTTATATTACAAGGTATTTTCAATGATACACTGCATATTACGTTATAATATAAGGTATTTTCAATGATACACTGCATATTACGTTATATTATATGGTATTTTCAATGATACACTGCATATTACGATATATATTAAGGTATTTTCAATGATACGCTGCATAGTACGTTATATTATAAGGTATTTTCAATGTTACACTGTATATTACGTCATGTTATAAGGTATTTTCAATGATAAACTACTATATATTATAAGGTATTTTCAATGATACACTGCATATTACGTTATATTATAAGGTATTTTCAATGATACACTGTATATTACGTTATATTATAAGGTATTTTCAATGATAAACTACGATATATTAGAAGGTATTTTCAATGATACACTGCATAGTACGCTATATTATAAGGTCTTTTCAATGATACACTGCATATTACGTTATACTATAAGGTTTTTTCAATGATAAACTACGACATAATATAAGGTATGTTCAATGACACACTGCATATTTCGTTATATTATAAGGTATTTTCAATGATACACTACAAATTACGAAATATTATAAAGTATTTTCAATGATACACTGCATATTACGTTATATTATAAGGTATTTTCAAAGATACACTATAAATTCCGATATATTATAAGGCATTTTCAATGATACAATGCATATTACGTTATATTATAAGGTATTTTCAACGATACACTGCATATTCCGTTATATTATAAGGTATTTTCATTGAAACACTCCATATTACGTTACATTATAAGGCATTTTCAATGATAAACTACGATATATTAGAAGGTATTTTCAGTGATACACTGCATATTTCGTTATATTATAAGGTATTTTCAATGGTACACTGTATATTACGTTATATTATAAGGTATTTTCAATGATAAACTACGATATATTAGAAGGTATTTTCAATGATACACTGCATATTACGTTATATTATAAGGTATTTTCAATGATACACTGCATATTACCTTATATTATAAGGTATTTTCAATGATACACTGCATATTACGTTATATTACAAGGTATTTTCAATGATACACTGCATATTACGTTATATTATAAGGTATTTTCAATGATACACTACAAATTACGAAATATTATAAGGTATTTTCAATGATACATTGCATATTACGATATATTATAAGGTATTTTCAATGATACACTGCATATTACGTTATATTATAAGGTATTTTCAATGATACACTACAAATTCCGTTATATTATAAGGTATTTTCAATGATACACTGCATATTACGTTATATTATAATGTATTTTCAATGATACACTGCATATTACGTTATATTATAAGGTATTTTCAATGATACACTGCATATTACCTTATATTATAAGGTATTTTCAATGATACACTGCATATTACGTTATATTACAAGGTATTTTCAATGATACACTGCATATTACGTTATATTATAAGGTATTTTCAATGATACACTACAAATTACGAAATATTATAAGGTATTTTCAATGATACATTGCATATTACGATATATTATAAGGTATTATCAATGATACACTGCATATTACGTTATATTATAAGGTATTTTCAATGATACACTACAAATTCCGTTATATTATAAGGTATTTTCAATGATACACTGCATATTACGTTATATTATAATGTATTTTCAATGATACACTGCATATTACGTTATATTATAAGGTATTTTCAATGATACACTGCATATTACGTTATATTATAAGGTATTTTCAATGATACACTACAAATTACGAAATATTATAAGGTATTTTCAATGATACATTGCATATTACGATATATTATAAGGTATTATCAATGATACACTGCATATTACGTTATATTATAAGGTATTTTCAATGATACACTACAAATTCCGTTATATTATAAGGTATTTTCAGTGATACACTGCATATTTCGTTATATTATAAGGTATTTTCAATGGTACACTGTATATTACGTTATATTATAAGGTATTTTCAATGATAAACTACGATATATTAGAAGGTATTTTCAATGATACACTGCATATTACGTTATATTATAAGGTATTTTCAATGATACACTGCATATTACGTTATATTACAAGGTATTTTCAATGATACACTGCATATTACGTTATAATATAAGGTATTTTCAATGATACACTGCATATTACGTTATATTATATGGTATTTTCAATGATACACTGCATATTACGATATATATTAAGGTATTTTCAATGATACGCTGCATAGTACGTTATATTATAAGGTATTTTCAACGATACACTGCATATTCCGTTATATTATAAGGTATTTTCATTGAAACACTCCATATTACGTTACATTATAAGGCATTTTCAATGATAAACTACGATATATTATAAGGTATTTTCAATGATACACTGCATATTACGCTATATTATAAGGTATTTTCAATGATATACTGCATATTACGTTATATTATAAGGTATTTTCAATGATACACTGCATATTACGTTATATTATAAGGTATTTTCAATGATAAACTACGATATATTAGAAGGTATTTTCAGTGATACAGTGCATATTTCGTTATATTATAAGGTATTTTCAATGGTACACTGTATATTACGTTATATTATAAGGTATTTTCAATGATAAACTACGATATATTAGAAGGTATTTGCAATGATACACTGCATATTACGTTATATTATAAGGTATTTTCAATGATACACTGCATATTACGTTATATTATAAGGTATTTTCAATGATACACTGCATATTACGTTATATTACAAGGTATTTTCAATGATACACTGCATATTACGTTATATTATAAGGTATTTTCAATGATACACTACAAATTACGAAATATTATAAGGTATTTTCAATGATACATTGCATATTACGATATATTATAAGGTATTTTCAATGATACACTGCATATTACGTTATATTATAAGGTATTTTCAATGATACACTACAAATTCCGTTATATTATAAGGTATTTTCAATGATACACTGCATATTACGTTATATTATAATGTATTTTCAATGATACACTGCATATTACGTTATATTATAAGGTATTTTCAATGATACACTGCATATTACGTTATATTATAAGGTATTTTCAATGATACACTGCATATTACGTTATATTACAAGGTATTTTCAATGATACACTGCATATTACGTTATATTATAAGGTATTTTCAATGATACACTACCAATTACGAAATATTATAAGGTATTTTCAATGATACATTGCATATTACGATATATTATAAGGTATTATCAATGATACACTGCATATTACGTTATATTATAAGGTATTTTCAATGATACACTACAAATTCCGTTATATTATAAGGTATTTTCAATGATACACTGCATATTACGTTATATTATAATGTATTTTCAATGATACACTGCATATTACGTTATATTATAAGGTATTTTCAATGATACACTGCATATTACGTTATATTATAAGGTATTTTCAATGATAAACTACGATATATTAGAAGGTATTTTCAGTGATACACTGCATATTTCGTTATATTATAAGGTATTTTCAATGGTACACTGTATATTACGTTATATTATAAGGTATTTTCAATGATAAACTACGATATATTAGAAGGTATTTTCAATGATACACTGCATATTACGTTATATTATAAGGTATTTTCAATGATACACTGCATATTACGTTATATTACAAGGTATTTTCAATGATACACTGCATATTACGTTATAATATAAGATATTTTCAATGATACACTGCATATTACGTTATATTATATGGTATTTTCAATGATACACTGCATATTACGATATATATTAAGGTATTTTCAATGATACGCTGCATAGTACGTTATATTATAAGGTATTTTCAATGTTACACTGTATATTACGTCATGTTATAAGGTATTTTCAATGATAAACTACTATATATTATAAGGTATTTTCAATGATACACTGCATATTACGTTATATTATAAGGTATTTTCAATGATACACTGTATATTACGTTATATTATAAGGTATTTTCAATGATAAACTACGATATATTAGAAGGTATTTTCAATGATACACTGCATAGTACGCTATATTATAAGGTCTTTTCAATGATACACTGCATATTACGTTATACTATAAGGTTTTTTCAATGATAAACTACGACATAATATAAGGTATGTTCAATGACACACTGCATATTTCGTTATATTATAAGGTATTTTCAATGATACACTACAAATTACGAAATATTATAAAGTATTTTCAATGATACACTGCATATTACGTTATATTATAAGGTATTTTCAAAGATACACTATAAATTCCGATATATTATAAGGCATTTTCAATGATACAATGCATATTACGTTATATTATAAGGTATTTTCAACGATACACTGCATATTCCGTTATATTATAAGGTATTTTCATTGAAACACTCCATATTACGTTACATTATAAGGCATTTTCAATGATAAACTACGATATATTAGAAGGTATTTTCAGTGATACACTGCATATTTCGTTATATTATAAGGTATTTTCAATGGTACACTGTATATTACGTTATATTATAAGGTATTTTCAATGATAAACTACGATATATTAGAAGGTATTTTCAATGATACACTGCATATTACGTTATATTATAAGGTATTTTCAATGATACACTGCATATTACGTTATATTATAAGGTATTTTCAATGATACACTGCATATTACGTTATATTACAAGGTATTTTCAATGATACACTGCATATTACGTTATATTATAAGGTATTTTCAATGATACACTACAAATTACGAAATATTATAAGGTATTTTCAATGATACATTGCATATTACGATATATTATAATGTATTTTCAATGATACACTGCATATTACGTTATATTATAAGGTATTTTCAATGATACACTACAAATTCCGTTATATTATAAGGTATTTTCAATGATACACTGCATATTACGTTATATTATAATGTATTTTCAATGATACACTGCATATTACGTTATATTATAAGGTATTTTCAATGATACACTGCATATTACGTTATATTACAAGGTATTTTCAATGATACACTGCATATTACGTTATAATATAAGGTATTTTCAATGATACACTGCATATTACGTTATATTATATGGTATTTTCAATGATACACTGCATATTACGATATATTATAAGGTATTTTCAATGATACGCTGCATAGTACGTTATATTATAAGGTATTTTCAATGATACACTGCATATTACGTTATATTATAAGGTATTTTCAATGATACACTGCATATTACGTTATATTATAAGGTATTTTCAATGATACACTACAAATTACGAAATATTATAAGGTATTTTCAATGATACATTGCATATTACGATATATTATAAGGTATTTTCAATGATACACTGCATATTACGTTATATTATAAGGTATTTTCAATGAAACACTACAAATTCCGTTATATTATAAGGTATTTTCAATGATACACTGCATATTACGTTATATTATAATGTATTTTCAATGATACACTGCATATTACGTTATATTATAAGGTATTTTCAATGATAAACTACGATATATTAGAAGGTATTTTCAATGATACACTGCATATTACGTTATATTATAAGGTATTTTCAATGATACACTGCATATTACGTTATATTATAAGGTATTTTCAATGATACACTGCATATTACGTTATATTACAAGGTATTTCCAATGATACACTGCATATTACGTTATATTATAAGGTATTTTCAATGATACACTGCAAATTACGAAATATTATAAGGTATTTTCAATGATACATTGCATATTACGATATATTATAATGTATTTTCAATGATACACTGCATATTACGTTATATTATAAGGTATTTTCAATGATACACTACAAATTCCGTTATATTATAAGGTATTTTCAATGATACACTGCATATTACGTTATATTATAATGTATTTTCAATGATACACTGCATATTACGTTATATTATAAGGTATTTTCAATGATACACTGCATATTACGTTATATTACAAGGTATTTTCAATGATACACTGCATATTACGTTATAATATAAGGTATTTTCAATGATACACTGCATATTACGTTATATTATATGGTATTTTCAATGATACACTGCATATTACGATATATTATAAGGTATTTTCAATGATACGCTGCATAGTACGTTATATTATAAGGTATTTTCAATGATACACAGCATATTACGTTATATTACAAGGTATTTTCAATGATACACTGCATATTACGTTATATTATAAGGTATTTTCAATGATACACTACAAATTACGAAATATTATAAGGTATTTTCAATGATACATTGCATATTACGATATATTATAAGGTATTTTCAATGATACACTGCATATTACGTTATATTATAAGGTATTTTCAATGATACACTACAAATTCCGTTATATTATAAGGTATTTTCAATGATACACTGCATATTACGTTATATTACAAGGTATTTTCAATGATACACTGCATATTACGTTATAATATAAGGTATTTTCAATGATACACTGCATATTACGTTATATTATATGGTATTTTCAATGATACACTGCATATTACGATATATTATAAGGTATTTTCAATGATACGCTGCATAGTACGTTATATTATAAGGTATTTTCAATGATACACAGCATATTACGTTATATTACAAGGTATTTTCAATGATACACTGCATATTACGTTATATTATAAGGTATTTTCAATGATACACTACAAATTACGAAATATTATAAGGTATTTTCAATGATACATTGCATATTACGATATATTATAAGGTATTTTCAATGATACACTGCATATTACGTTATATTATAAGGTATTTTCAATGATACACTACAAATTCCGTTATATTATAAGGTATTTTCAATGATACACTGCATATTACGTTATATTATAATGTATTTTCAATGATACACTGCATATTACGTTATATTATAAGGTATTTTCAATGATACACTGCATATTACGTTATATTATAAGGTATTTTCAATGATACACTACAAATTCCGTTATATTATAAGGTATTTTCAATGATACACTGCATATTACGTTATATTATAATGTATTTTCAATGATACACTGCATATTACGTTATATTATAAGGTATTTTCAATGATACACTGCATATTACGTTATATTACAAGGTATTTTCAATGATACACTGCATATTACGTTATATTATAAGGTATTTTCAATGATACACTGCATATTACTTTAGATTATATGATATTTTCAATGATACACTGCTTATTACGATATATTATAAGGTATTTTCAATGATACGCTGCATAGTACGTTATATTGTAAGGTATTTTCAATGTTACACTGTATATTACGTTATGTTATAAGGTATTTTCAATGATAAACTACTATATATTATAAGGTATTTTCAATGATACACTGCATATTACGTTATATTATAAGGTATTTTCAATGATACACTGTATATTACGTTATATTATAAGGTATTTTCAATGATAAACTACGATATATTAGAAGGTATTTTCAATGATACACTGCATAGTACGCTATATTATAAGGTATTTTCAATGATACACTGCATATTACGTTATATTACAAGGTATTTTCAATGATACACTGCATATTACGTTATAATATAAGGTATTTTCAATGATACACTGCATATTACGTTATATTATAAGGTATTTTCAATGATACACTACAAATTCCGTTATATTATAAGGTATTTTCAATGATACACTGCATATTACGTTATATTATAAGGTATTTTCAATGATACACTGCATATTACGTTATATTATAAGGTATTTTCAATGATACACTGCATATTACGTTATATTACAAGGTATTTTCAATGATACACTGCATATTACGTTATAATATAAGGTATTTTCAATGATACACTGCATATTACGTTATATTATATGGTATTTTCAATGATACACTGCATATTACGATATATTATAAGGTATTTTCAATGATACGCTGCATATTACGTTATATTATAAGGTATTTTCAAAGATACACAATAAATTCCGATATATTATAAGGCATTTTCAATGATACAATGCATATTACGTTATATTATAAGGTATTTTCAACGATACACTGCATATTCCGTTATATTATAAGGTATTTTCATTGAAACACTCCATATTACGTTACATTATAAGGCATTTTCAATGATAAACTACGATATATTATAAGGTATTTTCAATGATACACTGCATATTACGCTATATTATAAGGTATTTTAAATGATATACTGCATATTACGTTATATTATAAGGTATTTTCAATGATACACTGCATATTACGTTATATTATAAGGTATTTTCAATGATACACTGCATAGTACGCTATATTATAAGGTATTTTCAATGATACACTGCATATTACGTTATATTATAAGGTATTTTCAATGATAAACTACGATATATTAGAAGGTATTTTCAGTGATACACTGCATATTTCGTTATATTATAAGGTATTTTCAATGGTACACTGTATATTACGTTATATTATAAGGTATTTTCAATGATAAACTACGTTATATTATTAGGTATTTTCAATGATACACTGCATATTACGTTATATTATAAGGTATTTTCAATGATACGCTGCATAGTACGTTATATTATAAGGTATTTTCAATGATACACTGCATATTACGTTATATTACAAGGTATTTTCAATGATACACTGCATATTACGTTATATTATAAGGTATTTTCAATGATACACTACAAATTACGAAATATCATAAGGTATTTTCAATGATACATTGCATATTACGATATATTATAAGGTATTTTCAATGATACACTGCATATTACGTTATATTATAAGGTATTTTCAATGATACACTACAAATTCCGTTATATTATAAGGTATTTTCAATGATACACTGCATATTACGTTATATTATAATGTATTTTCAATGATACACTGCATATTACGTTATATTATAAGGTATTTTCAATGATACACTGCATATTACGTTATATTACAAGGTATTTTCAATGATACACTGCATATTACGTTATAATATAAGGTATTTTCAATGATACACTGCATATTACGTTATATTATAAGGTATTTTCAATGATACACTACAAATTCCGTTATATTATAAGGTATTTTCAATGATACACTGCATATTACGTTATATTATAATGTATTTTCAATGATACACTGCATATTACGTTATATTATAAGGTATTTTCAATGATACACTGCATATTACGTTATATTACAAGGTATTTTCAATGATACACTGCATATTACGTTATAATATAAGGTATTTTCAATGATACACTGCATATTACGTTATATTATATGGTATTTTCAATGATACACTGCATATTACGATATATTATAAGGTATTTTCAATGATACGCTGCATATTACGTTATATTATAAGGTATTTTCAAAGATACACTATAAATTCCGATATATTATAAGGCATTTTCAATGATACAATGCATATTACGTTATATTATAAGGTATTTTCAACGATACACTGCATATTCCGTTATATTATAAGGTATTTTCATTGAAACACTCCATATTACGTTACATTATAAGGCATTTTCAATGATAAACTACGATATATTATAAGGTATTTTCAATGATACACTGCATATTACGCTATATTATAAGGTATTTTAAATGATATACTGCATATTACGTTATATTATAAGGTATTTTCAATGATACACTGCATATTACGTTATATTATAAGGTATTTTCAATGATACACTGCATATTACGTTATATTATAAGGTATTTTCAATGATACACTACAAATTCCGTTATATTATAAGGTATTTTCAATGATACACTGCATATTACGTTATATTATAAGGTATTTTCAATGATACACTGCATATTACGTTATATTATAAGGTATTTTCAATGATACACTGCATATTACGTTATATTACAAGGTATTTTCAATGATACACTGCATATTACGTTATAATATAAGGTATTTTCAATGATACACTGCATATTACGTTATATTATAAGGTATTTTCAATGATACACTACAAATTCCGTTATATTATAAGGTATTTTCAATGATACACTGCATATTACGTTATATTATAATGTATTTTCAATGATACACTGCATATTACGTTATATTATAAGGTATTTTCAATGATACACTGCATATTACGTTATATTACAAGGTATTTTCAATGATACACTGCATATTACGTTATAATATAAGGTATTTTCAATGATACACTGCATATTACGTTATATTATATGGTATTTTCAATGATACACTGCATATTACGATATATTATAAGGTATTTTCAATGATACGCTGCATATTACGTTATATTATAAGGTATTTTCAAAGATACACTATAAATTCCGATATATTATAAGGCATTTTCAATGATACAATGCATATTACGTTATATTATAAGGTATTTTCAACGATACACTGCATATTCCGTTATATTATAAGGTATTTTCATTGAAACACTCCATATTACGTTACATTATAAGGCATTTTCAATGATAAACTACGATATATTATAAGGTATTTTCAATGATACACTGCATATTACGCTATATTATAAGGTATTTTAAATGATATACTGCATATTACGTTATATTATAAGGTATTTTCAATGATACACTGCATATTACGTTATATTATAAGGTATTTTCAATGATACACTGCATAGTACGCTATATTATAAGGTATTTTCAATGATAAACTGCATATTACGTTATATTATAAGGTATTTTCAATGATAAACTACGATATATTAGAAGGTATTTTCAGTGATACACTGCATATTTCGTTATATTATAAGGTATTTTCAATGGTACACTGTATATTACGTTATATTATAAGGTATTTTCAATGATAAACTACGTTATATTATTAGGTATTTTCAATGATACACTGCATATTACGTTATATTATAAGGTATTTTCAATGATACGCTGCATAGTACGTTATATTATAAGGTATTTTCAATGATACACTGCATATTACGTTATATTATAAGGTATTTTCAATGATACACTGCATATTACGTTATATTATAAGGTATTTTCAATGATACACTACAAATTACGAAATATTATAAGGTATTTTCAATGATACATTGCATATTACGATATATTATAAGGTATTTTCAATGATACACTGCATATTACGTTATATTATAAGGTATTTTCAATGATACACTACAAATTCCGTTATATTATAAGGTATTTTCAATGATACACTGCATATTACGTTATATTATAATGTATTTTCAATGATACACTGCATATTACGTTATATTATAAGGTATTTTCAATGATACACTGCATATTACGTTATATTACAAGGTATTTTCAATGATACACTGCATATTACGTTATAATATAAGGTATTTTCAATGATACACTGCATATTACGTTATATTATAAGGTATTTTCAATGATACACTGCATAGTACGCTATATTATAAGGTATTTTCAATGATACACTGCATATTACGTTATATTATAAGGTATTTTCAATGATACACTACAAATTACGAAATATTATAAGGTATTTTCAATGATACACTGCATATTACGATATATTATAAGGTATTTTCAATGATACACTGCATATTACGTTATATTATAAGGTATTTTCAATGATACACTACAAATTCCGTTATATTATAAGGTATTTTCAATGATACACTGCATATTACGTTATATTATAATGTATTTTCAATGATACACTGCATATTACGTTATATTATAAGGTATTTTCAATGATACACTGCATATTACGTTATATTATAAGGTATTTTCAATGATACACTACAAATTCCGTTATATTATAAGGTATTTTCAATGATACACTGCATATTACGTTATATTATAATGTATTTTCAATGATACACTGCATATTACGTTATATTATAAGGTATTTTCAATGATACACTGCATATTACGTTATATTACAAGGTATTTTCAATGATACACTGCATATTACGTTATAATATAAGGTATTTTCAATGATACACTGCATATTACGTTATATTATATGGTATTTTCAATGATACACTGCATATTACGATATATTATAAGGTATTTTCAATGATACGCTGCATAGTACGTTATATTGTAAGGTATTTTCAATGTTACACTGTATATTACGTTATGTTATAAGGTATTTTCAATGATAAACTACTATATATTATAAGGTATTTTCAATGATACACTGCATATTACGTTATATTATAAGGTATTTTCAATGATACACTGTATATTACGTTATATTATAAGGTATTTTCAATGATAAACTACGATATATTAGAAGGTATTTTCAATGATACACTGCATAGTACGCTATATTATAAGGTATTTTCAATGATACACTGCATATTACGTTATATTATAAGGTATTTTCAATGATAAACTACGATATATTAGAAGGTATTTTCAGTGATACACTGCATATTTCGTTATATTATAAGGTATTTTCAATGGTACACTGTATATTACGTTATATTATAAGGTATTTTCAATGATAAACTACGTTATATTATTAAGTATTTTCAATGATACACTGCATATTACGTTATATTATAAGGTATTTTCAATGATACACTGCATATTACGCTATATTATAAGGTATTTTCAATGATACACTGCATATTACGTTATATTACAAGGTATTTTCAATGATACACTGCATATTACGTTATATTATAAGGTATTTTCAATGATACACTACAAATTACGAAATATTATAAGGTATTTTCAATGATACATTGCATATTACGATATATTATAAGGTATTTTCAATGATACACTGCATATTACGTTATATTATAAGGTATTTTCAATGATACACTACAAATTCCGTTATATTATAAGGTATTTTCAATGATACACTGCATATTACGTTATATTATAATGTATTTTCAATGATACACTGCATATTACGTTATATTATAAGGTATTTTCAATGATACACTGCATATTACGTTATATTACAAGGTATTTTCAATGATACACTGCATATTACGTTATAATATAAGGTATTTTCAATGATACACTGCATATTACGTTATATTATAAGGTATTTTCAATGATACACTGCATAGTACGCTATATTATAAGGTATTTTCAATGATACACTGCATATTACGTTATATTATAAGGTATTTTCAATGATACACTACAAATTACGAAATATTATAAGGTATTTTCAATGATACACTGCATATTACGATATATTATAAGGTATTTTCAATGATACACTGCATATTACGTTATATTATAAGGTATTTTCAATGATACACTACAAATTCCGTTATATTATAAGGTATTTTCAATGATACACTGCATATTACGTTATATTATAATGTATTTTCAATGATACACTGCATATTACGTTATATTATAAGGTATTTTCAATGATACACTGCATATTACGTTATATTATAAGGTATTTTCAATGATACACTACAAATTCCGTTATATTATAAGGTATTTTCAATGATACACTGCATATTACGTTATATTATAATGTATTTTCAATGATACACTGCATATTACGTTATATTATAAGGTATTTTCAATGATACACTGCATATTACGTTATATTACAAGGTATTTTCAATGATACACTGCATATTACGTTATAATATAAGGTATTTTCAATGATACACTGCATATTACGTTATATTATATGGTATTTTCAATGATACACTGCATATTACGATATATTATAAGGTATTTTCAATGATACGCTGCATAGTACGTTATATTGTAAGGTATTTTCAATGTTACACTGTATATTACGTTATGTTATAAGGTATTTTCAATGATAAACTACTATATATTATAAGGTATTTTCAATGATACACTGCATATTACGTTATATTATAAGGTATTTTCAATGATACACTGTATATTACGTTATATTATAAGGTATTTTCAATGATAAACTAAATATTACGATATATTAGAAGGTATTTTCAATGACACACTGCATATTTCGTTATATTATAAGGTATTTTCAATGATACACTACAAATTACGAAATATTATAAGGTACTTTCAATGATACACTGCATATTACGTTATATTATAAGGTATTTTCAACGATACACTGCATATTACGTTATATTATAAGGTATTTTCAAAGATACACTATAAATTCCGATATATTATAAGGCATTTTCAATGATACAATGCATATTACGTTATATTATAAGGTATTTTCAACGATACACTGCATATTCCGTTATATTATAAGGTATTTTCATTGAAACACTCCATATTACGTTACATTATAAGGCATTTTCAATGATAAACTACGATATATTATAAGGTATTTTCAATGATACACTGCATATTACGCTATATTATAAGGTATTTTAAATGATATACTGCATATTACGTTATATTATAAGGTATTTTCAATGATACACTGCATATTACGTTATATTATAAGGTATTTTCAATGATACACTGCATAGTACGCTATATTATAAGGTATTTTCAATGATACACTGCATATTACGTTATATTATAAGGTATTTTCAATGATAAACTACGATATATTAGAAGGTATTTTCAGTGATACACTGCATATTTCGTTATATTATAAGGTATTTTCAATGGTACACTGTATATTACGTTATATTATAAGGTATTTTCAATGATAAACTACGTTATATTATTAGGTATTTTCAATGATACACTGCATATTACGTTATATTATAAGGTATTTTCAATGATACGCTGCATAGTACGTTATATTATAAGGTATTTTCAATGATACACTGCATATTACGTTATATTATAAGGTATTTTCAATGATACACTGCATATTACGTTATATTATAAGGTATTTTCAATGATACACTACAAATTACGAAATATTATAAGGTATTTTCAATGATACATTGCATATTACGATATATTATAAGGTATTTTCAATGATACACTGCATATTACGTTATATTATAAGGTATTTTCAATGATACACTACAAATTCCGTTATATTATAAGGTATTTACAATGATACACTGCATATTACGTTATATTATAATGTATTTTCAATGATACACTGCATATTACGTTATATTATAAGGTATTTTCAATGATACACTGCATATTACGTTATATTACAAGGTATTTTCAATGATACACTGCATATTACGTTATAATATAAGGTATTTTCAATGATACACTGCATATTACGTTATATTATAAGGTATTTTCAATGATACACTGCATAGTACGCTATATTATAAGGTATTTTCAATTTTACACTGCATATTACGTTATATTATAAGGTATTTTCAATGATAAACTACGATATATTAGAAGGTATTTTCAGTGATACACTGCATATTTCGTTATATTATAAGGTATTTTCAATGGTACACTGTATATTACGTTATATTATAAGGTATTTTCAATGATAAACTACGTTATATTATTAAGTATTTTCAATGATACACTGCATATTACGTTATATTATAAGGTATTTTCAATGATACACTGCATATTACGCTATATTATAAGGTATTTTCAATGATACACTACAAATTACGAAATATTATAAGGTATTTTCAATGATACATTGCATATTACGATATATTATAAGGTATTTTCAATGATACACTGCATATTACGTTATATTATAAGGTATTTTCAATGATACACTACAAATTCCGTTATATTATAAGGTATTTTCAATGATACACTGCATATTACGTTATATTATAAGGTATTTTCAATGATACACTGCATATTACGTTATATTATAAGGTATTTTCAATGATACACTGCATATTACGTTATATCATAAGGTATTTTCAATGATACTCTGCAATTTACGTTATGTTATAAGGTATTTTCAATGATAAACTAAATATTACGTTATATTATAAGGTATTTTCAATGACACACTGCATATTTCGTTATATTATAAGTTATTTTCAATGATACACTGTATATTACGTTATACTATAAGGTATTTTCAACGATACACTGCATATTACGTTATATTATAAGGTATTTTCAAAGATACACTATAAATTCCGATATATTATAAGGCATTTTCAATGATACAATGCATATTACGTTATATTATAAGGTATTTTCAACGATACACTGCATATTACGTTATATTATAAGGTATTTTCAAAGATACACTATAAATTCCGATATATTATAAGGCATTTTCAATGATACAATGCATATTACGTTATATTATAAGGTATTTTCAACGATACACTGCATATTCCGTTATATTATAAGGTATTTTCATTGAAACACTCCATATTACGTTACATTATAAGGCATTTTCAATGATAAACTACGATATATTATAAGGTATTTTCAATGATACACTGCATATTACGCTATATTATAAGGTATTTTAAATGATAGACTGCATATTACGTTATATTATAAGGTATTTTCAATGATACACTGCATATTACGTTATATTATAAGGTATTTTCAATGATACACTGCAGATTACGTTATATTATAAGGTGTTTTCAATGATACACTTTATATTACGTTATATTATAAGGTATTTTCAATGATACACTGCATATTACGATATATTATAAGGTATTTTCAATGATACACTACAAATTACGATATATTATAAGGTATTTTCAATGATACACTGCATATTACGTTATATCATAAGGTATTTTCAATGATACCCTGCATATTACGTTATATTATAAGGTATTTTCAATGATACACTGCATATTACGTTATATTATAAGGTATTTTCAATGATACACTGCATATTACGTTATATTATAAGGTATATTCAATGGTAAACTACTATATATTATAAGGTATTTTCAATGATACACTGCATATTACGTTATATTATAAGGTATTTTCAATGATACACTGCATATTACGTTATATTATAAGGTATATTCATTGATACACTACAAATGACCGTATATTATAAGGTATTTTCAATGATACACTGCATATTACGTTATATTATAAGGTATTTTCAATGATACACTGCATATTACGTTATATTATAAGGTATTTTCAATGATACACTGCATATTACGTTATATTATAAGGTATTTTCAATGATAAACTGCATATTATGGTATATTATAAGGTATTTTCAATGATACACTACAAATTACGATATATCATAAGGTATTTTCAATGATACACTGCATATTACGTTATATTATAAGGTATTTTCAATGATAAACTACTATATATTATAAGGTATTTTCAATGATACACTGCATATTACGTTATATTATAAGGTATTTTCAATGATACACTGCAGATTACGTTATATTATAAGGTGTTTTCAATGATACACTTTATATTACGTTATATTATAAGGTATTTTCAATGATACACTGCATATTACGATATATTATAAGGTATTTTCAATGATACACTACAAATTACGATATATTATAAGGTATTTTCAATGATACACTGCATATTACGTTATATTATAAGGTATTTTCAATGGTAAACTACTATATATTATAAGGTATTTTCAATGATAAACTGCATATTATGATATATTATAAGATATTTTCAATGATACACTGCATATTACGTTATATTATAAGGTATATTCAATGATACACTCCATATTACGTTATATTATAAGGTATTTTCAATGATACACTGCATATTACGATATATTATATGGTATTTTCAATGATACACTGCATATTACGTTATATTATTAGGTATTTTCAATGATAAACTGCATATTACGTTATATCATAAGGTATTTTCAATGATACCCTGCATATTACGTTATATTATAAGGTATTTTCAATGATACACTGCATATTACGTTATATTATAAGGTATATTCAATGGTAAACTACTATATATTATAAGGTATTTTCAATGATACACTGCATATTACGTTATATTATAAGGTATTTTCAATGATACACTGCATATTACGTTATATTATAAGGTATTTTCAATGGTACACTGTATATTACGTTATATTATAAGGTATTTTCAATGATAAACTACGTTATATTATTAAGTATTTTCAATGATACACTGCATATTACGTTATATTATAAGGTATTTTCAATGATACACTGCATATTACGCTATATTATAAGGTATTTTCAATGATACACTACAAATTACGAAATATTATAAGGTATTTTCAATGATACATTGCATATTACGATATATTATAAGGTATTTTCAATTTTACACTGCATATTACGTTATATTATAAGGTATTTTCAATGATAAACTACGATATATTAGAAGGTATTTTCAGTGATACACTGCATATTTCGTTATATTATAAGGTATTTTCAATGGTACACTGTATATTACGTTATATTATAAGGTATTTTCAATGATAAACTACGTTATATTATTAAGTATTTTCAATGATACACTGCATATTACGTTATATTATAAGGTATTTTCAATGATACACTGCATATTACGCTATATTATAAGGTATTTTCAATGATACACTACAAATTACGAAATATTATAAGGTATTTTCAATGATACATTGCATATTACGTTATATTATAAGGTATTTTCAATGATACACTGCATATTACGTTATATTATAAGGTATTTTCAATGATACACTACAAATTCCGTTATATTATAAGGTATTTTCAATGATACACTGCATATTACGTTATATTATAAGGTATTTTCAATGATACACTGCATATTACGTTATATTATAAGGTATTTTCAATGATACACTGCATATTACGTTATATCATAAGGTATTTTCAATGATACTCTGCAATTTACGTTATGTTATAAGGTATTTTCAATGATAAACTAAATATTACGTTATATTATAAGGTATTTTCAATGACACACTGCATATTTCGTTATATTATAAGTTATTTTCAATGATACACTGTATATTACGTTATACTATAAGGTATTTTCAACGATACACTGCATATTACGTTATATTATAAGGTATTTTCAAAGATACACTATAAATTCCGATATATTATAAGGCATTTTCAATGATACAATGCATATTACGTTATATTATAAGGTATTTTCAACGATACACTGCATATTACGTTATATTATAAGGTATTTTCAAAGATACACTATAAATTCCGATATATTATAAGGCATTTTCAATGATACAATGCATATTACGTTATATTATAAGGTATTTTCAACGATACACTGCATATTCCGTTATATTATAAGG
The DNA here is from genome assembly GCA_916610255.1 of Lasioglossum lativentre. Classification (NCBI taxonomy): domain Eukaryota; kingdom Metazoa; phylum Arthropoda; class Insecta; order Hymenoptera; family Halictidae; genus Lasioglossum; species Lasioglossum lativentre. The sequence continues at coordinate 816,572 of CAKAJI010000904.1, forward strand.
TATTTTCATTGAAACACTCCATATTACGTTACATTATAAGGCATTTTCAATGATAAACTACGATATATTATAAGGTATTTTCAATGATACACTGCATATTACGCTATATTATAAGGTATTTTAAATGATATACTGCATATTACGTTATATTATAAGGTATTTTCAATGATACACTGCATATTACGTTATATTATAAGGTATTTTCAATGATACACTGCAGATTACGTTATATCATAAGGTATTTTCAATGATACCCTGCATATTACGTTATATTATAAGGTATTTTCAATGATACACTGCATATTACGTTATATTATAAGGTATTTTCAATGATACACTGCATATTACGTTATATTATAAGGTATATTCAATGGTAAACTACTATATATTATAAGGTATTTTCAATGATACACTGCATATTACGTTATATTATAAGGTATTTTCAATGATACACTGCATATTACGTTATATTATAAGGTATATTCATTGATACACTACAAATGACCGTATATTATAAGGTATTTTCAATGATACACTGCATATTACGTTATATTATAAGGTATTTTCAATGATACACTGCATATTACGTTATATTATAAGGTATTTTCAATGATACACTGCATATTACGTTATATTATAAGGTATTTTCAATGATAAACTGCATATTATGGTATATTATAAGGTATTTTCAATGATACACTACAAATTACGATATATCATAAGGTATTTTCAATGATACACTGCATATTACGTTATATTATAAGGTATTTTCAATGGTAAACTACTATATATTATAAGGTATTTTCAATGATACACTGCATATTACGTTATATTATAAGGTATTTTCAATGATACACTGCAGATTACGTTATATTATAAGGTGTTTTCAATGATACACTTTATATTACGTTATATTATAAGGTATTTTCAATGATACACTGCATATTACGATATATTATAAGGTATTTTCAATGATACACTACAAATTACGATATATTATAAGGTATTTTCAATGATACACTGCATATTACGTTATATTATAAGGTATTTTCAATGGTAAACTACTATATATTATAAGGTATTTTCAATGATAAACTGCATATTATGATATATTATAAGATATTTTCAATGATACACTGCATATTACGTTATATTATAAGGTATATTCAATGATACACTCCATATTACGTTATATTATAAGGTATTTTCAATGATACACTGCATATTACGATATATTATATGGTATTTTCAATGATACACTGTATATTACGTTATATTATAAGGTATTTTCAATGATAAACTACGTTACATTATTAAGTATTTTCAATGATACACTGCATATTACGTTATATTATAAGGTATTTTCAATGATACACTGCATATTACGCTATATTATAAGGTATTTTCAATGATACACTACAAATTACGAAATATTATAAGGTATTTTCAATGATACATTGCATATTACGATATATTATAAGGTATTTTCAATGATACACTGCATATTACGTTATATTATAAGGTATTTTCAATGATACACTACAAATTCCGTTATATTATAAGGTATTTTCAATGATACACTGCATATTACGTTATATTATAAGGTATTTTCAATGATACACTGCATATTACGTTATATTATAAGGTATTTTCAATGATACACTGCATATTACGTTATATCATAAGGTATTTTCAATGATACTCTGCAATTTACGTTATGTTATAAGGTATTTTCAATGATAAACTAAATATTACGTTATATTATAAGGTATTTTCAATGACACACTGCATATTTCGTTATATTATAAGTTATTTTCAATGATACACTGTATATTACGTTATACTATAAGGTATTTTCAACGATACACTGCATATTACGTTATATTATAAGGTATTTTCAAAGATACACTATAAATTCCGATATATTATAAGGCATTTTCAATGATACAATGCATATTACGTTATATTATAAGGTATTTTCAACGATACACTGCATATTACGTTATATTATAAGGTATTTTCAAAGATACACAATAAATTCCGATATATTATAAGGCATTTTCAATGATACAATGCATATTACGTTATATTATAAGGTATTTTCAACGATACACTGCATATTCCGTTATATTATAAGGTATTTTCATTGAAACACTCCATATTACGTTACATTATAAGGCATTTTCAATGATAAACTACGATATATTATAAGGTATTTTCAATGATACACTGCATATTACGCTATATTATAAGGTATTTTAAATGATATACTGCATATTACGATATATTATAAGGTATTTTCAATGATACACTGCAGATTACGTTATATTATAAGGTGTTTTCAATGATACACTTTATATTACGTTATATTATAAGGTATTTTCAATGATACACTGCATATTACGATATATTATAAGGTATTTTCAATGATACACTACAAATTACGATATATTATAAGGTATTTTCAATGATACACTGCATATTACGTTATATCATAAGGTATTTTCAATGATACCCTGCATATTACGTTATATTATAAGGTATTTTCAATGATACACTGCATATTACGTTATATTATAAGGTATTTTCAATGATACACTGCATATTACGTTATATTATAAGGTATATTCAATGGTAAACTACTATATATTATAAGGTATTTTCAATGATACACTGCATATTACGTTATATTATAAGGTATTTTCAATGATACACTGCATATTACGTTATATTATAAGGTATATTCATTGATACACTACAAATGACCGTATATTATAAGGTATTTTCAATGATACACTGCATATTACGTTATATTATAAGGTATTTTCAATGATACACTGCATATTACGTTATATTATAAGGTATTTTCAATGATACACTGCATATTACGTTATATTATAAGGTATTTTCAATGATAAACTGCATATTATGGTATATTATAAGGTATTTTCAATGATACACTACAAATTACGATATATAATAAGGTATTTTCAATGATACACTGCATATTACGTTATATTATAAGGTATTTTCAATGGTAAACTACTATATATTATAAGGTATTTTCAATGATACACTGCATATTACGTTATATTATAAGGTATTTTCAATGATACACTGCAGATTACGTTATATTATAAGGTGTTTTCAATGATACACTTTATATTACGTTATATTATAAGGTATTTTCAATGATACACTGCATATTACGTTATATTATAAGGTATTTTCAATGATAAACTACGATATATTAGAAGGTATTTTCAGTGATACACTGCATATTTCGTTATATTATAAGGTATTTTCAATGGTACACTGTATATTACGTTATATTATAAGGTATTTTCAATGATAAACTACGTTATATTATTAAGTATTTTCAATGATACACTGCATATTACGTTATATTATAAGGTATTTTCAATGATACACTGCATATTACGCTATATTATAAGGTATTTTCAATGATACACTACAAATTACGAAATATTATAAGGTATTTTCAATGATACATTGCATATTACGATATATTATAAGGTATTTTCAATGATACACTGCATATTACGTTATATTATAAGGTATTTTCAATGATACACTACAAATTCCGTTATATTATAAGGTATTTTCAATGATACACTGCATATTACGTTATATTATAAGGTATTTTCAATGATACACTACATATTACGTTATATTATAAGGTATTTTCAATGATACACTGCATATTACGTTATATCATAAGGTATTTTCAATGATACTCTGCAATTTACGTTATGTTATAAGGTATTTTCAATGATAAACTAAATATTACGTTATATTATAAGGTATTTTCAATGACACACTGCATATTTCGTTATATTATAAGTTATTTTCAATGATACACTGTATATTACGTTATACTATAAGGTATTTTCAACGATACACTGCATATTACGTTATATTATAAGGTATTTTCAAAGATACACTATAAATTCCGATATATTATAAGGCATTTTCAATGATACACTGCATATTACGTTATATTATAAGGTATTTTCAACGATACACTGCATATTACGTTATATTATAAGGTATTTTCAAAGATACACTATAAATTCCGATATATTATAAGGCATTTTCAATGATACAATGCATATTACGTTATATTATAAGGTATTTTCAACGATACACTGCATATTCCGTTATATTATAAGGTATTTTCATTGAAACACTCCATATTACGTTACATTATAAGGCATTTTCAATGATAAACTACGATATATTATAAGGTATTTTCAATGATACACTGCATATTACGCTATATTATAAGGTATTTTAAATGATATACTGCATATTACGTTATATTATAAGGTATTTTCAATGATACACTGCATATTACGTTATATTATAAGGTATTTTCAATGATACACTGCAGATTACGTTATATTATAAGGTGTTTTCAATGATACACTTTATATTACGTTATATTATAAGGTATTTTCAATGATACACTGCATATTACGATATATTATAAGGTATTTTCAATGATACACTACAAATTACGATATATTATAAGGTATTTTCAATGATACACTGCATATTACGTTATATTATAAGGTATTTTCAATGATACCCTGCATATTACGTTATATTATAAGGTATTTTCAATGATACACTGCATATTACGTTATATTATAAGGTATTTTCAATGATACACTGCATATTACGTTATATTATAAGGTATATTCAATGGTAAACTACTATATATTATAAGGTATTTTCAATGATACACTGCATATTACGTTATATTATAAGGTATTTTCAATGATACACTGCATATTACGTTATATTATAAGGTATATTCATTGATACACTACAAATGACCGTATATTATAAGGTATTTTCAATGATACACTGCATATTACGTTATATTATAAGGTATTTTCAATGATACACTGCATATTACGTTATATTATAAGGTATTTTCAATGATACACTGCATATTACGTTATATTATAAGGTATTTTCAATGATAAACTGCATATTATGGTATATTATAAGGTATTTTCAATGATACACTACAAATTACGATATATAATAAGGTATTTTCAATGATACACTGCATATTACGTTATATTATAAGGTATTTTCAATGGTAAACTACTATATATTATAAGGTATTTTCAATGATACACTGCATATTACGTTATATTATAAGGTATTTTCAATGATACACTGCAGATTACGTTATATTATAAGGTGTTTTCAATGATACACTTTATATTACGTTATATTATAAGGTATTTTCAATGATACACTGCATATTACGATATATTATAAGGTATTTTCAATGATACACTACAAATTACGATATATTATAAGGTATTTTCAATGATACACTGCATATTACGTTATATTATAAGGTATTTTCAATGGTAAACTACTATATATTATAAGGTATTTTCAATGATAAACTGCATATTATGATATATTATAAGATATTTTCAATGATACACTGCATATTACGTTATATTATAAGGTATATTCAATGATACACTCCATATTACGTTATATTATAAGGTATTTTCAATGATACACTGCATATTACGATATATTATATGGTATTTTCAATGATACACTGCATATTACGTTATATTATTAGGTATTTTCAATGATAAACTGCATATTACGTTATATCATAAGGTATTTTCAATGATACCCTGCATATTACGTTATATTATAAGGTATTTTCAATGATACACTGCATATTACGTTATATTATAAGGTATATTCAATGGTAAACTACTATATATTATAAGGTATTTTCAATGATACACTGCATATTACGTTATATTATAAGGTATTTTCAATGATACACTGCATATTACGTTATATTATAAGGTATATTCATTGATACACTACAAATGACCGTATATTATAAGGTATTTTCAATGATACACTGCATATTACGTTATATTATAAGGTATTTTCAATGATACACTGCATATTACGTTATATTATAAGGTATTTTCAATGATACACTGCATATTACGTTATATCATAAGGTATTTTCAATGATACACTGCATATTACGTTATATTATAAGGTATTTTCAATGGTAAACTACTATATATTATAAGGTGTTTTCAATGATACACTGCATATTACGTTATATTATAAGGTATTTTCAATGATACACTGCATATTACGTTATATCATAAGGTATTTTCAATGATACCCTGCATATTACGTTATATTATAAGGTATTTTCAATGATACACTGCATATTACGATATATTATAAGGTATTTTCAATGATACACTACAAATTACGATATATTATAAGGTATTTTCAATGATACACTGCATATTACGTTATATTATAAGGTATTTTCAATGGTAAACTACTATATATTATAAGGTATTTTCAATGATAAACTGCATATTATGATATATTATAAGATATTTTCAATGATACACTGCATATTACGTTATATTATAAGGTATATTCAATGATACACTCCATATTACGTTATATTATAAGGTATTTTCAATGATAAACTGCATATTACGTTATATCATAAGGTATTTTCAATGATACCCTGCATATTACGTTATATTATAAGGTATTTTCAATGATACACTGCATATTACGTTATATTATAAGGTATTTTCAATGATACACTGCATATTACGTTATATTATAAGGTATATTCAATGGTAAACTACTATATATTATAAGGTATTTTCAATGATACACTGCATATTACGTTATATTATAAGGTATTTTCAATGATACACTGCATATTACGTTATATTATAAGGTATTTTCAATGATACTCTGCATATTACTTTATATTGTACGGTATTTTCATTGATACACTACAAATGACCGTATATTATAAGGTATTTTCAATGATACACTGCATATTACGTTATATTATAAGGTATTTTCAATGATACACTGCATATTACGTTATATTATAAGGTATTTTCAATGATACACTGCATATTACGTTATATCATAAGGTATTTTCAATGATACACTGCATATTACGTTATATTATAAGGTATTTTCAATGGTAAACTACTATATATTATAAGGTGTTTTCAATGATACACTGCATATTACGTTATATTATAAGGTATTTTCAATGATACACTGCATATTACGTTATATCATAAGGTATTTTCAATGATACCCTGCATATTACGTTATATTATAAGGTATTTTCAATGATACACTGCATATTACGATATATTATAAGGTATTTTCAATGATACACTGCATATTACGTTATATTATAAGGTATTTTCATTGATACACTGCATATTACGTTATATTATAAGGTATATTCAATGGTAAACTACTATATATTATAAGGTATTTTCAATGATACACTGCATATTACGTTATATTATAAGGTATTTTCAATGATACACTGCATATTACGTTATATTATAAGGTATTTTCAATGATACTCTGCATATTACTTTATATTGTACGGTATTTTCATTGATACACTACAAATGACCGTATATTATAAGGTATTTTCAATGATACACTGCATATTACGTTATATTATAAGGTATTTTCAATGATACACTGCATATTACGTTATATTATAAGGTATTTTCAATGATACACTGCATATTACGATATATTATATGGTATTTTCAATGATACACTGCATATTACGTTATATTATTAGGTATTTTCAATGATAAACTGCATATTACGTTATATCATAAGGTATTTTCAATGATACCCTGCATATTACGTTATATTATAAGGTATTTTCAATGATACACTGCATATTACGTTATATTATAAGGTATTTTCAATGATACACTGCATATTACGTTATATTATAAGGTATATTCAATGGTAAACTACTATATATAATAAGGTATTTTCAATGATACACTGCATATTACGTTATATTATAAGGTATTTTCAATGATACACTCCATATTACGTTATATTATAAGGTATTTTCAATGATACACTTTATATTACGTTATATTATAAGGTGTTTTCAATGATACACTGCATATTACGTTATATTATAAGGTATTTTCAATGATAAACTGCATATTATGGTATATTATAAGGTATTTTCAATGATACACTAAAAATTACGATATATCATAAGGTATTTTCAATGATACACTGCATATTACGTTATATTATAAGGTATTTTCAATGGTAAACTACTATATATTATAAGGTATTTTCAATGATACACTGCATATTACGTTATATTATAAGGTATTTTCAATGATACACTGCAGATTACGTTATATTATAAGGTGTTTTCAATGATACACTTTATATTACGTTATATTATAAGGTATTTTCAATGATACACTGCATATTACGATATATTATAAGGTATTTTCAATGATACACTACAAATTACGATATATTATAAGGTATTTTCAATGATACACTGCATATTACGTTATATTATAAGGTATTTTCAATGGTAAACTACTATATATTATAAGGTATTTTCAATGATAAACTGCATATTATGATATATTATAAGATATTTTCAATGATACACTGCATATTACGTTATATTATAAGGTATATTCAATGATACACTCCATATTACGTTATATTATAAGGTATTTTCAATGATACACTGCATATTACGATATATTATATGGTATTTTCAATGATACACTGCATATTACGTTATATTATAAGGTATTTTCAATGATAAACTGCATATTACGTTATATCATAAGGTATTTTCAATGATACCCTGCATATTACGTTATATTATAAGGTATTTTCAATGATACTCTGCATATTACTTTATATTGTACGGTATTTTCATTGATACACTACAAATGACCGTATATTATAAGGTATTTTCAATGATACACTGCATATTACGTTATATTATAAGGTATTTTCAATGATACACTGCATATTACGTTATATTATAAGGTATTTTCAATGATACACTGCATATTACGATATATTATATGGTATTTTCAATGATACACTGCATATTACGTTATATTATTAGGTATTTTCAATGATAAACTGCATATTACGTTATATCATAAGGTATTTTCAATGAAACCCTGCATATTACGTTATATTATAAGGTATTTTCAATGATACACTGCATATTACGTTATATTATAAGGTATTTTCAATGATACACTGCATATTACGATATATTATATGGTATTTTCAATGATACACTGCATATTACGTTATATTATTAGGTATTTTCAATGATAAACTGCATATTACGTTATATCATAAGGTATTTTCAATGATACCCTGCATATTACGTTATATTATAAGGTATTTTCAATGATACACTGCATATTACGTTATATTATAAGGTATTTTCAATGATACACTGCATATTACGTTATATTATAAGGTATATTCAATGGTAAACTACTATATATAATAAGGTATTTTCAATGATACACTGCATATTACGTTATATTATAAGGTATTTTCAATGATACACTCCATATTACGTTATATTATAAGGTATTTTCAATGATACACTTTATATTACGTTATATTATAAGGTGTTTTCAATGATACACTGCATATTACGTTATATTATAAGGTATTTTCAATGATAAACTGCATATTATGGTATATTATAAGGTATTTTCAATGATACACTACAAATTACGATATATCATAAGGTATTTTCAATGATACACTGCATATTACGTTATATTATAAGGTATTTTCAATGGTAAACTACTATATATTATAAGGTATTTTCAATGATACACTGCATATTACGTTATATTATAAGGTATTTTCAATGATACACTGCAGATTACGTTATATTATAAGGTGTTTTCAATGATACACTTTATATTACGTTATATTATAAGGTATTTTCAATGATACACTGCATATTACGATATATTATAAGGTATTTTCAATGATACACTACAAATTACGATATATTATAAGGTATTTTCAATGATACACTGCATATTACGTTATATTATAAGGTATATTCAATGGTAAACTACTATATATTATAAGGTATTTTCAATGATACACTGCATATTACGTTATATTATAAGGTATTTTCAATGATACACTGCATATTACGTTATATTATAAGGTATTTTCAATGATACTCTGCATATTACTTTATATTGTACGGTATTTTCATTGATACACTACAAATGACCGTATATTATAAGGTATTTTCAATGATACACTGCATATTACGTTATATTATAAGGTATTTTCAATGGTAAACTACTATATATTATAAGGTGTTTTCAATGATACACTACAAATTACGAAATATTATAAGGTATTTTCAATGATACACTGCATATTACGTTATATTATAAGGTATTTTCAATGATACACTGCATATTACGTTATATTATAAGGTATATTCAATGGTAAACTACTATATATAATAAGGTATTTTCAATGATACACTGCATATTACGTTATATTATAAGGTATTTTCAATGATACACTCCATATTACGTTATATTATAAGGTATTTTCAATGATACACTTTATATTACGTTATATTATAAGGTGTTTTCAATGATACACTGCATATTACGTTATATTATAAGGTATTTTCAATGATAAACTGCATATTACGTTATATTATAAGGTATATTCAATGGTAAACTACTATATATAATAAGGTATTTTCAATGATACACTGCATATTACGTTATATTATAAGGTATTTTCAATGATACACTTTATATTACGTTATATTATAAGGTGTTTTCAATGATACACTGCATATTACGTTATATTATAAGGTATTTTCAATGATAAACTGCATATTATGGTATATTATAAGGTATTTTCAATGATACACTAAAAATTACGATATATCATAAGGTATTTTCAATGATACACTGCATATTACGTTATATTATAAGGTATTTTCAATGGTAAACTACTATATATTATAAGGTATTTTCAATGATACACTGCATATTACGTTATATTATAAGGTATTTTCAATGATACACTGCAGATTACGTTATATTATAAGGTGTTTTCAATGATACACTTTATATTACGTTATATTATAAGGTATTTTCAATGATACACTGCATATTACGATATATTATAAGGTATTTTCAATGATACACTACAAATTACGATATATAATAAGGTATTTTCAATGATACACTGCATATTACGTTATATTATAAGGTATTTTCAATGGTAAACTACTATATATTATAAGGTATTTTCAATGATAAACTGCATATTATGATATATTATAAGATATTTTCAATGATACACTGCATATTACGTTATATTATAAGGTATATTCAATGATACACTCCATATTACGTTATATTATAAGGTATTTTCAATGATACACTGCATATTACGATATATTATATGGTATTTTCAATGATACACTGCATATTACGTTATATTATTAGGTATTTTCAATGATAAACTGCATATTACGTTATATCATAAGGTATTTTCAATGATACCCTGCATATTACGTTATATTATAAGGTATTTTCAATGATACTCTGCATATTACTTTATATTGTACGGTATTTTCATTGATACACTACAAATGACCGTATATTATAAGGTATTTTCAATGATACACTGCATATTACGATATATTATAAGGTATTTTCAATGATACACTGCATATTACGTTATATTATAAGGTATTTTCAATGATACACTGCATATTACGATATATTATATGGTATTTTCAATGATACACTGCATATTACGTTATATTATTAGGTATTTTCAATGATAAACTGCATATTACGTTATTTCATAAGGTATTTTCAATGAAACCCTGCATATTACGTTATATTATAAGGTATTTTCAATGATACACTGCATATTACGTTATATTATAAGGTATTTTCAATGATACACTGCATATGACTATATATTATATGGTATTTTCAATGATACACTGCATATTACGTTATATTATTAGGTATTTTCAATGATAAACTGCATATTACGTTATATCATAAGGTATTTTCAATGATACCCTGCATATTACGTTATATTATAAGGTATTTTCAATGATACACTGCATATTACGTTATATTATAAGGTATTTTCAATGATACACTGCATATTACGTTATATTATAAGGTATATTCAATGGTAAACTACTATATATAATAAGGTATTTTCAATGATACACTGCATATTACGTTATATTATAAGGTATTTTCAATGATACACTGCATATTACGTTATATTATAAGGTATTTTCAATGATACACTTTATATTACGTTATATTATAAGGTGTTTTCAATGATACACTGCATATTACGTTATATTATAAGGTATTTTCAATGATAAACTGCATATTATGGTATATTATAAGGTATTTTCAATGATACACTACAAATTACGATATATCATAAGGTATTTTCAATGATACACTGCATATTACGTTATATTATAAGGTATTTTCAATGGTAAACTACTATATATTATAAGGTATTTTCAATGATACACTGCATATTACGTTATATTATAAGGTATTTTCAATGATACACTGCAGATTACGTTATATTATAAGGTGTTTTCAATGATACACTTTATATTACGTTATATTATAAGGTATTTTCAATGATACACTGCATATTACGATATATTATAAGGTATTTTCAATGATACACTACAAATTACGATATATTATAAGGTATTTTCAATGATACACTGCATATTACGTTATATTATAAGGTATATTCAATGGTAAACTACTATATATTATAAGGTATTTTCAATGATACACTGCATATTACGTTATATTATAAGGTATTTTCAATGATACACTGCATATTACGTTATATTATAAGGTATTTTCAATGATACTCTGCATATTACTTTATATTGTACGGTATTTTCATTGATACACTACAAATGACCGTATATTATAAGGTATTTTCAATGATACACTGCATATTACGTTATATTATAAGGTATTTTCAATGGTAAACTACTATATATTATAAGGTGTTTTCAATGATACACTGCATATTACGTTATATTATAAGGTATTTTCAATGATACACTGCATATTACGTTATATCATAAGGTATTTTCAATGATACCCTGCATATTACGTTATATTATAAGGTATTTTCAATGATACACTGCATATTACGTTATATTATAAGGTATTTTCAATGATACACAGCATATTACGTTATATTATAAGGTATTTTCAATGATAAACTGCATATTATGATATATTATAAAATATTTTCAATGATACACTGCATATTACGTTATATTACAAGGTATTTTCAATGATAAACTACCATATATTATGAGGTATTTTCAATGATACACTGCATATTACGTTATATTATGAGGTGTTTTCAATGATACTCTGCATATTACGATATATTATAAGGTATTTTCAATGATACACTGCAAATTACGATATATTATATGGTATTTTCAATGATACACTGCATATTACGTTATATTATAAGGTATTTTCAATGATACACTGCATATTACGATATATTATAAGGTATTTTCAATGATACACTACAAATTACGATATATTATAAGGTATTTTCAATGATACACTGCATATTACGTTATATTATAATGTATTTTCATTGATACACTACAAATTACCATATATTATAAGGTATTTTCAATGATACACTGCATATTACGATATGTTATAAGGTATTTTCAATGATACACTACAAATTACGATATATTATAAGGTATTTTCAATGATACACTGCATATTACGTTATATTATAAGGTATTTTCATTGATACACTACAAATTACCATATATTATAAGGTATTTTCAATGATACACTGCATATTACGTTATATTATAAGGTATTTTCATTGATACACTACAAATTACCATATATTATAAGGTATTTTCAATGATACACTGCATATTACGTTATATCGTAAGGTATTTTCAATGATACACTGCATATTACGTTATATTATAAGGTGTTATCAATGATACACTGCAGATTACGTTATATCGTAAGGTATTTTCACTGATACACTGCATATTACGTTATATTATAAGGTGTTTTCAATGATACACTGCAGATTACGTTATATTATAAGGTGTTTTCAATGATAAACTTTATATTACGTTATATTATAAGGTATTTTCAATGATACACTGCATATTACGATATATTATAAAGTATTTACAATGGTATACTACTATATATTATAAGGTATTTTCAATGATACACTGCATACTACGTTATATCGTAAGGTATTTTCAATGATACACTGCATATTACGTTATATTATAAGGTATTTTCAATGATACACTCCATATTACGTTATATTATAAGGTATTTTCAATGATACACTGCAGATTACGTTATATTATTAGGTATTTTCAATGATAAACTGCATATTACGTTATATCATAAGGTATTTTCAATGATACCCTGCATATTACGTTATATTATAAGGTATTTTCAATGATACACTGCATATTACGTTATATTATAAGGTATTTTCAATGATACACTGCATATTACGTTATATTATAAGGTATATTCAATGGTAAACTACTATATATAATAAGGTATTTTCAATGATACACTGCATATTACGTTATATTATAAGGTATTTTCAATGATACACTCCATATTACGTTATATTATAAGGTATTTTCAATGATACACTTTATATTACGTTATATTATAAGGTGTTTTTCAATGATACACTGCATATTACGTTATATTATAAGGTATTTTCAATGATAAACTGCATATTATGGTATATTATAAGGTATTTTCAATGATACACTACAAATTACGATATATCATAAGGTATTTTCAATGATACACTGCATATTACGTTATATTATAAGGTATTTTCAATGGTAAACTACTATATATTATAAGGTATTTTCAATGATACACTGCATATTACGTTATATTATAAGGTATTTTCAATGATACACTGCAGATTACGTTATATTATAAGGTGTTTTCAATGATACACTTTATATTACGTTATATTATAAGGTATTTTCAATGATACACTGCATATTACGATATATTATAAGGTATTTTCAATGATACACTACAAATTACGATATATTATAAGGTATTTTCAATGATACACTGCATATTACGTTATATTATAAGGTATTTTCAATGGTAAACTACTATATATTATAAGGTATTTTCAATGATAAACTGCATATTATGATATATTATAAGATATTTTCAATGATACACTGCATATTACGTTATATTATAAGGTATATTCAATGATACACTCCATATTACGTTATATTATAAGGTATTTTCAATGATACACTGCATATTACGATATATTATATGGTATTTTCAATGATACACTGCATATTACGTTATATTATTAGGTATTTTCAATGATAAACTGCATATTACGTTATATCATAAGGTATTTTCAATGATACCCTGCATATTACGTTATATTATAAGGTATTTTCAATGATACACTGCATATTACGTTATATTATAAGGTATTTTCAATGATACACTGCATATTACGTTATATTATAAGGTATATTCAATGGTAAACTACTATATATTATAAGGTATTTTCAATGATACACTGCATATTACGTTATATTATAAGGTATTTTCAATGATACACTGCATATTACGTTATATTATAAGGTATTTTCAATGATACTCTGCATATTACTTTATATTGTACGGTATTTTCATTGATACACTACAAATGACCGTATATTATAAGGTATTTTCAATGATACACTGCATATTACGTTATATTATAAGGTATTTTCAATGATACACTGCATATTACGTTATATTATAAGGTATTTTCAATGATACACTGCATATTACGTTATATCATAAGGTATTTTCAATGATACACTGCATATTACGTTATATTATAAGGTATTTTCAATGGTAAACTACTATATATTATAAGGTGTTTTCAATGATACACTGCATATTACGTTATATTATAAGGTATTTTCAATGATACACTGCATATTACGTTATATCATAAGGTATTTTCAATGATACCCTGCATATTACGTTATATTATAAGGTATTTTCAATGATACACTGCATATTACGTTATATTATAAGGTATTTTCAATGATACACAGCATATTACGTTATATTATAAGGTATTTTCAATGATAAACTGCATATTATGATATATTATAAAATATTTTCAATGATACACTGCATATTACGTTATATTACAAGGTATTTTCAATGATAAACTACCATATATTATGAGGTATTTTCAATGATACACTGCATATTACGTTATATTATGAGGTGTTTTCAATGATACTCTGCATATTACGATATATTATAAGGTATTTTCAATGATACACTGCATATTACGATATATTATATGGTATTTTCAATGATACACTGCATATTACGTTATATTATAAGGTATTTTCAATGATACACTGCATATTACGATATATTATAAGGTATTTTCAATGATACACTACAAATTACGATATATTATAAGGTATTTTCAATGATACACTGCATATTACGTTATATTATAATGTATTTTCATTGATACACTACAAATTACCATATATTATAAGGTATTTTCAATGATACACTGCATATTACGATATATTATAAGGTATTTTCAATGATACACTACAAATTACGATATATTATAAGGTATTTTCAATGATACACTGCATATTACGTTATATTATAAGGTATTTTCATTGATAAACTACCATATATTATGAGGTATTTTCAATGATACACTGCATATTACGTTATATTATGAGGTGTTTTCAATGATACTCTGCATATTACGATATATTATAAGGTATTTTCAATGATACACTGCATATTACGATATATTATATGGTATTTTCAATGATACACTGCATATTACGTTATATTATAAGGTATTTTCAATGATACACTGCATATTACGATATATTATAAGGTATTTTCAATGATACACTACAAATTACGATATATTATAAGGTATTTTCAATGATACACTGCATATTACGTTATATTATAATGTATTTTCATTGATACACTACAAATTACCATATATTATAAGGTATTTTCAATGATACACTGCATATTACGATATATTATAAGGTATTTTCAATGATACACTACAAATTACGATATATTATAAGGTATTTTCAATGATACACTGCATATTACGTTATATTATAAGGTATTTTCATTGATACACTACAAATTACCATATATTATAAGGTATTTTCAATGATACACTGCATATTACGTTATATTATAAGGTATTTTCATTGATACACTACAAATTACCATATATTATAAGGTATTTTCAATGATACACTGCATATTACGTTATATCGTAAGGTATTTTCAATGATACACTGCATATTACGTTATATTATAAGGTGTTTTCAATGATACACTGCAGATTACGTTATATCGTAAGGTATTTTCACTGATACACTGCATATTACGTTATATTATAAGGTGTTTTCAATGATACACTGCAGATTACGTTATATTATAAGGTGTTTTCAATGATAAACTTTATATTACGTTATATTATAAGGTATTTTCAATGATACACTGCATATTACGATATATTATAAAGTATTTACAATGGTAAACTACTATATATTATAAGGTATTTTCAATGATACACTGCATACTACGTTATATCGTAAGGTATTTTCAATGATACACTGCATATTACGTTATATTATAAGGTATTTTCAATGATACACTCCATATTACGTTATATTATAAGGTATTTTCAATGATACACTGCAGATTACGTTATATTATAAGGTGTTTTCAATGATACACTTTATATTACGTTATATTATAAGGTATTTTCAATGATACACTGCATATTACGATATATTATAAGGTATTTTCAATGATACACTACAAATTACCATATATTATAAGGTATTTTCAATGATACACTGCATATTACAATATATTATATGGTATTTTCAATGATACACTGCATATTACGTTATATTATAAGGTATTTTCAATGATAAACTGCATATTATGGTATATTATAAGGTATTTTCAATGATACACTACAAATTACGATATATAATAAGGTATTTTCAATGATACACTGCATATTACGTTATATTATAAGGTATTTTCAATGGTAAAGTACTATATATTATAAGGTATTTTCAATGATACACTGCATATTACGTTATATTATAAGGTATTTTCAATGATACACTGCAGATTACGTTATATTATAAGGTGTTTTCAATGATACACTTTATATTACGTTATATTATAAGGTATTTTCAATGATACACTGCATATTACGATATATTATAAGGTATTTTCAATGATACACTACAAATTACGATATATTATAAGGTATTTTCAATGATACACTGCATATTACGTTATATTATAAGGTATTTTCAATGGTAAACTACTATATATTATAAGGTATTTTCAATGATAAACTGCATATTATGATATATTATAAGATATTTTCAATGATACACTGCATATTACGTTATATTATAAGGTATATTCAATGATACACTCCATATTACGTTATATTATAAGGTATTTTCAATGATACCCTGACAATTACGATATATTATATGGTATTTTCAATGATACACTGCATATTACGTTATATTATTAGGTATTTTCAATGATAAACTGCATATTACGTTATATCATAAGGTATTTTCAATGATACCCTGCATATTACGTTATATTATAAGGTATTTTCAATGATAAACTGCATATTACGTTATATCATAAGGTATTTTCAATGATACCCTGCATATTACGTTATATTATAAGGTATTTTCAATGATACACTGCATATTACGTTATATTATAAGGTATTTTCAATGATACACTACATATTACGTTATATTATAAGGTATATTCAATGGTAAACTACTATATATAATAAGGTATTTTCAATGATACACTGCATATTACGTTATATTATAAGGTATTTTCAATGATACACTCCATATTACGTTATATTATAAGGTATTTTCAATGATACACTTTATATTACGTTATATTATAAGGTGTTTTCAATGATACACTGCATATTACGTTATATTATAAGGTATTTTCAATGATACACTGCATATTACGTTATATTCTAAGGTATTTTCAATGATACACTGCATATTACGTTATATTATAAGGTGTTTTCAATGATACACTGCATATTACGTTATATTATAAGGTATTTTCAATGATAAACTGCATATTATGGTATATTATAAGGTATTTTCAATGATACACTGCATATTACGTTATATTATAAGGTATTTTCAATGATACACTGCATATTACGATATATTACATGGTATTTTCAATGATACACTGAATATTACATTATACCATAAGGTATTTTCAATGATACACTGCATACTACGTTATATTATAAGGTATTTTCAATGGTAAACTACTATATATTATAAGGTGTTTTCAATGATACACTGCATATTACGTTTTATTATAAGGTATTTTCAATGATACACTGCATATTACGTTATATCATAACGTATTTTCAGTGATACACTGCATATTACGTTATATTATAAGATATTTTCATTGATTACAAATGACCATATATTATAAGGTATTTTCAATGATACAATGCATATTACGTTATATTATAAGGTATTTTCAATGATACACTGCATATTACGTTATATTATAACGTATTTTCAATGATACACTGCATATTACGATATATTATATGGTATTTGCAATGATACACTGCATATTACGTTATATTATAAGGTATTTTCAATGATACACTGCATATTACGTTATATTATAAGGTATTTTCAATGATACACTGCATATTACGTTATATTATGAGGTATTTTCAATGATACACTGCATATTACGTTATATTATAAAGTATTTTCAATGATACACTACAAATTACAATATATTATAAGGTATTTTCACTGATACCCTACAAATTACGATATATTATAAGGTATTTCCAATGATACACTGAATATAACATTATACCATAAGGTATTTTCAATGATACACTGCATACTACGTTATATTATAAGGTATTTTCAATGGTAAACTACTATATATTATAAGGTGTTTTCAATGATACACTGCATATTACGTTATATTATAAGGTATTTTCAATGATACACTGCATATTACGTTATATCATAAGGTATTTTCAGTGATACACTGCATATTACGTTATATTATAAGATATTTTCATTGATTACAAATGACCATATATTATAAGGTATTTTCAATGATACAATGCATATTACGTTATATTATAAGGTATTTTCAATGATACACTGCATATTACGTTATATTATAAGGTATTTTCAATGATACACTGCATATTACGATATATTATATGGTATTTGCAATGATACACTTTATATTACTTTATATTATAAGGTATTTTCAATGATACACTGCATATTACGATATATTATAAGGTATTTTCACTGATACACTACAAATTACGATATATTATAAGGTATTTTCAATGTTACACTGCATATTACGTTATATTATAAGGTATTTTCAATGGTAAGCTACTATATATTATAAGGTATTTTCAATGATACACTGCATATTACGTTATATTATAAGGTATTTTCAATGGTAAACTACTATATATTATAAGATATTTTCAATGATAAACTGCATATTATGATATATTATAAGATATTTTCAATGATACACTGCATATTACGGTATATTATAAGGTATTTTCATTGATACACTACAAATTACCATATATTCTAAGGTATTTTCAATGATACAATGCATATTACGTTATATTATAAGGTATTTTCAATGATACACTGCATATTACGTTATATTATGAGGTATTTTCAATGATACACTGCATATTACGTTATATTATAAAGTATTTTCAATGATACACTACAAATTACAATATATTATAAGGTATTTTCAATGATACACTACAAATTACGATATATAATAAGGTATTTTCAATGATACACTGCATATTACGTTATATTATAAGGTATTTTCAAAGGTAAACTACTATATATTATAAGGTATTTTCAATGATACACTGCATATTACGTTATATTATAAGGTATTTTCAATGATACACTGCAGATTACGTTATATTATAAGGTGTTTTCAATGATACACTTTATATTACTTTATATTATAAGGTATTTTCAATGATACACTGCATATTACGATATATTATAAGGTATTTTCACTGATACCCTACAAATTACGATATATTATAAGGTATTTTCAATGATACACTGATTATTACATTATACCATAAGGTATTTTCAATGATACACTGCATACTACGTTATATTATAAGGTATTTTCAATGGTAAACTACTATATATTATAAGGTGTTTTCAATGATACACTGCATATTACGTTATATTATAAGGTATTTTCAATGATACACTGCATATTACGTTATATCATAAGGTATTTTCAGTGATACACTGCATATTACGTTATATTATAAGATATTTTCATTGATTACAAATGACCATATATTATAAGGTATTTTCAATGATACAATGCATATTACGTTATATTATAAGGTATTTTCAATGATACACTGCATATTACGTTATATTATAAGGTATTTTCAATGATACACTGCAGATTACGTTATATTATAAGGTGTTTTCAATGATACACTTTATATTACTTTATATTATAAGGTATTTTCAATGATACACTGCATATTACGATATATTATAAGGTATTTTCACTGATACCCTACAAATTACGATATATTATAAGGTATTTCCAATGATACACTGAATATTACATTATACCATAAGGTATTTTCAATGATACACTGCATACTACGTTATATTATAAGGTATTTTCAATGGTAAACTACTATATATTATAAGGTGTTTTCAATGATACACTGCATATTACGTTATATTATAAGGTATTTTCAATGATACACTGCATATTACGTTATATCATAAGGTATTTTCAGTGATACACTGCATATTACGTTATATTATAAGATATTTTCATTGATTACAAATGACCATATATTATAAGGTATTTTCAATGATACAATGCATATTACGTTATATTATAAGGTATTTTCAATGATACACTGCATATTACGTTATATTATAAGGTATTTTCAATGATACACTGCATATTACGATATATTATATGGTATTTGCAATGATACACTTTATATTACTTTATATTATAAGGTATTTTCAATGATACACTGCATATTACGATATATTATAAGGTATTTTCACTGATACACTACAAATTACGATATATTATAAGGTATTTTCAATGTTACACTGCATATTACGTTATATTATAAGGTATTTTCAATGGTAAGCTACTATATATTATAAGGTATTTTCAATGATACACTGCATATTACGTTATATTATAAGGTATTTTCAATGGTAAGCTACTATATATTATAAGGTATTTTCAATGATACACTGCATATTACGTTATATTATAAGGTATTTTCAATGATACACTGCAGATTACGTTATATTATAAGGTGTTTTCAATGATACACTTTATATTACGTTATATTATAAGGTATTTTCAATGGTAAACTACTATATATTATAAGATATTTTCAATGATAAACTGCATATTATGATATATTATAAGATATTTTCAATGACACACTGCATATTACGGTATATTATAAGGTATTTTCATTGATACACTACAAATTACCATATATTATAAGGTATTTTCAATGATACACTGCATATTACGTTATATTCTAAGGTATTTTCAATGATACCCTGCATATTACGTTATATTATAAGGTATTTTCAATGATACACTGCATAGTACGATATATTACATGGTATTTTCAATGATACACTGCATATTACGTTATATTATAAGGTATTTTCAATGATACCCTGCATATTACGTTATATTATAAGGTATTTTCAATGGTAAACTACTATATATTATAAGGTATTTTCAATGATACACTGCATATTACGTTATATTATAAGGTATTTTCAATGATA
Organism: Lasioglossum lativentre; assembly: GCA_916610255.1. Classification (NCBI taxonomy): domain Eukaryota; kingdom Metazoa; phylum Arthropoda; class Insecta; order Hymenoptera; family Halictidae; genus Lasioglossum; species Lasioglossum lativentre. Next base: position 839,610 of record CAKAJI010000904.1, read on the forward strand.
CACTGCAGATTACGTTATATTATAAGGTGTTTTCAATGATACACTTTATATTACGTTATATTATAAGGTATTTTCAATGATACACTGCATATTACGATATATTATAAGGTATTTTCAATGATACACTACAAATTACGATATATTATAAGGTATTTTCAATGATACACTGCATATTACGTTATATTATAAGGTATTTTCAATGGTAAACTACTATATATTATAAGGTATTTTCAATGATAAACTGCATATTATGATATATTATAAGATATTTTCAATGATACACTGCATATTACGTTATATTATAAGGTATATTCAATGATACACTCCATATTACGTTATATTATAAGGTATTTTCAATGATACACTGCATATTACGATATATTATATGGTATTTTCAATGATACACTGCATATTACGTTATATTATTAGGTATTTTCAATGATAAACTGCATATTACGTTATATCATAAGGTATTTTCAATGATACCCTGCATATTACGTTATATTATAAGGTATTTTCAATGATAAACTGCATATTACGTTATATCATAAGGTATTTTCAATGATACCCTGCATATTACGTTATATTATAAGGTATTTTCAATGATACACTGCATATTACGTTATATTATAAGGTATTTTCAATGATACACTACATATTACGTTATATTATAAGGTATATTCAATGGTAAACTACTATATATAATAAGGTATTTTCAATGATACACTGCATATTACGTTATATTATAAGGTATTTTCAATGATACACTCCATATTACGTTATATTATAAGGTATTTTCAATGATACACTTTATATTACGTTATATTATAAGGTGTTTTCAATGATACACTGCATATTACGTTATATTATAAGGTATTTTCAATGATACACTGCATATTACGTTATATTCTAAGGTATTTTCAATGATACACTGCATATTACGTTATATTATAAGGTGTTTTCAATGATACACTGCATATTACGTTATATTATAAGGTATTTTCAATGATAAACTGCATATTATGGTATATTATAAGGTATTTTCAATGATACACTGCATATTACGTTATATTATAAGGTATTTTCAATGATACACTGCATATTACGATATATTACATGGTATTTTCAATGATACACTGAATATTACATTATACCATAAGGTATTTTCAATGATACACTGCATACTACGTTATATTATAAGGTATTTTCAATGGTAAACTACTATATATTATAAGGTGTTTTCAATGATACACTGCATATTACGTTTTATTATAAGGTATTTTCAATGATACACTGCATATTACGTTATATCATAACGTATTTTCAGTGATACACTGCATATTACGTTATATTATAAGATATTTTCATTGATTACAAATGACCATATATTATAAGGTATTTTCAATGATACAATGCATATTACGTTATATTATAAGGTATTTTCAATGATACACTGCATATTACGTTATATTATAACGTATTTTCAATGATACACTGCATATTACGATATATTATATGGTATTTGCAATGATACACTGCATATTACGTTATATTATAAGGTATTTTCAATGATACACTGCATATTACGTTATATTATAAGGTATTTTCAATGATACACTGCATATTACGTTATATTATGAGGTATTTTCAATGATACACTGCATATTACGTTATATTATAAAGTATTTTCAATGATACACTACAAATTACAATATATTATAAGGTATTTTCAATGATACACTACAAATTACGATATATTATAAGGTATTTTCAATGATACACTGAATATTACATTATACCATAAGGTATTTTCAATGATACACTGCATACTACGTTATATTATAAGGTATTTTCAATGGTAAACTACTATATATTATAAGGTGTTTTCAATGATACACTGCATATTACGTTATATTATAAGGTATTTTCAATGATACACTGCATATTACGTTATATCATAAGGTATTTTCAGTGATACACTGCATATTACGTTATATTATAAGATATTTTCATTGATTACAAATGACCATATATTATAAGGTATTTTCAATGATACAATGCATATTACGTTATATTATAAGGTATTTTCAATGATACACTGCATATTACGTTATATTATAAGGTATTTTCAATGATACACTGCAGATTACGTTATATTATAAGGTGTTTTCAATGATACACTTTATATTACTTTATATTATAAGGTATTTTCAATGATACACTGCATATTACGATATATTATAAGGTATTTTCACTGATACCCTACAAATTACGATATATTATAAGGTATTTCCAATGATACACTGAATATTACATTATACCATAAGGTATTTTCAATGATACACTGCATACTACGTTATATTATAAGGTATTTTCAATGGTAAACTACTATATATTATAAGGTGTTTTCAATGATACACTGCATATTACGTTATATTATAAGGTATTTTCAATGATACACTGCATATTACGTTATATCATAAGGTATTTTCAGTGATACACTGCATATTACGTTATATTATAAGATATTTTCATTGATTACAAATGACCATATATTATAAGGTATTTTCAATGATACAATGCATATTACGTTATATTATAAGGTATTTTCAATGTTACACTGCATATTACGTTATATTATAAGGTATTTTCAATGGTAAGCTACTATATATTATAAGGTATTTTCAATGATACACTGCATATTACGTTATATTATAAGGTATTTTCAATGGTAAACTACTATATATTATAAGATATTTTCAATGATAAACTGCATATTATGATATATTATAAGATATTTTCAATGATACACTGCATATTACGGTATATTATAAGGTATTTTCATTGATACACTACAAATTACGATATATTATAAGGTATTTTCAATGTTACACTGCATATTACGTTATATTATAAGGTATTTTCAATGGTAAGCTACTCTATATTATAAGGTATTTTCAATGATACACTGCATATTACGTTATATTATAAGGTATTTTCAATGATACACTGCATATTACGATATATTATATGGTATTTGCAATGATACACTTTATATTACTTTATATTATAAGGTATTTTCAATGATACACTGCATATTACGATATATTATAAGGTATTTTCACTGATACACTACAAATTACGATATATTATAAGGTATTTTCAATGTTACACTGCATATTACGTTATAATATAAGGTATTTTCAATGGTAAGCTACTATATATTATAAGGTATTTTCAATGATACACTGCATATTACGTTATATTATAAGGTATTTTCAATGGTAAACTACTATATATTATAAGATATTTTCAATGATAAACTGCATATTATGATATATTATAAGATATTTTCAATGATACACTGCATATTACGGTATATTATAAGGTATTTTCATTGATACACTACAAATTACCATATATTCTAAGGTATTTTCAATGATACCCTGCATATTACGTTATATTATAAGATATTTTCAATGATACACTGCATATTACGATATATTACATGGTATTTTCAATGATACACTGCATATTACGTTATATTATAAGGTATTTTCAATGATACACCGCATATTACGTTATATTATAAGGTGTTTTCAATGATACACTGCATATTACGTTATATTATAAGGTATTTTCAATGATAAACTGCATATTATGGTATATTATAAGGTATTTTCAATGATACACTGCATATTACGTTATATTATAAGATATTTTCATTGATTACAAATGACCATATATTATAAGGTATTTTCAATGATACAATGCATATTACGTTATATTATAAGGTATTTTCAATGATACACTGCATATTACGTTATATTATAAGGTATTTTCAATGATACACTGCATATTACGATATATTATATGGTATTTGCATTGATACACTTTAT
>CAKAJI010000905.1:0-48202 GCA_916610255.1 Lasioglossum lativentre
TATCATTGAAAATACCATATAATGTAACGTAATATGCAGTATATCATTGAAAATACCTTATAATATAACGTAATATGCAGTATATCATTGAAAATACCTTATAATATAACGTAATATGCAGTGTATCATTGAAAATACCTTATAATATAACGTGATATGCAGTATATCATTGACAATACCTTATAATGTAACGTAATAAGCTGTGTATCATTGAAAATATCTTCTAATTTAACGTAATATGCAGTGTATCATTGAAAATACCTTATAATATAATGTAATATTTGCAGTCTATCATTGAAAAAACCTTATAATATAACGTAATATGCAGTGTATCATTGAAAATACCTTATAATGTAACGTAATATGCAGTGTATCATTGAAAATACATTATAATGTAATGTAATATGCAGTCAATCATTGAAAATACGTGATAATATAACGTAATATGCAGTCTATCATTGAAAATGCCTTATAATATAATGTAATATGCAGTGTATCATTGAAAATACCTTATAATATAACGTAATATGCAGAGTATCATTCAAAATACCTTATAATATAACGTAATATGCAGTGTATCATTGAAAATACCTCATAATATAACGTAATATGCACTGTATCATAGAAAATACCTTATAATATAATGTAATATGCAGTCTATCATTGATTATACCTCATAATATAACGTAATATGCAGTGTATCATTGAAAATACCTTATAATGTAACGTAATATGCAGTGTATCATTGAAAATACATTATAATGTAATGTAATATGCAGTCTATCATTGAAAATACCTTATAATATAACGTAATATGCAGTGTATCATTGAAAATACCTTATAATGTAACGTAATATGCAGTATATCATTGAAAATACCTTATAATATAACGTAATATGCAGTGAATCATTGAAAATACCTTATAATATAACGTAATATGCAGTATATCATTGAAAATACCTTATAATATAACGTAATATGCAGTGTATCATTGAAAATACCTTATAATATAACGTGATATGCAGTATATCATTGACAATACCTTATAATGTAACGTAATAAGCTGTGTATCATTGAAAATATCTTGTAATTTAACGTAATATGCAGTGTATCATTGAAAATACCTTATAATATAATGTAATATTTGCAGTCTATCATTGAAAATACCTTATAATATAACGTAATATGCAGTGTATCATTGAAAATACCTTATAATGTAACGTAATATGCTGTATATCATTGAAAATACCTTATAATATAACGTAATATGCAGTGTATCATTGAAAATACCTTATAATATAACGTAATATGCAGTATATCATTGAAAATACCTTATAATATAACGTAATATGCAGTGTATCACTGAAAATACCTTATAATATAACGTAATATGCAGTATATCATTGACAATACCTTATAATGAAACGTAATAAGCTGTGTATCATTGAAAATATCTTGTAATGTAACGTAATATGCAGAGTATCATTGAAAATGCCTTATAATATAACGTAATATGCAGTCTATCATTGAAAATACCATATAGTATAACGTAATATGCAGTGTATCATTGAAAATACCTTATAATATAACGTAATATGCAGTGTATCATTGAAAATACCTTATAATGTAACGTAATATGCAGTGTATCATTGAAAATACATTATAATGTAATGTAATATGCAGTCTATCATTGAAAATACCTTACAATGTAACGTAATATGCAGTATATCATTGAAAATACCTTATAATATAACGCAATATGCAGAGTATCATTCAAAATACCTTATAATATAACGTAATATGCAGAGTATCATTGAAAATACCTTATAATATAACGTGATATGCAGAATATCATTGAAAATACCATATAATGTAACGTAATATGCAGTCAATCATTGAAAATACGTGATAATATAACGTAATATGCAGTCTATCATTGAAAATGCCTTATAATATATCGTAATATGCAGTATATCATTGAAAATACCTTATAATATAATGTAATATGCAGTGTATCATTGAAAATACCTTATAATATAACGTAATATGCAGAGTATCATTCAAAATACCTTATAATATAACGTAATATGCAGTGTATCATTGAAAATACCTCATAATATAACGTAATATGCACTGTATCATAGAAAATACCTTATAATATAATGTAATATGCAGTCTATCATTGATAATACCTCATAATATAACGTAATATGCAGTGTATCATTGAAAATACCTTATAATGTAACGTAATATGCAGTGTATCATTGAAAATACATTATAATGTAATGTAATATGCAGTCTATCATTGAAAATACCATATAATATAACGTAATATGCAGTGTATCATTGAAAATACCTTATAATATAACGTAATATGCAGTGTATCATTGAAAATACCTTATAATGTAACGTAATATGCAGTGTATCATTGAAAATACATTATAATGTAATGTAATATGCAGTCTATCATTGAAAATACCTTATAATGTAACGTAATATGCAGTATATCATTGAAAATACCTTATAATATAACGCAATATGCAGAGTATCATTCAAAATACCTTATAATATAACGTAATATGCAGAGTATCATTGAAAATACCTTATAATATAACGTGATATGCAGAATATCATTGAAAATACCATATAATGTAACGTAATATGCAGTCAATCATTGAAAATACGTGATAATATAACGTAATATGCAGTCTATCATTGAAAATGCCTTATAATATATCGTAATATGCAGTATATCATTGAAAATACCTTATAATATAATGTAATATGCAGTGTATCATTGAAAATACCTTATAATATAACGTAATATGCAGAGTATCATTCAAAATACCTTATAATATAACGTAATATGCAGTGTATCATTGAAAATACCTCATAATATAACGTAATATGCACTGTATCATAGAAAATACCTTATAATATAATGTAATATGCAGTGTATCATTGAAAATACCTCATAATATAACGTAATATGCACTGTATCATAGAAAATACCTTATAATATAATGTAATATGCAGTCTATCATTGATTATACCTCATAATATAACGTAATATGCAGTGTATCATTGAAAATACCTTATAATGTAACGTAATATGCAGTGTATCATTGAAAATACATTATAATGTAATGTAATATGCAGTCTATCATTGAAAATACCTTATAATATAACGTAATATGCAGTGTATCATTGAAAATACCTTATAATGTATCGTAATATGCAGTATATCATTGAAAATACCTTATAATATAACGTAATATGCAGTGTATCATTGAAAATACCTTATAATATAACGTAATATGCAGTATATCATTGAAAATACCTTATAATATAACGTAATATGCAGTGTATCATTGAAAATACCTTATAATATAACGTGATATGCAGTATATCATTGACAATACCTTATAATGTAACGTAATAAGCTGTGTATCATTGAAAATATCTTCTAATTTAATGTAATATGCAGTGTATCATTGAAAATACCTTATAATATAACGTAATATGCAGTGTATCATTGAAAATACATTATAATGTAATGTAATATGCAGTCTATCATTGAAAATACCTTATAATGTAACGTAATATGCAGTATATCATTGAAAATACCTTATAATATAACGCAATATGCAGAGTATCATTCAAAATACCTTATAATATAACGTAATATGCAGAGTATCATTGAAAATACCTTATAATATAACGTGATATGCAGAATATCATTGAAAATACCATATAATGTAACGTAATATGCAGTCAATCATTGAAAATACGTGATAATATAACGTAATATGCAGTCTATCATTGAAAATGCCTTATAATATATCGTAATATGCAGTATATCATTGAAAATACCTTATAATATAATGTAATATGCAGTGTATCATTGAAAATACCTTATAATATAACGTAATATGCAGAGTATCATTCAAAATACCTTATAATATAACGTAATATGCAGTGTATCATTGAAAATACCTCATAATATAACGTAATATGCACTGTATCATAGAAAATACCTTATAATATAATGTAATATGCAGTCTATCATTGATAATACCTCATAATATAACGTAATATGCAGTGTATCATTGAAAATACCTTATAATGTAACGTAATATGCAGTGTATCATTGAAAATACCTTATAATATAACGTAATATGCAGTGTATCATTGAAAATACCTTATAATGTAACGTAATATGCTGTATATCATTGAAAATACCTTATAATATAACGTAATATGCAGTGTATCATTGAAAATACCTTATAATATAACGTAATATGCAGTATATCATTGAAAATACCTTATAATATAACGTAATATGCAGTGTATCATTGAAAATACCTTATAATATAACGTAATATGCAGTATATCATTGACAATACCTTATAATGAAACGTAATAAGCTGTGTATCATTGAAAATATCTTGTAATGTAACGTAATATGCAGAGTATCATTGAAAATGCCTTATAATATAACGTTATATGCAGTCTATCATTGAAAATACCATATAGTATAACGTAATATGCAGTGTATCATTGAAAATACCTTATAATATAACGTAATATGCAGTGTATCATTGAAAATACCTTATAATGTAACGTAATATGCAGTGTATCATTGAAAATACATTATAATGTAATGTAATATGCAGTCTATCATTGAAAATACCTTATAATGTAACGTAATATGCAGTATATCATTGAAAATACCTTATAATATAACGCAATATGCAGAGTATCATTCAAAATACCTTATAATATAACGTAATATGCAGAGTATCATTGAAAATACCTTATAATATAACGTGATATGCAGAATATCATTGAAAATACCATATAATGTAACGTAATATGCAGTCAATCATTGAAAATACGTGATAATATAACGTAATATGCAGTCTATCATTGAAAATGCCTTATAATATATCGTAATATGCAGTATATCATTGAAAATACCTTATAATATAATGTAATATGCAGTGTATCATTGAAAATACCTTATAATATAACGTAATATGCAGAGTATCATTCAAAATACCTTATAATATAACGTAACATGCAGTGTATCATTGAAAATACCTCATAATATAACGTAATATGCACTGTATCATAGAAAATACCTTATAATATAATGTAATATGCAGTCTATCATTGATAATACCTCATAATATAACGTAATATGCAGTGTATCATTGAAAATACCTTATAATGTAACGTAATATGCAGTGTATCATTGAAAATACCTTATAATATAACGTAATATGCAGTGTATCATTGAAAATACCTTATAATGTAACGTAATATGCTGCATATCATTGAAAATACCTTATAATATAACGTAATATGCAGTGTATCATTGAAAATACCTTATAATATAACGTAATATGCAGTATATCATTGAAAATACCTTATAATATAACGTAATATGCAGTGTATCATTGAAAATACCTTATAATATAACGTAATATGCAGTATATCATTGACAATACCTTATAATGAAACGTAATAAGCTGTGTATCATTGAAAATATCTTGTAATGTAACGTAATATGCAGAGTATCATTGAAAATGCCTTATAATATAACGTTATATGCAGTCTATCATTGAAAATACCATATAGTATAACGTAATATGCAGTGTATCATTGAAAATACCTTATAATATAACGTAATATGCAGTGTATCATTGAAAATACCTTATAATGTAACGTAATATGCAGTGTATCATTGAAAATACCTTATAATATAATGTAATATGCAGTCTATCATTGATTATACCTCATAATATAACGTAATATGCAGTGTATCATTGAAAATACCTTATAATGTAACGTAATATGCAGTGTATCATTGAAAATACATTATAATGTAATGTAATATGCAGTCTATCATTGAAAATACCTTATAATATAACGTAATATGCAGTGTATCATTGAAAATACCTTATAATGTAACGTAATATGCAGTATATCATTGAAAATACCTTATAATATAACGTAATATGCAGTATATCATTGAAAATACCTTATAATATAACGTAATATGCAGTGTATCATTGAAAATACCTTATAATATAACGTAATATGCAGAGTATCATTCAAAATACCTTATAATATAACGTAATATGCAGTGTATCATTGAAAATACCTCATAATATAACGTAATATGCACTGTATCATAGAAAATACCTTATAATATAATGTAATATGCAGTCTATCATTGATTATACCTCATAATATAACGTAATATGCAGTGTATCATTGAAAATACCTTATAATGTAACGTAATATGCAGTGTATCATTGAAAATACATTATAATGTAATGTAATATGCAGTCTATCATTGAAAATACCTTATAATATAACGTAATATGCAGTGTATCATTGAAAATACCTTATAATGTAACGTAATATGCAGTATATCATTGAAAATACCTTATAATATAACGTAATATGCAGTATATCATTGAAAATACCTTATAATATAACGTAATATGCAGTGTATCATTGAAAATACCTTATAATATAACGTAATATGCAGAGTATCATTCAAAATACCTTATAATATAACGTAATATGCAGTGTATCATTGAAAATACCTCATAATATAACGTAATATGCACTGTATCATAGAAAATACCTTATAATATAATGTAATATGCAGTCTATCATTGATAATACCTCATAATATAACGTAATATGCAGTGTATCATTGAAAATACCTTATAATGTAACGTAATATGCAGTGTATCATTGAAAATACATTATAATGTAATGTAATATGCAGTCTATCATTGAAAATACCTTATAATATAACGTAATATGCAGTGTATCATTGAAAATACCTTATAATGTAACGTAATATGCAGTATATCATTGAAAATACCTTATAATATAACGTAATATGCAGTATATCATTGAAAATACCTTATAATATAACGTAATATGCAGTGTATCATTGAAAATACCTTATAATATAACGTAATATGCAGAGTATCATTCAAAATACCTTATAATATAACGTAATATGCAGTGTATCATTGAAAATACCTCATAATATAACGTAATATGCACTGTATCATAGAAAATACCTTATAATATAATGTAATATGCAGTCTATCATTGATAATACCTCATAATATAACGTAATATGCAGTGTATCATTGAAAATACCTTATAATGTAACGTAATATGCAGTGTATCATTGAAAATACATTATAATGTAATGTAATATGCAGTCTATCATTGAAAATACCTTATAATATAACGTAATATGCAGTGTATCATTGAAAATACCTTATAATGTAACGTAATATGCAGTATATCATTGAAAATACCTTATAATATAACGTAATATGCAGTGTATCATTGAAAATACCTTATAATATAACGTAATATGCAGTATATCATTGAAAATACCTTATAATATAACGTAATATGCAGTGTATCATTGAAAATACCTTATAATATAACGTGATATGCAGTATATCATTGACAATACCTTATAATGTAACGTAATAAGCTGTGTATCATTGAAAATATCTTCTAATTTAACGTAATATGCAGTGTATCATTGAAAATACCTTATAATATAATGTAATATTTGCAGTCTATCATTGAAAATACCTTATAATATAACGTAATATGCAGTGTATCATTGAAAATACCTTATAATGTAACGTAATATGCTGTATATCATTGAAAATACCTTATAATATAACGTAATATGCAGTGTATCATTGAAAATACCTTATAATATAACGTAATATGCAGTATATCATTGAAAATACCTTATAATATAACGTAATATGCAGTGTATCATTGAAAATACCTTATAATATAACGTAATATGCAGTATATCATTGACAATACCTTATAATGAAACGTAATATGCAGAGTATCATTCAAAATACCTTATAATATAACGTGATATGCAGAATATCATTGAAAATACCATATAATGTAACGTAATATGCAGTCAATCATTGAAAATACGTGATAATATAACGTAATATGCAGTCTATCATTGAAAATACCATATAGTATAACGTAATATGCAGTGTATCATTGAAAATACCTTATAATATAACGTAATATGCAGTGTATCATTGAAAATACCTTATAATGTAACGTAATATGCAGTGTATCATTGAAAATACATTATAATGTAATGTAATATGCAGTCTATCATTGAAAATACCTTATAATGTAACGTAATATGCAGTATATCATTGAAAATACCTTATAATATAACGCAATATGCAGAGTATCATTCAAAATACCTTATAATATAACGTAATATGCAGAGTATCATTGAAAATACCTTATAATATAACGTGATATGCAGAATATCATTGAAAATACCATATAATGTAACGTAATATGCAGTCAATCATTGAAAATACGTGATAATATAACGTAATATGCAGTCTATCATTGAAAATGCCTTATAATATATCGTAATATGCAGTATATCATTGAAAATACCTTATAATATAATGTAATATGCAGTGTATCATTGAAAATACCTTATAATATAACGTAATATGCAGAGTATCATTCAAAATACCTTATAATATAACGTAATATGCAGTGTATCATTGAAAATACCTCATAATATAACGTAATATGCACTGTATCATAGAAAATACCTTATAATATAATGTAATATGCAGTCTATCATTGATTATACCTCATAATATAACGTAATATGCAGTGTATCATTGAAAATACCTTATAATGTAACGTAATATGCAGTGTATCATTGAAAATACATTATAATGTAATGTAATATGCAGTCTATCATTGAAAATACCTTATAATATAACGTAATATGCAGTGTATCATTGAAAATACCTTATAATGTAACGTAATATGCAGTATATCATTGAAAATACCTTATAATATAACGTAATATGCAGTATATCATTGAAAATACCTTATAATATAACGTAATATGCAGTGTATCATTGAAAATACCTTATAATATAACGTGATATGCAGTATATCATTGACAATACCTTATAATGTAACGTAATAAGCTGTGTATCATTGAAAATATCTTCTAATTTAACGTAATATGCAGTGTATCATTGAAAATACCTTATAATATAATGTAATATTTGCAGTCTATCATTGAAAATACCTTATAATATAACGTAATATGCAGTGTATCATTGAAAATACCTTATAATGTAACGTAATATGCAGTGTATCATTGAAAATACATTATAATGTAATGTAATATGCAGTCAATCATTGAAAATACGTGATAATATAACGTAATATGCAGTCTATCATTGAAAATGCCTTATAATATAATGTAATATGCAGTGTATCATTGAAAATACCTTATAATATAACGTAATATGCAGAGTATCATTCAAAATACCTTATAATATAACGTAATATGCAGTGTATCATTGAAAATACCTCATAATATAACGTAATATGCACTGTATCATAGAAAATACCTTATAATATAATGTAATATGCAGTCTAATATTGATTATACCTCATAATATAACGTAATATGCAGTGTATCATTGAAAATACCTTATAATGTAACGTAATATGCAGGGGAGGCGCTCAGTTGCGCACAATACGATTGCCCACATGCACATTGCGCACATATCTTTTGGACACAGCATGATTGGGCACAAGTAGAATCGGACACATTTCGATTGCGCACAAGAAGAATCGGACACATCTCGATTGCGCACAAGAAGAATCGGACACATCTCGATTGCGCACAAATAGAATTGGATTCATCTTCATTCGGCACAGATAAAACTGCACACACGCGAATCGTGCACAAATAGAATTGCTTACAGTAATTTTGAATGCAGATGGAAATGCGGCCGATGGCAGATGGAAATGATGGAAGTGTCAAATCTATGTTTATGAATTCTTGTGAAAGATCTGCCAAATATACCTTGACGAATTAATTTTTGAAGTGTAGAAATGTATAGTTTTTGGAGTGTGCAATAAATTTTAGGTTATAATGATTTTACTCGACATATGGTTTCGACAGTGTCTGTATTAAGAGATAAAATTTGTGCAGGAAGAGTACATTAATTATATGTAAATATAACACGTGCCACGGAAAAATGAATAGATTATTCGATTTTTAATATTAATGTGATTGTGAATTAAAATATTGACAACGAAGAGCGAAGCACTGTAAAATTACACGGATGTGTAGAATTGATTTCACAGCTCCCGAATAATTCTGTGTGAAAAAGATAATTTAGATAAGTATTTTTTGCCTATAAAATATAATAATTTTTGTGAGGAATGAATACGATACTTTGTGATTTTTTATATTTTTCTATTACATGTGGTGTGCGAAGCAGATCTACTAGCTGAACTATTTTAATTGGAACGCACGGTCAGATCCTGATTATTGCAATGAAAATGTTCTCACGGTGAGTAATATGTAACTTGTGATCTTGAAAACCATTATATTCTTAGATAGAAAGCATTAATAATTGAAGTTTATACGAGACATATATGATCGTGCTTTATACAATCTGTTTTAAACCAGTTAATCAGCGTGTAATGTCACAGCAGCGTTTAGAATGATAACTGTAAATGTATATTGAATTTCCCCAATCAGATGTACCTTCTTTGATATAGATACATAATCCCATTTCTTTGTCATTTTAACTACATGATATAACGTGAGAAGTAAACCTTGCGGTTGAGTTTTAATTCTTGTTTTTTAAATTATCATAACTGCTCTGGAATTTGTGCGTGCCAATGTATGAAATAATTAAAGGAAAGTAAGTAGATTTAGAAAGTAAGGAAGCATGTATGTAATAATTAAAGGAAAGTTTAAATAAGCAGTGCTGGGTAGAATTCAAATATACTTGTAGAATTATAATTTGTAGATGCGCACATAAGTTTCTATAACAATAAAAAATGGGAATATAGTAAACTCGACTCTTAACAGTTCTGTTTTTTTTTTCATTTATAAGTACTTGTTTATAAAGTAATTAAGCTGGTTCATGGATTTCGAATGTGGTGTAAGCATTGGTCTTTGTAAGTTTGACATACGTGGAAGTGCAACCACGTTGTCATAATGTCGTGTTATCTGTGTTTGATCTGAAGTGCCAGATGTATGTTTAGGAAATCTTGTGATGGGTTTGTCGTATGTACCGGGACCAATTAATGTTTGAAGTGTAGAAATGAATGGTTTTTGGAGTGTGCAATAAATTTTAGGTTATAATGTTTTTACTCGAAATATGGTTTCGATAGTGTCTGTATTAAGAGATAAAATTTGTGCAGGAAGAGTACATTAATTATATGTAAATATAACACGTGCCACGGAAAAATGAGTAGATTATTCGATTTTTAATATTAATGTGATCGTGAATTAAAATATTGACAACGAAGAGCGAAGCACTGTAAAATTACACGAATGTGTATGTTGAATTGATTTCACAGCTCCCGAATAATTCTGTGTGAAAAAGATAATTTAGATAAGTATTTTTTGCCTATAAAATATAATAATTTTTGTGAGGAATGAATACGATACTTTGTGATTTTTTATATTTTTCTATTACATGTGGTGTACGAAGCAGATCTACTAGCTGAACTATTTTAATTGGAACGCACGGTCAGATCCTGATTATTGCAATGACAATGTTCTCACGGTGAGTAATATGTAACTTGTGATCTTGAAAACCATTATATTCTTAGATAGAAAACATTAATAATTGAAGTTTATACGAGACATATATGATCGTGCTTTATACAATCTGTTTTAAACCAGTTAATCAGCGTGTAATGTCACAGCAGCGTTTAGAATGATAACTGTAAATGTATATTGAATTTCCCCAATCAGATGTACCTTCTTTGATATAGATACATAATCCCATTTCTTTGTGATTTTAACTACATGATATAACGTGAGAAGTAAACCTTGCGGTTGAGTTTTAATTTTTGTTTTTTAAATTATCATAACTGCTCTGGAATTTGTGCGTGCCAATGTATGAAATAATTAAAGGAAAGTAAGTAGATATAGAAAGTAAGGAAGCATGTATGTAATAATTAAAGGAAAGTTTAAATAAGCAGTGCTGGGTAGAATTCAAATATACTTGTAGAATTATAATTTGTAGATGCGCACATAAGTTTCTATAACAATAAAAAATGGGAATATAGTAAACTCGACTCTTAACAGTTCTGTTTTTTTTTTCATTTATAAGTACTTGTTTATAAAGTAATTAAGCTGGTTCATGGATTTCGAATGTGATGTAAGCATTGGTCTTTGTAAGTTTGACATACGTGGAAGTGCAACCACGTTGTCATAATGTCGTGTTATCTGTGTTTGATCTGAAGTGCCAGATGTATGTTTAGGAAATCTTGTGATGGGTCTGTCGTATGTACCGGGACCAATTAATGTTTGAAGTGTAGAAATGAATGGTTTTTGGAGTGTGCAATAAATTTTAGGTTATAATGTTTTTACTCGAAATATGGTTTCGATAGTGTCTGTATTAAGAGATAAAATTTGTGCAGGAAGAGTACATTAATTATATGTAAATATAACACGTGCCACGGAAAAATGAGTAGATTATTCGATTTTTAATATTAATGTGATCGTGAATTAAAATATTGACAACGAAGAGCGAAGCACTGTAAAATTACACGAATGTGTATGTGGAATTGATTTCACAGCTCCCGAATAATTCTGTGTGATAAAGATAATTTAGATAAGTATTTTTTGCCTATAAAATATAATAATTTTTGTGAGGAATGAATACGATACTTTGTGATTTTTTATATTTTTCTATTACATGTGGTGTACGAAGCAGATCTACTAGCTGAACTATTTTAATTGGAACGCACGGTCAGATCCTGATTATTGCAATGAAAATGTTCTCACGGTGAGTTAATATGAAAGCATTAATAATTGAAGTTTATACGAGACATATATGATCGTGCTTTATACAATCTGTTTTAAACCAGTTAATCAGCGTGTAATGTCACAGCAGCGTTTAGAATGATAACTGTAAATGTATATTGAATTTCCCCAATCAGATGTACCTTCTTTTATATAGATACATAATCCCATTTCTTTGTCATTTTAACTACATGATATAACGTGAGAAGTAAACCTTGCGGTTGAGTTTTAATTCTTGTATTTTAAATTATCATAACTGCTCTGGAATTTGTGCGTGCCAATGTATGAAATAAGTAAAGGAAAGTAAGTAGATATAGAAAGTAAGAAAGCATGTATGTAATAATTAAAGGAAAGTTTAAATAAGCAGTGCTGGGTAGAATTCAAATATACTTGTAGAATTATAATTTGTAGATGCGCACATAAGTTTCTATAACAATAAAAAATGGGAATATAGTAAACTCGACTCTTAACAGTTCTGTTAAAATATATAAGTTTATGAAAGAAGAGTACATTAATTATATGTAGATATAACACATGCCACGGAAAAATGAGTAGATTATTCGATTTTTAATATTAATGTGATTGTGAATTAAAATAGTGATAACGAAGAGCGAAGGACTGAAAAATTACACGAATGTGTAGAATTGCTTTCACAGCTCCTGAATAATTCTGTGTGAAAAAGATAATTTAGATAAGTATTTTTTGCCTATAAAATATAATAATTTTTCTGAGTAATGAATACGATACTTTGTGGTTTTTTATATTTTTCTTTTACATGTGGTGTACGAAGCAGAACTACTAGCTGAACTATTTTAATTGGAACACACGGCCAGATCCTGATTATTGCAATGACAATGTTCTAACGGTAAAAAGCATTGATAATTTAACGTTCTATTCTTTGTATTTCTTGAAATATTCATAATATGAAGAATAAATAATAATTATCAGTAGATAAGAAACATTTTTAAATAAATTTTAGTGCAAATTTCATCCCGATATCTCTGATGGTTCAAGAGTTATAGTAAAATGTCACGATCCAGCCTGCTGTTTTCGGTCGTCGTATGCTGTGTATCGCGCGGTGCAGCATTCAAATAAATTTTTAACAACGTTCTTTGTTATAACTAATTTTACGGAAAGTTTCTATCTTTGTCAGCGATAATATCATCGACCATATTTTCATTTTTATGTTCTTCACAATCATTTGTTTAGTCAGCGACCACCATTTGTTATTTCATCTGACGCACGCAACGCGTAGCTAACGAATATTACAATACAATATTGTTAGAATCAATTATATTCAAGGTAATGATCGTATTTTCATATTCATTCTATAAAATGTGTAATCGTAATTTTACCGTGTCGTCAATGTTTTACCAATTTTTTTACATATGTTGAATTATGGCTGTTTAAAATTCATTGTATTGTCGATAATATTTTGTTTCTCTCAAAGTAATTATACTGTTAATAGATGGAAAAAATCGCAGGGAAAGTGAAAGGTTCTTTTGTCTTTGTACACAACGATTACGTGTACAATAAAGATCATCGCAGTGAAAATATTTATCGTTGCAACACACGACGTACCACACGATGTTGTGGGGCTGTGATGGTTCTTAGCGATGGAACTATTACGCTATTAAAACCCCATAACCACCCTGGGCAAGAATATACTGTTACGCAGCATTTTATGGTAGAAGAAATGATGAAGCTGAGTCGGGAGACATTGATCCCATTTAAACAAATATTTGATGATGTTTGTAGAAAGTATGTTTATGTGTTTCTTATGTGTTTCTTTTATTAACTTTTTTTATATGTCCTCCAAATATTTTGAACACATATTTATCTATCTATCGATATGTGACACTCTTACAGATTTCAAAGATTTTTTAATATGTTGTAGAAATGATTTGGAATAGCAGATGTACACAGGAAAGAACAACCATATGGAGTTAGTTTGTGTTTAATTTTTAGAGCGTGTGGGGGTTTTTAAAACATATTAAGAAATCACAGAAATTAATTGTTGACAGTGTCACATATATATATAAATTTACTGAAATATTATACAAATATTTATTTAAAGACATCCAGATGCTGCAGCTTACTGTTCATTTTCAAAATTAAGACCAACGTTGCACAGACAGAGAGCTAATTTCAAACCCACAATTCCGCAATCCTTAGAAATTTTGTATGATCAGATGAAAACTTATCAACCATTGGAAAAATTAAAGGTATCTATTGTGAAGTCATTAAAAGACGAATTTGCTGTTATAATTACAACTGACGGCTTGCTGGAAGGATTAAAGAATTCAAAAGAAATATTCGTTGATGGAACATTTGCAGTAAGTAGCATAAAACTCTTAGAAATTTTACAATGTTTTTGTTTAAGAGTTTAATTAACTTAAACTCTATATATTACAGAAGCTATTTAACTTAAATGTTTATATCAAGAATATCAGACTTTTCAAAGTAAACTTACTGTGTATATAATAATAGATAATAATAATAATAGTAGATAATAATAGTCGTCTGTAATTTTAGGTTTTACCCAAGAAGCCTCACATGGGACAGCTCTACACCATCCATATACGCTACATGGATAATGTAAAACATAATTTATATTGGATTTACTTCTTAAATTGTATCCAATGCTCCTTCACAAACATAAAGAATTGCTTCTCTTCAGGGTATTGCAACTATACTTGTCCTATGTGAAACACGGACGGCTGCACTATATACTGCTATATGGAAAAAGATATTTAATTTAATACCTGAATTGGCAAATAATATAAGATTCATAATGAGTGATTATGAAGCAGCCGCTGTTACAACTCTAAATGAGTTATTCCCTAATGCGCATATACATGGTTGCTGGTTTCACTATTGTCAGGTTGGTGATACTGTTTGAAGTTATATATTATCATATAAATTACAATTTTGTCTATGTATAGAAAGCTATATTTTTTGTCATACATATATGTACGATATATCGCAGGCTATTCTGCGAAAGTGGCGCAAACTTGGTTTGACTAATGTACCTAATACTGTTGTGCGTATGTCAATGTCTTTGGCCTTAGTACCTGAAACAAAATTTCAAGAAGCCTTATTAATTATACAAAAAGAGGCAGACAACATAGCAAGTAATTTCCCCAATGTTCTTTTATTTATGACTTACATGCGAATTAATTGGTTAAAAATGGCATCGCAAGTAAGCGTATACAATTGTCCGGTGCGCACTAACAATATTGCAGAGTCTTTCCATAATGTTGCTGGTCAAAAATTAGGAAAACAGAACATAAACGTTTGGTCATTTCTAGGTAAAGTATTATTTAATTTTTTTCAATCAATCTATTTATAATTTAATAACTATATACTTACATCATTTTCATGTTACTCTAAATATGCAGCAGTATGTAGTTAAATGTTATTAAATTTTAGAAAAAATAAGAGATTTACTTATTGATCAGGAATTGGATTTAAATCGGCTACAAAATGGTGTAACGTCGCGAAAACCACGTACACGTGAAAACATTAGTCGAGGGAAAAAAATTGCTAAAGCTCAAGCTGAACTTGATACTGGAAGGTTAGTGTATCATTCTTTCTATTTATAATTATTTTTATTGTATATATGTTTATAAATTTATATGATTTTGTAGATTATCTCTAGAGGAATTTTTAAATATATTTCAACATAAAGACACAATTTTTAAAATCAATAAAATCAGTGCATTGGCAGGTAAATATATATTGATAATTTTAAAGCTACCTCATAGAATTAAAATACTTTTTGTACAGATGAAGATATTAATGATGAAATTGCTGATGCTAACTCTTTTGACAAAACAACTTATAATCCTACAGAAGCCGGTAAATAAATTAATTTTATATTATGTAGTACGTATTATCGATTATAGATATTATATATATTATAATGTTCTCTCCGTATATAATTTGTTGTTAAAGATAAACCAGAATGGATGCATGCAAAAACGTTACCAGGTACGACTTCGGCATCATCGAATTCCTCGACAATACAGGACGGGACAGTGTCAGCAGGTTATCTCCAATCCACATATTAATCTCAACTTTTCTAAATCGTTATTATTAATACAATAAGTGGTGTCAATTATCACCAATTGTGACCGAGGTGTATCGAAAAATCAAATTTTTCATATAACCAAGCAGTACGGATAATTAATTGAACATATATTTTTTAGGCGATTATATTGTTGAAATACTTAATGATAGTTTTTGGGAATGTGAAAAAGGAGATACTAATGATCAAGAAGATAGTAATAACCACAAATCAGGATTTTGCATAATTTGTTTTATTAACAAAGCAACAGAAGTTTGTGTGCCTTGCGGTCATCTTGCTTGTTGTATAACTTGTATCAGCCAATGTGACTGCAAACGATGCCCTATATGCAATGTCAGCTTTACGATGTACGTGACACTTCGTAAACCAGAAATATAAGTATGCTCAAAAAACATCAACACTATATATATCTTAGAATAATAGAAATACGGTTATAACATATCTGGGTCATTCCACGCGAAAACGAATACATTTTGGAGTAAAATTTCGGATTTTGTTCAAATTTAAATATGTGTAGTCTTTAGTGATCTATGAACGAATCTCAAAGGATTTTTCGATATCTTAAAAATTGTTGATTTTACACACGTGTAAACAAACGTGTTATCTTTTTGTCATTGAGTCATAAGTATAAAACTATCAAAGTATTCATTGTAGTGAAAACGCAAGAGTATCTACTAAAAATGTTTTTTCACCATTTCTTTTGCAATTGTTTTAAACAAATTCCGTGTTTTCATAGCAGACCAAATTTGTTGTTTTAAAATAAAATTAAAAATTGTACATTTGTTACTCTTTGGTTATAAATTAACCAGATACATTGATATATTTGGTTTGATAAATTTCTCTGTATTTCT
Organism: Lasioglossum lativentre; assembly: GCA_916610255.1. NCBI lineage: Eukaryota > Metazoa > Arthropoda > Insecta > Hymenoptera > Halictidae > Lasioglossum > Lasioglossum lativentre. The sequence goes on from CAKAJI010000905.1 coordinate 17,867, forward strand.
TGACATTTATTTTTCATATTGTGAATACTTCAAGAAATACAGAGTTTATAACCAAAGACATTGGCCGATTTAAATTATCTGAAAAAGATACTAAATAAGTAACAAATTAACAATTTCAAATTCCATATTAAGACCACAAAATTTGAACAATAAATTAAAAATGATTACAAAAAGTATATATTTATTACAAGAATTATCAACGCATAAGAATCATTTTATAATGAATTTTAGTACAAATTTTATCTCGATATTTCTATTATGGTTCAGCAGTTATAGTAAAATGTCACGATCCAGCCCACTGTGTTTGGCTGTCTGAGGCAGTATATCTTTTTTAGTAGAGGCCCGTAAAGGGGACACAGGCCTATTGAAAATTCGGAATATGTTTAAAATGATTGCAAAAGAAATGGTGAAAAAAACATTTTTAGTAGATACTCTTATGATTTCACTACAAGTTCCCAAAAACCCGTTTTCATCGCTTTGATAACACTGTCCAACAGCCAAAAAGTATTTCGATTCCCACTATGCGATTCTTATAGAGTTTTCCGCGCTGATTCCGAATCTGTTTTTAATTTTTTTCCTATACGTCCAGTTTTTGAGAAAATGGAGTTTTAAAAAAAGACATATTTTTCAACTTTAAACAAATATTGTGATGTTATTATAAAAGATATTGAATTGTTCTTTACAGCAAAAGATTCTGTAGACTTTCCCGAATACAGTGATATCCAATATTAATACATTATGATTGTCTAAACATGTTTAAACAATGATTAAAGACGGAGAGACACCACTTTTGCACCAATTTTTGCGGATATTTTCGAATTTATCTCAAAAAACAAGGGTCCAGCGAAAAATTGAACTATACCACGCGAAAGAGCAGACTTTTATCTTGAGAACCCCCCCATTGAAGTTTGCATGGTCGACGGTTTTTTCGAACCAGAAAGCAAAATATCTTCGCCCGACAATTGTCACCAGTGGCGCTCACCATCAGAACGGTCGTTCCCCGCTCCGTATCCCGTCCCGAGCGCCACTGGCGGAAACTCATGTCGGGCGAAGATATTTTGCTTTCTGGTTCGAAAAAAACGTCAATGTCGCAAACTTCAAACGGGGGTTTTTCAAGATAAAAGTCTGCTCTATCGCGTGGTATAGTTCGATTTTCCGCTGGACCTTTAATTTTTGGGATAAATTTGAAAATATCCGCAAAAGTGGTGTCTCTCCGTCTTTAATCATTGTTTAAACATGTTTAAACAATCATAATGTATTAATATTGGATATCACTGTATTCGGGAAAGTCTACAGAATCTTTTGCTGCAAAGAACAATTCAATATCTTTTATAATAACATCACAATATTTGTTTAAAGTTGAAAAATATGTCTTTTTTTAAAACTCCATTTTCTCAAAAACTGGACGTATAGGAAAAAAATTAAAAACAGATTCGGAATCAGCGCGGAAAACTCTATAAGAATCGCATAGTGGGAATCGAAATACAAAAAAAAAGTTGAAATTTGTTAGACAGTGTAATTCTAAACTTATGACTCAATGAAAAAAGATTAACACGTTTTGTTAAGATATCAAAAATCACCATATTTAAATTTGAACAAAATCTGAAATTTTACTCCAAAATGTGTCCGTTTCCGCGTGGAATGACCCATCTGTGAAGGTCAATTGGAATCTCTTTGTAAATATTGAAGATCGCTTTGTAACGTACATCCAAAATGGCCAAACGACAAAAATTGTGTTAAAAACTCAAATATTGAGTTTTTCCAATATTACAAGTGGCATTTTTAAGTTTGTGAATTTGGTCTTTTTGCCCAGCAATTCTGCATGTCCACGTACGTTCAGATTATCTGTAAAAAAACAATTTAGTAAGAAAGAAATGAGTTCTTCTCTAGCAATACTAAGTTTATTCCAATTATAAATTGTACCTCTGTCCTCCAATTCTTGGTTGACTCTTTTCTTCGTACATTTTTTATATGCACCTGGAATTGTTAAAATAATGATTAAGAAATAATTATTAAGATTTTAGATTTACCGGTTGTCATAAAATTTTCACTAAATTCTATTTCTCAACTATATCCAGATAGCACTGAGATGTCTTAAAGATGTCTTTAAACGAGTGAACTCGTTTTTCCTGGATTGCGAGGGTGCGGGATTCGCGTTCTCATTTCTCGATAATACAAAAATGGGGTTTTTCAGTAGACAAAATCGCTAGATAGCTCGATCTAGGCCGCTCTCGCTCTCAAGAGTTCTATTTTTTATTTGCGGGCGTAATTTGCATTATTCGGAAGCATACAACTACGTATGTAGCTGATTTTATAGCTATTCTCATAGCTACATGCTTGTCGAATAATGCAAATTACGCCTCATAAACGTAAAAATAGGACTATAGAGGGCGATCGCAGCCCAGATTGATCTTTTATTTAGCGCTTTTCACTACTTAAAATCCCATCTTTGTATTATCGAGAAATGAGAACGCGCATCCCAGATCCTTGCAATTCTGGAATTGAGTCTACCGCCTTAAGTATTAACTTATTTCGATTTTGACCAGTAATTTCATTTTTTATAACACAAATCGGTTCTGGAGTAGTGCAAACATGTACCGCTATAAATAAGGAAAATATTTTATATATTTTATTAAAGTGATTATTAATTTAATATTAATTAGATTACGTCTATTATAAGTAAAATGTTGAAAATTTTGCAACCTCGGTAAATCATGACAAGAGTATTATGTAAATGACTTTTTTATGAGAATCCTCATTACACACTGTTTTAACCAGTCCCGCGTGTTTAAATTATTAATAGATTCAAGACAGGTAACCTAGTCCTACGACATTTCAAATTCTGTAGCTGTATACCGATAGCGTAGTCGTAGACCTATGTTTGTGACCTTACGGTATTCAGCTATAGGCGGTACATAAAAGTTTCATTTAAAATGGATGGTAGTTTATTTTGATTAAGGTCATTACGGTTCTGGGAAAAACTTATGTGCAATGAAAACAATGCGCGATTAGAACAATCCCTATTTTTGTTTACATTAACACTAATTTTCATACTTTACCTTCATGATCTCCATACATTAATATCTTATGACCTTTATGAAACGATAATAAAAACTCTTTCAAAGTTAATCTAAAAACCAATAAGTAAATATCTTTTATGTGTAATTATATTTTTTTAATCAAAGTATTTTATAAAGCATTATAAAGAAAACAATTAGATGTAGTTTAAGGAACCTTAGTATAACATTTACGACAAAATCAAACCTTCCACTAGCAAGATGTTTCTGTAGTAATCCAATCTTATTATCTCTTATTACACTTTTCTTGTTGCTTTTACGACGTACACATTGTCCGTCATTGAGTCTTTTTAATTTAATTTCTTCATCCATTATTAGTTGCTTTATAGTTTCTGTAAAGTTTACACAGTTAACTTGGCTTGGATGAGAAATCGTTCTTTTAAATTTTGTTTTATACACAAATAAAAATGTATAAATGAAATAAAATTAATGAAAGAATTACCCAAAAATATCCATATGTTTTTTTTCCCTCTTCCTAGCTTCAATGAAATAACATTATTGTAAGACTCGGTGGTATTGTTCGTTCTCATGGGACAATCATATACTGAAACTTTTTCTGCTTTTGGCAACCACGTGGATCGTATGTATTCGATAAAAATTTTGATTGGAGGATGGTCAGCGGTAAATGAAGCTGATTCTCTTTCAATTTCAGCGAAACCTTTTTTAAAGAGGTCTGCAGGAGCTAAAGCTAAAGTCATTGCCATTGACAATACTTTAGTTGGTGCATCTGCGAGACCTAAATGGCGCCATTTTCGTAATAAAGCCTGTAAAACGTACAGTTGGTTTAAAATTATATCTTTTCATGGGCAGTAAATTTATTCCCTATAAAATTATATTAACCTGATTATAGTGGAACCAGCAGCCTTTTACACTGCTCAATGGAAACTGCTGCTCCAATGCAATCATTGCTGCACTTTCATAATCAGTCATTGTAAACTTCAAATTCTCATGAAGCGTTGGAGCTAATTCTTTTATCTTGCTCCATATTGCTATATACATAGCTTTTGTTAATGTTTCGCACAATATAAATATTGTACCCACTCCCTTTCAAAGCAAAACTTTCATAAGTATAATACAAGCTGTTAAATTTGGTACCACTATCAATACGATGTGAATTTTTACCCTGGTCATAGGGCAGCAGTTACCATGTATTAAAGGGAAAGAATAAAAATTATATGCACTTTTATGCTTGTAGTAAAATAACAAAATAAGTAATGTTACAATGGGATATTTAAAACAAACGTCTAATTGCTAATTTCTATATTACATAACAAAACATTACGATAACCTGTAAATGCTCTCTCAATTTAAGGTACTTCGTCAATTATCAAACGTTATCTCGAAAAATATTTCACCTAAAGTGCTATTAACATCTGTCAGTGTTGAGTGCATTTTGATCTTCAAATCTATATTTGTCGTGAACTAATTTCGAATAACAAAACATAGTATTTATTTAATACGATACAGATTTATTCGTTACTAGTAAATAATTCTTCTCCGAATAATATCGTTACTCGTGATTCAGGAATAAATTCTTTCATTATTCTTTGTACGATAATCAAAATAAAATTTGCCCAACATTCCTATACACATCATATAATTATAGTATAACAAACTAAAATAACATACTTTGGTAATGTATATTATACTTACGGTATCCATGTATACAATGTGAATAATATAAAGTTGTGCAATTGGTGGTTTAGGAGGTAAAACCTTGAATAGAAATAAAATGCAAATTGTATAGAATTGAATAGAAATAAAATATAATATATATGTATACATCTTTTCCATTATTTCGCATGTAAAAGAATATTTGTATCACATTATGTTCCCCTTCATATGAAACAACTGTAAACAAATGTAAAACTCTATAGAAATATTTTCTTTGTCTTGAGAGTAATAGAGGTCATATCAAGTGTAATTCTTGATAGCCTCATTCAAATTATCATGAATTTTCGGCACAGAGGCATTAAAATATCAACACATTTATACTCATTTATTAGTGAAAAATCGTCGATTACTCCAAAAAGTTGAAAAAACACGAATCGCACAATTTGCTAATTCTTTTACAAGCTACTTCTCAGTGTAATAAACATTTGGATTTGCAAAAACAACAGCAATATTAGAGTAGACAAAATCCTAGAAATCCCTTATATATTAATAATAATATACACACTTTAAACACTGACATAATGTTGTGTGTTTGTCTTATGTGTCTACATATATTATACAAGGTGTAACAGAATATGTGAGACCAACTTCAGAAGCTGATTGTACATCTAAAACAACGAAAAAAATTCATATAAACATATGCTTGATCTATCTTTGTTTATGAGATATAACGGATTTTGTAAAAAGAGCAAACTCTCTCTGTCCATAAACTGCATAGTAAACCGGTATATCTCATAAGCAAGAATTCACGCAAGCTTCAGACTACAATAAAAGCTTCTCAACAAATTCGACAAACACCAGGAGTCTTTCAGAGTGTAACTGGATCCATAACAAGACTTCTACAAGTTTTCTGGAAATTGGCAACATAGTCATTTTGAATATCTTATGCACACACAGATGGAATTAGATAAGACAAAATTAAAACAGAAAAATCTCATCAAGGCAGGTAGACATACATTTATATGAATATTTCTCAATGTTTTTAAATATAGTATAATCACAGTTCCTGAGTTGATTCTAACATATTCTCTGTTACACCCTATATATTATACTTTACTTTCACTTGTATACTACTTACGGAGAAAATACCATCAGCATAGATACAGTGGGAGGTATCAAGAACCTTCAAAAGTGTGCCTGTAGTGAACAAAATTGCTGCTTTACCATCTTCATCCTTTATTACTATTTTAGTAATGTTATCCATGATAGAATGAGTCTCAATGCAGTCATTTATGGCAATTAAATTAGGCGCAACTTGTGGATAGCTTTTTTGTCTTTCTCGGAAAAGTACAGTTTTTATACTGTTATATGATAATGTGCTTGCAGCAATAGGATACCTACACAAAAAAAAGAATTTTATTTAGTTTTCTGATAATTTTTAAATCTATTTCATATTGTTCAAAGTTTCTTTCAAAAATATGGTACAATAATTACTTTCTACAGATGTCATCGAATATTTTTTTTAATGGGATCAATGTCTCCCGACATAGTTGAAGCATATCACTTTTCATTATCTCCCGCTGGATTCTATGAAACACTTTAGAATGATTGTGAGGTTTTAATAGCGTAATAGTCCCATCGCTAAGAACCATCACAGCCCCACAACATCGTGTGGTACGTCGTGTGTTGCAACGATAAATATTTTCACTGCGATGATCTTTATTGTACACGTAATCGTTGTGTACAAAGACAAAAGAACCTTTCACTTTCCCTGCGATTTTTTCCATCTATTAACAGTATAATTACTTTGAGAGAAACAAAATATTATCGACAATACAATGAATTTTAAACAGCCATAATTCAACATATGTAAAAAAATTGGTAAAACATTGACGACACGGTAAAATTACGATTACACATTTTATAGAATGAATATGAAAATACGATCATTACCTTGAATATAATTGATTCTAACAATATTGTATTGTAATATTCGTTAGCTACGCGTTGCGTGCGTCAGATGAAATAACAAATGGTGGTCGCTGACTAAACAAATGATTGTGAAGAACATAAAAATGAAAATATGGTCGATGATATTATCGCTGACAAAGATAGAAACTTTCCGTAAAATTAGTTATAACAAAGAACGTTGTTAAAAATTTATTTGAATGCTGCACCGCGCGATACACAGCATACGACGACCGAAAACAGCAGGCTGGATCGTGACATTTTACTATAACTCTTGAACCATCAGAGATATTGGGATGAAATTTGCACTAAAATTTATTTAAAAATGTTTCTTATCTACTGATAATTATTATTTATTCTTCATATTATGAATATTTCAAGAAATACAAAGAATAGAACGTTAAATTATCAATGCTTTTTACCGTTAGAACATTGTCATTGCAATAATCAGGATCTGGCCGTGTGTTCCAATTAAAATAGTTCAGCTAGTAGTTCTGCTTCGTACACCACATGTAAAAGAAAAATATAAAAAACCACAAAGTATCGTATTCATTACTCAGAAAAATTATTATATTTTATAGGCAAAAAATACTTATCTAAATTATCTTTTTCACACAGAATTATTCAGGAGCTGTGAAAGCAATTCTACACATTCGTGTAATTTTTCAGTCCTTCGCTCTTCGTTATCACTATTTTAATTCACAATCACATTAATATTAAAAATCGAATAATCTACTCATTTTTCCGTGGCACGTGTTATATCTACATATAATTAATGTACTCTTCTTTCATAAACTTATATATTTTAACAGAACTGTTAAGAGTCGAGTTTACTATATTCCCATTTTTTATTGTTATAGAAACTTATGTGCGCATCTACAAATTATAATTCTACAAGTATATTTGAATTCTACCCAGCACTGCTTATTTAAACTTTCCTTTAATTATTACATACATGCTTTCTTACTTTCTATATCTACTTACTTTCCTTTACTTATTTCATACATTGGCACGCACAAATTCCAGAGCAGTTATGATAATGTAAAATACAAGAATTAAAACTCAACCGCAAGGTTTACTTCTCACGTTATATCATGTAGTTAAAATGACAAAGAAATGGGATTATGTATCTATATAAAAGAAGGTACATCTGATTGGGGAAATTCAATATACATTTACAGTTATCATTCTAAACGCTGCTGTGACATTACACGCTGATTAACTGGTTTAAAACAGATTGTATAAAGCACGATCATATATGTCTCGTATAAACTTCAATTATTAATGCTTTCTATCTAAGAATATAATGGTTTTCAAGATCACAAGTTACATATTAACTCACCGTGAGAACATTTTCATTGCAATAATCAGGATCTGACCGTGCGTTCCAATTAAAATAGTTCAGCTAGTAGATCTGCTTCGTACACCACATGTAAAAGAAAAATATAAAAAACCACAAAGTATCGTATTCATTCCTCACAAAAATTATTATATTTTATAGGCAAAAAATACTTATCTAAATTATCTTTATCACACAGAATTATTCGGGAGCTGTGAAATCAATTCAACATACACATTCGTGTAATTTTACAGTGCTTCGCTCTTCGTTGTCAATATTTTAATTCACGATCACATTAATATTAAAAATCGAATAATCTACTCATTTTTCCGTGGCACGTGTTATATTTACATATAATTAATGTACTCTTCCTGCACAAATTTTATCTCTTAATACAGACACTATCGAAACCATATTTCGAGTAAAAACATTATAACCTAAAATTTATTGCACACTCCAAAAACCATTCATTTCTACACTTCAAACATTAATTGGTCCCGGTACATACGACAGACCCATCACAAGATTTCCTAAACATACATCTGGCACTTCAGATCAAACACAGATAACACGACATTATGACAACGTGGTTGCACTTCCACGTATGTCAAACTTACAAAGACCAATGCTTACACCACATTCGAAATCCATGAACCAGCTTAATTACTTTATAAACAAGTACTTATAAATGAAAAAAAAAACAGAACTGTTAAGAGTCGAGTTTACTATATTCCCATTTTTTATTGTTATAGAAACTTATGTGCGCATCTACAAATTATAATTCTACAAGTATATTTGAATTCTACCCAGCACTGCTTATTTAAACTTTCCTTTAATTATTACATACATGCTTCCTTACTTTCTATATCTACTTACTTTCCTTTAATTATTTCATACATTGGCACGCACAAATTCCAGAGCAGTTATGATAATTTAAAAAACAAGAATTAAAACTCAACCGCAAGGTTTACTTCTCACGTTATATCATGTAGTTAAAATGACAAAGAAATGGGATTATGTATCTATATCAAAGAAGGTACATCTGATTGGGGAAATTCAATATACATTTACAGTTATCATTCTAAACGCTGCTGTGACATTACACGCTGATTAACTGGTTTAAAACAGATTGTATAAAGCACGATCATATATGTCTCGTATAAACTTCAATTATTAATGCTTTCTATCTAAGAATATAATGGTTTTCAAGATCACAAGTTACATATTAACTCACCGTGAGAACATTTTCATTGCAATAATCAGGATCTGACCGTGCGTTCCAATTAAAATAGTTCAGCTAGTAGATCTGCTTCGTACACCACATGTAATAGAAAAATATAAAAAATCACAAAGTATCGTATTCATTCCTCACAAAAATTATTATATTTTATAGGCAAAAAATACTTATCTAAATTATCTTTTTCACACAGAATTATTCGGGAGCTGTGAAATCAATTCAACATACACATTCGTGTAATTTTACAGTGCTTCGCTCTTCGTTGTCAATATTTTAATTCACGATCACATTAATATTAAAAATCGAATAATCTACTCATTTTTCCGTGGCACGTGTTATATTTACATATAATTAATGTACTCTTCCTGCACAAATTTTATCTCTTAATACAGACACTATCGAAACCATATTTCGAGTAAAAACATTATAACCTAAAATTTATTGCACACTCCAAAAACTATACATTTCTACACTTCAAAAATTAATTCGTCAAGGTATATTTGGCAGATCTTTCACAAGAATTCATAAACATAGATTTGACACTTCCATCATTTCCATCTGCCATCGGCCGCATTTCCATCTGCATTCAAAATTACTGTAAGCAATTCTATTTGTGCACGATTCGCGTGTGTGCAGTTTTATCTGTGCCGAATAAAGATGAATCCAATTCTATTTGTGCGCAATCGAGATGTGTCCGATTCTTCTTGTGCGCAATCGAGATGTGTCCGATTCTTCTTGTGCGCAATCGAGATGTGTCCGATTCTACTTGTGCCCAATCATGCTGTGTCCAAAAGATATGTGCGCAATGTGCATGTGGGAAATCGTATTGTGCGCAACTGAAGGCCTCTCAATATGCAGTGTATCATTGAAAATACATTATAATGTAATGTAATATGCAGTCTATCATTGAAAATACCTTATAATATAACGTAATATGCAGTGTATCATTGAAAATACCTTATAATGTAACGTAATATGCAGTATATCATTGAAAATACCTTATAATATAACGTAATATGCAGTGTATCATTGAAAATACCTTATAATGTAACGTAATATGCAGTGTATCATTGAAAATACATTATAATGTAATGTAATATGCAGTCTATCATTGAAAATACCTTATAATGTAACGTAATATGCAGTATATCATTGAAAATACCTTATAATATAACGCAATATGCAGAGTATCATTCAAAATACCTTATAATATAACGTAATATGCAGAGTATCATTGAAAATACCTTATAATATAACGTGATATGCAGAATATCATTGAAAATACCATATAATGTAACGTAATATGCAGTATATCATTGACAATACCTTATAATGAAACGTAATAAGCTGTGTATCATTGAAAATATCTTGTAATGTAACGTAATATGCAGAGTATCATTGAAAATGCCTTATAATATAACGTAATATGCAGTCTGTCATTGAAAATACCATATAGTATAACGTAATATGCAGTGTATCATTGAAAATACCTTATAATATAACGTAATATGCAGTGTATCATTGAAAATACCTTATAATGTAACGTAATATGCAGTGTATCATTGAAAATACATTATAATGTAATGTAATATGCAGTCTATCATTGAAAATACCTTACAATGTAACGTAATATGCAGTATATCATTGAAAATACCTTATAATATAACGCAATATGCAGAGTATCATTCAAAATACCTTATAATATAACGTAATATGCAGAGTATCATTGAAAATACCTTATAATATAACGTGATATGCAGAATATCATTGAAAATACCATATAATGTAACGTAATATGCAGTCAATCATTGAAAATACGTGATAATATAACGTAATATGCAGTCTATCATTGAAAATGCCTTATAATATATCGTAATATGCAGTATATCATTGAAAATACCTTATAATATAATGTAATATGCAGTGTATCATTGAAAATACCTTATAATATAACGTAATATGCAGAGTATCATTCAAAATACCTTATAATATAACGTAATATGCAGTGTATCATTGAAAATACCTCATAATATAACGTAATATGCACTGTATCATAGAAAATACCTTATAATATAATGTAATATGCAGTCTATCATTGATAATACCTCATAATATAACGTAATATGCAGTGTATCATTGAAAATACCTTATAATGTAACGTAATATGCAGTGTATCATTGAAAATACATTATAATGTAATGTAATATGCAGTCTATCATTGAAAATACCATATAATATAACGTAATATGCAGAGTATCATTGAAAATACCTTATAATATAACGTGATATGCAGAATATCATTGAAAATACCATATAATGTAACGTAATATGCAGTCAATCATTGAAAATACGTTATAATATAACGTAATATGCAGTCTATCATTGAAAATGCCTTATAATATATCGTAATATGCAGTATATCATTGAAAATACCTTATAATATAATGTAATATGCAGTGTATCATTGAAAATACCTTATAATATAACGTAATATGCAGAGTATCATTCAAAATACCTTATAATATAACGTAATATGCAGTGTATCATTGAAAATACCTCATAATATAACGTAATATGCACTGTATCATAGAAAATACCTTATAATATAATGTAATATGCAGTCTATCATTGATAATACCTCATAATATAACGTAATATGCAGTGTATCATTGAAAATACCTTATAATGTAACGTAATATGCAGTGTATCATTGAAAATACATTATAATGTAATGTAATATGCAGTCTATCATTGAAAATACCTTATAATATAACGTAATATGCAGTGTATCATTGAAAATACCTTATAATATAACGTGATATGCAGTATATCATTGACAATACCTTATAATGTAACGTAATAAGCTGTGTATCATTGAAAATATCTTCTAATTTAACGTAATATGCAGTGTATCATTGAAAATACCTTATAATATAATGTAATATTTGCAGTCTATCATTGAAAATACCTTATAATATAACGTAATATGCAGTGTATCATTGAAAATACCTTATAATGTAACGTAATATGCTGTATATCATTGAAAATACCTTATAATATAACGTAATATGCAGTGTATCATTGAAAATACCTTATAATATAACGTAATATGCAGTATATCATTGACAATACCTTATAATGAAACGTAATAAGCTGTGTATCATTGAAAATATCTTGTAATGTAACGTAATATGCAGAGTATCATTGAAAATGCCTTATAATATAACGTAATATGCAGTCTATCATTGAAAATACCATATAGTATAACGTAATATGCAGTGTATCATTGAAAATACCTTATAATATAATGTAATATTTCCAGTTTATCATTGAAAATACCTTATAATATAACGTAATATGCAGTGTATCATCGAAAATACCTTATAATCTAACGTAATATGCAGTATATCATTGAAAATACCTTATAATATAACGTAATAAGCTGTGTATCATTGAAAATATCTTGTAATGTAACGTAATATGCAGAGTATCATTCAAAATACCTTATAATATAACGTAATATGCAGAGTATCATTGAAAATACCTTATAATATAACGTGATATGCAGAATATCATTGAAAATACCATATAATGTAACGTAATATGCAGTCAATCATTGAAAATACGTGATAATATAACGTAATATGCAGTCTATCATTGAAAATGCCTTATAATATAACGTAATATGCAGTATATCATTGAAAATACCTTATAATATAATGTAATATGCAGTGTATCATTGAAAATACCTTATAATATAACGTAATATGCAGAGTATCATTCAAAATACCTTATAATATAACGTAATATGCAGTGTATCATTGAAAATACCTCATAATATAACGTAATATGCACTGTATCATAGAAAATACCTTATAATATAATGTAATATGCAGTCTATCATTGATAATACCTCATAATATAACGTAATATGCAGTGTATCATTGAAAATACCTTATAATGTAACGTAATATGCAGTGTATCATTGAAAATACATTATAATGTAATGTAATATGCAGTCTATCATTGAAAATACCATATAATATAACGTAATATGCAGAGTATCATTGAAAATACCTTATAATATAACGTGATATGCAGAATATCATTGAAAATACCATATAATGTAACGTAATATGCAGTCAATCATTGAAAATACGTGATAATATAACGTAATATGCAGTCTATCATTGAAAATGCCTTATAATATATCGTAATATGCAGTATATCATTGAAAATACCTTATAATATAATGTAATATGCAGTGTATCATTGAAAATACCTTATAATATAACGTAATATGCAGAGTATCATTCAAAATACCTTATAATATAACGTAATATGCAGTGTATCATTGAAAATACCTTATAATGTAACGTAATATGCACTGTATCATAGAAAATACCTTATAATATAATGTAATATGCAGTCTATCATTGATAATACCTCATAATATAACGTAATATGCAGTGTATCATTGAAAATACCTTATAATGTAACGTAATATGCAGTGTATCATTGAAAATACATTATAATGTAATGTAATATGCAGTCTATCATTGAAAATACCTTATAATATAACGTAATATGCAGTGTATCATTGAAAATACCTTATAATATAACGTGATATGCAGTATATCATTGACAATACCTTATAATGTAACGTAATAAGCTGTGTATCATTGAAAATATCTTCTAATTTAACGTAATATGCAGTGTATCATTGAAAATACCTTATAATATAATGTAATATTTGCAGTCTATCATTGAAAATACCTTATAATATAACGTAATATGCAGTGTATCATTGAAAATACCTTATAATGTAACGTAATATGCTGTATATCATTGAAAATACCTTATAATATAACGTAATATGCAGTGTATCATTGAAAATACCTTATAATATAACGTAATATGCAGTATATCATTGACAATACCTTATAATGAAACGTAATAAGCTGTGTATCATTGAAAATATCTTGTAATGTAACGTAATATGCAGAGTATCATTGAAAATGCCTTATAATATAACGTAATATGCAGTCTATCATTGAAAATACCATATAGTATAACGTAATATGCAGTGTATCATTGAAAATACCTTATAATATAATGTAATATTTCCAGTTTATCATTGAAAATACCTTATAATATAACGTAATATGCAGTGTATCATTGAAAATACCTTATAATATAACGTAATATGCAGTATATCATTGAAAATACCTTATAATATAACGTAATAAGCTGTGTATCATTGAAAATATCTTGTAATGTAACGTAATATGCAGAGTATCATTGAAAATGCCTTATAATATAACGTAATATGCAGTCTATCATTGAAAATACCATATAGTATAACGTAATATGCAGTGTATCATTGAAAATACCTTATAATATAATGTAATATTTGCAGTTTATCATTGAAAATACCTTATAATATAACGTAATATGCAGTGTATCATTGAAAATACCTTATAATATAATGTAATATTTGCAGTTTATCATTGAAAATACCTTATAATATAACGTAATATGCAGTGTATCATCGAAAATACCTTATAATCTAACGTAATATGCAGTATATCATTGAAAATACCTTATAATATAACGTAATAAGCTGTGTATCATTGAAAATATCTTGTAATGTAACGTAATATGCAGTGTATCATCGAAAATACCTTATAATCTAACGTAATATGCAGTATATCATTGAAAATACCTTATAATGTAACGTAATATGCAGTGTATCATTGAAAATACATTATAATGTAATGTAATATGCAGTCTATCATTGAAAATACCTTACAATGTAACGTAATATGCAGTATATCATTGAAAATACCTTATAATATAACGCAATATGCAGAGTATCATTCAAAATACCTTATAATATAACGTAATATGCAGAGTATCATTGAAAATACCTTATAATATAACGTGATATGCAGAATATCATTGAAAATACCATATAATGTAACGTAATATGCAGTCAATCATTGAAAATACGTGATAATATAACGTAATATGCAGTCTATCATTGAAAATGCCTTATAATATATCGTAATATGCAGTATATCATTGAAAATACCTTATAATATAATGTAATATGCAGTGTATCATTGAAAATACCTTATAATATAACGTAATATGCAGAGTATCATTCAAAATACCTTATAATATAACGTAATATGCAGTGTATCATTGAAAATACCTCATAATATAACGTAATATGCACTGTATCATAGAAAATACCTTATAATATAATGTAATATGCAGTCTATCATTGATAATACCATATAATATAACGTAATATGCAGTGTATCATTGAAAATACCTTATAATATAACGTGATATGCAGTATATCATTGACAATACCTTATAATGTAACGTAATAAGCTGTGTATCATTGAAAATATCTTCTAATTTAACGTAATATGCAGTGTATCATTGAAAATACCTTATAATATAATGTAATATTTGCAGTCTATCATTGAAAATACCTTATAATATAACGTAATATGCAGTGTATCATTGAAAATACCTTATAATATAACGTAATATGCAGTGTATCATTGAAAATACCTTATAATATAACGTAATATGCAGTGTATCATTGAAAATACCTTATAATGTAACGTAATATGCAGTGTATCATTGAAAATACATTATAATGTAATGTAATATGCAGTCTATCATTGAAAATACCTTACAATGTAACGTAATATGCAGTATATCATTGAAAATACCTTATAATATAACGCAATATGCAGAGTATCATTCAAAATACCTTATAATATAACGTAATATGCAGAGTATCATTGAAAATACCTTATAATATAACGTGATATGCAGAATATCATTGAAAATACCATATAATGTAACGTAATATGCAGTCAATCATTGAAAATACGTGATAATATAACGTAATATGCAGTATATCATTGAAAATACCTTATAATATAACGCAATATGCAGAGTATCATTGAAAATACCTTATAATATAACGTAATATGCAGTATATCATTGACAATACCTTATAATGAAACGTAATAAGCTGTGTATCATTGAAAATATCTTGTAATGTAACGTAATATGCAGAGTATCATTGAAAATGCCTTATAATATAACGTAATATGCAGTCTATCATTGAAAATACCATATAGTATAACGTAATATGCAGTGTATCATTGAAAATACCTTATAATATAATGTAATATTTGCAGTTTATCATTGAAAATACCTTATAATATAACGTAATATGCAGTGTATCATCGAAAATACCTTATAATGTAACGTAATATGCAGTATATCATTGAAAATACCTTATAATATAACGTAATAAGCTGTGTATCATTGAAAATATCTTGTAATGTAACGTAATATGCAGAGTATCATTGAAAATGCCTTATAATATAACGTAATATGCAGTCTATCATTGAAAATACCATATAGTATAACGTAATATGCAGTGTATCATTGAAAATACCTTATAATATAATGTAATATTTGCAGTTTATCATTGAAAATACCTTATAATATAACGTAATATGCAGTGTATCATCGAAAATACCTTATAATCTAACGTAATATGCAGTATATCATTGAAAATACCTTATAATGTAACGTAATATGCAGTGTATCATTGAAAATACATTATAATGTAATGTAATATGCAGTCTATCATTGAAAATACCTTACAATGTAACGTAATATGCAGTATATCATTGAAAATACCTTATAATATAACGCAATATGCAGAGTATCATTCAAAATACCTTATAATATAACGTAATATGCAGAGTATCATTGAAAATACCTTATAATATAACGTGATATGCAGAATATCATTGAAAATACCATATAATGTAACGTAATATGCAGTCAATCATTGAAAATACGTGATAATATAACGTAATATGCAGTCTATCATTGAAAATGCCTTATAATATATCGTAATATGCAGTATATCATTGAAAATACCTTATAATATAATGTAATATGCAGTGTATCATTGAAAATACCTTATAATATAACGTAATATGCAGAGTATCATTCAAAATACCTTATAATATAACGTAATATGCAGTGTATCATTGAAAATACCTCATAATATAACGTAATATGCACTGTATCATAGAAAATACCTTATAATATAATGTAATATGCAGTCTATCATTGATAATACCTCATAATATAACGTAATATGCAGTGTATCATTGAAAATACCTTATAATGTAACGTAATATGCAGTGTATCATTGAAAATACATTATAATGTAATGTAATATGCAGTCTATCATTGAAAATACCTTATAATATAACGTAATATGCAGTGTATCATTGAAAATACCTTATAATATAACGTGATATGCAGTATATCATTGACAATACCTTATAATGTAACGTAATAAGCTGTGTATCATTGAAAATATCTTCTAATTTAACGTAATATGCAGTGTATCATTGAAAATACCTTATAATATAATGTAATATTTGCAGTCTATCATTGAAAATACCTTATAATATAACGTAATATGCAGTGTATCATTGAAAATACCTTATAATGTAACGTAATATGCTGTATATCATTGAAAATACCTTATAATATAACGTAATATGCAGTGTATCATTGAAAATACCTTATAATATAACGTAATATGCAGTATATCATTGAAAATACCTTATAATATAACGTAATATGCAGTGTATCATTGAAAATACCTTATAATATAACGTAATATGCAGTATATCATTGACAATACCTTATAATATAATGTAATATTTGCAGTTTATCATTGAAAATACCTTATAATATAACGTAATATGCAGTGTATCATCGAAAATACCTTATAATCTAACGTAATATGCAGTATATCATTGAAAATACCTTATAATGTAACGTAATATGCAGTGTATCATTGAAAATACATTATAATGTAATGTAATATGCAGTCTATCATTGAAAATACCTTACAATGTAACGTAATATGCAGTATATCATTGAAAATACCTTATAATATAACGCAATATGCAGAGTATCATTCAAAATACCTTATAATATAACGTAATATGCAGAGTATCATTGAAAATACCTTATAATATAACGTGATATGCAGAATATCATTGAAAATACCATATAATGTAACGTAATATGCAGTCAATCATTGAAAATACGTGATAATATAACGTAATATGCAGTCTATCATTGAAAATGCCTTATAATATATCGTAATATGCAGTATATCATTGAAAATACCTTATAATATAATGTAATATGCAGTGTATCATTGAAAATACCTTATAATATAACGTAATATGCAGAGTATCATTCAAAATACCTTATAATATAACGTAATATGCAGTGTATCATTGAAAATACCTCATAATATAACGTAATATGCACTGTATCATAGAAAATACCTTATAATATAATGTAATATGCAGTCTATCATTGATAATACCTCATAATATAACGTAATATGCAGTGTATCATTGAAAATACCTTATAATGTAACGTAATATGCAGTGTATCATTGAAAATACATTATAATGTAATGTAATATGCAGTCTATCATTGAAAATACCTTATAATATAACGTAATATGCAGTGTATCATTGAAAATACCTTATAATATAACGTGATATGCAGTATATCATTGACAATACCTTATAATGTAACGTAATAAGCTGTGTATCATTGAAAATATCTTCTAATTTAACGTAATATGCAGTGTATCATTGAAAATACCTTATAATATAATGTAATATTTGCAGTCTATCATTGAAAATACCTTATAATATAACGTAATATGCAGTGTATCATTGAAAATACCTTATAATGTAACGTAATATGCTGTATATCATTGAAAATACCTTATAATATAACGTAATATGCAGTGTATCATTGAAAATACCTTATAATATAACGTAATATGCAGTATATCATTGAAAATACCTTATAATATAACGTAATATGCAGTGTATCATTGAAAATACCTTATAATATAACGTAATATGCAGTATATCATTGACAATACCTTATAATGAAACGTAATAAGCTGTGTATCATTGAAAATATCTTGTAATGTAACGTAATATGCAGAGTATCATTGAAAATGCCTTATAATATAACGTAATATGCAGTCTATCATTGAAAATACCATATAGTATAACGTAATATGCAGTGTATCATTGAAAATACCTTATAATATAATGTAATATTTGCAGTCTATCATTGAAAATACCTTATAATATAACGTAATATGCAGTGTATCATCGAAAATACCTTATAATCTAACGTAATATGCAGTATATCATTGAAAATACCTTATAATATAACGTAATATGCAGTGTATCATTGAAAATACCTTATAATATAACGTAATATGCAGTATATCATTGAAAATACCTTATAATATAACGTATTATGCAGTGTATCATTGAAAATGCCTTATAATATATAGTAATATGCAGTCTATCATTAAAAATACGTGATAATATAACGTAATATGCAGTGAATCATTGAAAATAGCTTATAATATAACATGATATGCAGTCTATCATTGAAAATATCTTATAATATATAGTAATATGCAGTGTATCATTGAAAATACATTATAATGTAATGTAATATGCAGTGTATCATTGAAAATATCTTATAATATAATGTAATATGCAGTGTATCATTGAAAATATCTTCTAATGTAACGCAATATGCAGAGTATCATTCAAAATACCTTATAATATAACGTAAAATGCAGAGTATCATTGAAAATACCTTATAATATAACGTGATATGCAGAATATCATTGAAAATACCTTATAATATAACGTAGTATGCAGTGTATCATTGAAAATACCTTATAATGTAACGTAATATGCTGTATATCATTGAAAATACCTTATAATATAACGTAATATGCAGTGTATCATTGAAAATACCTTATAATATAACGTAATATGCAGTATATCATTGAAAATACCTTATAATATAACGTAATATGCAGTGTATCATTGAAAATACCTTATAATATAACGTAATATGCAGTATATCATTGACAATACCTTATAATGAAACGTAATAAGCTGTGTATCATTGAAAATATCTTGTAATGTAACGTAATATGCAGAGTATCATTGAAAATGCCTTATAATATAACGTAATATGCAGTCTATCATTGAAAATACCATATAGTATAACGTAATATGCAGTGTATCATTGAAAATACCTTATAATATAATGTAATATTTGCAGTTTATCATTGAAAATACCTTATAATATAACGTAATATGCAGTGTATCATCGAAAATACCTTATAATCTAACGTAATATGCAGTATATCATTGAAAATACCTTATAATATAACGTAATAAGCTGTGTATCATTGAAAATATCTTGTAATGTAACGTAATATGCAGAGTATCATTGAAAATGCCTTATAATATAACGTAATATGCAGTCTATCATTGAAAATACCATATAGTATAACGTAATATGCAGTGTATCATTGAAAATACCTTATAATATAATGTAATATTTGCAGTTTATCATTGAAAATACCTTATAATATAACGTAATATGCAGTGTATCATCGAAAATACCTTATAATCTAACGTAATATGCAGTATATCATTGAAAATACCTTATAATATAACGTAATATGCAGTGTATCATTGAAAATACCTTATAATATAACGTAATATGCAGTATATCATTGAAAATACCTTATAATATAACGTATTATGCAGTGTATCATTGAAAATGCCTTATAATATATAGTAATATGCAGTCTATCATTAAAAATACGTGATAATATAACGTAATATGCAGTGAATCATTGAAAATAGCTTATAATATAACGTGATATGCAGTCTATCATTGAAAATATCTTATAATATATAGTAATATGCAGTGTATCATTGAAAATACATTATAATGTAATGTAATATGCAGTGTATCATTGAAAATATCTTATAATATAATGTAATATGCAGTGTATCATTGAAAATATCTTCTAATGTAACGCAATATGCAGAGTATCATTCAAAATACCTTATAATATAACGTAAAATGCAGAGTATCATTGAAAATACCTTATAATATAACGTGATATGCAGAATATCATTGAAAATACCTTATAATATAACGTAATATGCAGTCTATCATTGAAAATACCTTATAATGTAACGTAATATGCAGTATATCATTGAAAATACCTTATAATATAACGTAATATGCAGAGTATCATTCAAAATACCTTATAATATAACGTAATATGCAGTGTATCATTGAAAATACCTCATAATATAACGTAATATGCACTGTATCATAGAAAATACCTTATAATATAACGTATTATGCAGTGTATCATTGAAAATGCCTTATAATATATAGTAATATGCAGTCTATCATTAAAAATACGTGATAATATAACGTAATATGCAGTGAATCATTGAAAATAGCTTATAATATAGCGTAATATGCAGTGTATCATCGAAAATACCTTATAATCTAACGTAATATGCAGTATATCATTGAAAATACCTTATAATATAAAGTAATATGCAGTGTATCATTGAAAATACCTTATAATATAACGTAATATGCAGTATATCATTGAAAATACCTTATAATATAACGTATTATGCAGTGTATCATTGAAAATGCCTTATAATATATAGTAATATGCAGTCTATCATTAAAAATACGTGATAATATAACGTAATATGCAGTGAATCATTGAAAATAGCTTATAATATAACGTGATATGCAGTCTATCATTGAAAATATCTTATAATATATAGTAATATGCAGTGTATCATTGAAAATACATTATAATGTAATGTAATATGCAGTGTATCATTGAAAATATCTTATAATATAATGTAATATGCAGTGTATCATTGAAAATATCTTCTAATGTAACGCAATATGCAGAGTATCATTCAAAATACCTTATAATATAACGTAATATGCAGAGTATCATTGAAAATACCTTATAATATAACGTGATATGCAGAATATCATTGAAAATACCTTATAATATAACGTAATATGCAGTGTATCATTGAAAATACCTTATAATGTAACGTAATATGCAGTGTATCATTGAAAATACATTATAATGTAATGTAATATGCAGTCTATCATTGAAAATATCTTATAATATAACGTATTATGCAGTGAATCATTGAAAATACGTGATAATATAACATGATATGCAGTGTATTATTCAAAATTCCTTATAATATAACGTGATATGCAGTCTATCATTGAAAATATCTTATAATATATAGTAATATGCAGTGTATCATTGAAAATACATTATAATGTAATGTAATATGCAGTGTATCATTGAAAATACATTATAATGTAATGTAATATGCAGTGTATCATTGAAAATATCTTATAATATAATGTAATATGCAGTGTATCATTGAAAATATCTTCTAATGTAACGCAATATGCAGAGTATCATTCAAAATACCTTATAATATAACGTAATATGCAGAGTATCATTGAAAATACCTTATAATATAACGTGATATGCAGAATATCATTGAAAATACCTTAAAATATAAACGTAATATGCAGTGTATCATTGAAAATACCTTATAATATAACGTAATATGCAGTGTATCATTGAAAATACCTTATAATATAACGTAATATGCAGTGTATCATTGAAAATACCTTATAATGTAACGTAATATGCAGTGTATCATTGAAAATACATTATAATGTAATGTAATATGCAGTCTATCATTGAAAATACCTTATAATGTAACGTAATATGCAGTATATCATTGAAAATACCTTATAATATAACGCAATATGCAGAGTATCATTCAAAATACCTTATAATATAACGTAATATGCAGAGTATCATTGAAAATACCTTATAATATAACGTGATATGCAGAATATCATTGAAAATACCATATAATGTAACGTAATATGCAGTCAATCATTGAAAATACGTGATAATATAACGTAATATGCAGTCTATCATTGAAAATGCCTTATAATATAATGTAATATGCAGTCTATCATTGATAATACCTCATAATATAACGTAATATGCAGTGTATCAATGAAAATACCTTATAATGTAACGTAATATGCAGTGTATCATTGAAAATACATTATAATATAACGTAATATGCAGTGTATCATTGAAAATACCTTATAATATAACGTAATATGCAGTATATCATTGAAAATACCTTATAATGTAACGTAATATGCAGTGTATCATTGAAAATACCTTATAATATAACGTGATATGCAGTATATCATTGACAATACCTTATAATGTAACGTAATATGCAGTATATCATTGAAAATACCTTATAATATAACGCAATATGCAGAGTATCATTCAAAATACCTTATAATATAACGTAATATGCAGAGTATCATTGAAAATACCTTATAATATAACGTGATATGCAGAATATCATTGAAAATACCATATAATGTAACGTAATATGCAGTCAATCATTGAAAATACGTGATAATATAACGTAATATGCAGTCTATCATTGAAAATGCCTTATAATATATCGTAATATGCAGTATATCATTGAAAATACCTTATAATATAATGTAATATGCAGTGTATCATTGAAAATACCTTATAATATAACGTAATATGCAGAGTATCATTCAAAATACCTTATAATATAACGTAATATGCAGTGTATCATTGAAAATACCTCATAATATAACGTAATATGCACTGTATCATAGAAAATACCTTATAATATAATGTAATATGCAGTCTATCATTGATAATACCTCATAATATAACGTAATAAGCTGTGTATCATTGAAAATATCTTCTAATTTAACGTAATATGCAGTGTATCATTGAAAATACCTTATAATATAATGTAATATTTGCAGTCTATCATTGAAAATACCTTATAATATAACGTAATATGCAGTGTATCATTGAAAATACCTTATAATATAACGTAATATGCAGTATATCATTGAAAATACCTTATAATCTAACGTAATATGCAGTATATCATTGAAAATACCTTATAATATAACGTAATATGCAGTGTATCATTGAAAATACCTTATAATATAACGTAATATGCAGTATATCATTGAAAATACCTTATAATATAACGTATTATGCAGTGTATCATTGAAAATGCCTTATAATATATAGTAATATGCAGTCTATCATTAAAAATACGTGATAATATAACGTAATATGCAGTGAATCATTGAAAATATCTTATAATATAATGTAATATGCAGTGTATCATTGAAAATATCTTCTAATGTAACGCAATATGCAGAGTATCATTCAAAATACCTTATAATATAACGTAATATGCAGAGTATCATTGAAAATACCTTATAATATAACGTGATATGCAGAATATCATTGAAAATACCTTATAATATAACGTAATATGCAGTGTATCATTGAAAATACCTTATAATGTAACGTAATATGCAGTGTATCATTGAAAATACATTATAATGTAATGTAATATGCAGTCTATCATTGAAAATATCTTATAATATAACGTATTATGCAGTGAATCATTGAAAATACGTGATAATATAACATGATATGCAGTGTATTATTCAAAATTCCTTATAATATAACGTGATATGCAGTCTATCATTGAAAATACCATATAGTATAACGTAATATGCAGTGTATCATTGAAAATACCTTATAATATAATGTAATATTTGCAGTCTATCATTGAAAATACCTTATAATATAACGTAATATGCAGTGTATCATTGAAAATACCTTATAATCTAACGTAATATGCAGTATATCATTGAAAATACCTTATAATATAACGTAATATGCAGTGTATCATTGAAAATACCTTATAATATAACGTAATATGCAGTATATCATTGAAAATACCTTATAATATAACGTATTATGCAGTGTATCATTGAAAATGCCTTATAATATATAGTAATATGCAGTCTATCATTAAAAATACGTGATAATATAACGTAATATGCAGTGAATCATTGAAAATAGCTTATAATATAACGTGATATGCAGTCTATCATTGAAAATATCTTATAATATATAGTAATATGCAGTGCATCATTGAAAATACATTATAATGTAATGTAATATGCAGTGTATCATTGAAAATACATTATAATGTAATGTAATATGCAGTGTATCATTGAAAATATCTTATAATATAATGTAATATGCAGTGTATCATTGAAAATATCTTCTAATGTAACGCAATATGCAGAGTATCATTCAAAATACCTTATAATATAACGTAATATGCAGAGTATCATTGAAAATACCTTATAATATAACGTGATATGCAGAATATCATTGAAAATACCTTAAAATATAAACGTAATATGCAGTGTATCATTGAAAATACCTTATAATATAACGTAATATGCAGTGTATCATTGAAAATACCTTATAATATAACGTAATATGCAGTGTATCATTGAAAATACCTTATAATGTAACGTAATATGCAGTGTATCATTGAAAATACATTATAATGTAATGTAATATGCAGTCTATCATTGAAAATACCTTATAATGTAACGTAATATGCAGTATATCATTGAAAATACCTTATAATATAACGCAATATGCAGAGTATCATTCAAAATACCTTATAATATAACGTAATATGCAGAGTATCATTGAAAATACCTTATAATATAACGTGATATGCAGAATATCATTGAAAATACCATATAATGTAACGTAATATGCAGTCAATCATTGAAAATACGTGATAATATAACGTAATATGCAGTCTATCATTGAAAATGCCTTATAATATAATGTAATATGCAGTCTATCATTGATAATACCTCATAATATAACGTAATATGCAGTGTATCAATGAAAATACCTTATAATGTAACGTAATATGCAGTGTATCATTGAAAATACATTATAATATAACGTAATATGCAGTGTATCATTGAAAATACCTTATAATATAACGTAATATGCAGTATATCATTGAAAATACCTTATAATGTAACGTAATATGCAGTGTATCATTGAAAATACCTTATAATATAACGTGATATGCAGTATATCATTGACAATACCTTATAATGTAACGTAATATGCAGTATATCATTGAAAATACCTTATAATATAACGCAATATGCAGAGTATCATTCAAAATACCTTATAATATAACGTAATATGCAGAGTATCATTGAAAATACCTTATAATATAACGTGATATGCAGAATATCATTGAAAATACCATATAATGTAACGTAATATGCAGTCAATCATTGAAAATACGTGATAATATAACGTAATATGCAGTCTATCATTGAAAATGCCTTATAATATATCGTAATATGCAGTATATCATTGAAAATACCTTATAATATAATGTAATATGCAGTGTATCATTGAAAATACCTTATAATATAACGTAATATGCAGAGTATCATTCAAAATACCTTATAATATAACGTAATATGCAGTGTATCATTGAAAATACCTCATAATATAACGTAATATGCACTGTATCATAGAAAATACCTTATAATATAATGTAATATGCAGTCTATCATTGATAATACCTCATAATATAACGTAATAAGCAGTGTATCATTGAAAATATCTTGTAATTTAACGTAATATGCAGTGTATCATTGAAAATACCTTATAATATAATGTAATATTTGCAGTCTATCATTGAAAATACCTTATAATATAACGTAATATGCAGTGTATCATTGAAAATACCTTATAATGTAACGTAATATGCTGTATATCATTGAAAATACCTTATAATATAACGTAATATGCAGTGTATCATTGAAAATACCTTATAATATAACGTAATATGCAGTATATCATTGAAAATACCTTATAATCTAACGTAATATGCAGTATATCATTGAAAATACCTTATAATATAACGTAATATGCAGTGTATCATTGAAAATACCTTATAATATAACGTAATATGCAGTATATCATTGAAAATACCTTATAATATAACGTATTATGCAGTGTATCATTGAAAATGCCTTATAATATATAGTAATATGCAGTCTATCATTAAAAATACGTGATAATATAACGTAATATGCAGTGAATCATTGAAAATAGCTTATAATATAACGTGATATGCAGTCTATCATTGAAAATACCTTATAATATAACGTATTATGCAGTGTATCATTGAAAATACCTTATAATATAACGTAATATGCAGTGTATCATTGAAAATACCTTATAATATAACGTAATATGCAGTATATCATTGACAATACCTTATAATGAAACGTAATAAGCTGTGTATCATTGAAAATATCTTGTAATGTAACGTAATATGCAGAGTATCATTGAAAATGCCTTATAATATAACGTAATATGCAGTCTATCATTGAAAATACCATATAGTATAACGTAATATGCAGTGTATCATTGAAAATACCTTATAATATAATGTAATATTTGCAGTTTATCATTGAAAATACCTTATAATATAACGTAATATGCAGTGTATCATCGAAAATACCTTATAATCTAACCTAATATGCAGTATATCATTGAAAATACCTTATAATATAACGTAATAAGCTGTGTATCATTGAAAATATCTTGTAATGTAACGTAATATGCAGAGTATCATTGAAAATGCCTTATAATATAACGTAATATGCAGTCTATCATTGAAAATACCATATAGTATAACGTAATATGCAGTGTATCATTGAAAATACCTTATAATATAATGTAATATTTGCAGTCTATCATTGAAAATACCTTATAATATAACGTAATATGCAGTGTATCATCGAAAATACCTTATAATCTAACGTAATATGCAGTATATCATTGAAAATACCTTATAATATAACGTAATAAGCTGTGTATCATTGAAAATATCTTGTAATGTAACGTAATATGCAGAGTATCATTGAAAATGCCTTATAATATAACGTAATATGCAGTCTATCATTGAAAATACCATATAGTATAACGTAATATGCAGTGTATCATTGAAAATACCTTATAATATAATGTAATATTTGCAGTTTATCATTGAAAATACCTTATAATATAACGTAATATGCAGTGTATCATCGAAAATACCTTATAATCTAACGTAATATGCAGTATATCATTGAAAATATCTTATAATATATAGTAATATGCAGTGTATCATTGAAAATACATTATAATGTAATGTAATATGCAGTGTATCATTGAAAATATCTTATAATATAATGTAATATGCAGTCTATCATTGAAAATATCTTATAATATATAGTAATATGCAGTGCATCATTGAAAATACATTATAATGTAATGTAATATGCAGTGTATCATTGAAAATACATTATAATGTAATGTAATATGCAGTGTATCATTGAAAATATCTTATAATATAATGTAATATGCAG
Organism: Lasioglossum lativentre; assembly: GCA_916610255.1. Classification (NCBI taxonomy): domain Eukaryota; kingdom Metazoa; phylum Arthropoda; class Insecta; order Hymenoptera; family Halictidae; genus Lasioglossum; species Lasioglossum lativentre. Next base: position 46,536 of record CAKAJI010000905.1, read on the forward strand.
TGTATCATTGAAAATATCTTCTAATGTAACGCAATATGCAGAGTATCATTCAAAATACCTTATAATATAACGTAATATGCAGAGTATCATTGAAAATACCTTATAATATAACGTGATATGCAGAATATCATTGAAAATACCTTAAAATATAAACGTAATATGCAGTGTATCATTGAAAATACCTTATAATATAACGTAATATGCAGTGTATCATTGAAAATACCTTATAATATAACGTAATATGCAGTGTATCATTGAAAATACCTTATAATGTAACGTAATATGCAGTGTATCATTGAAAATACATTATAATGTAATGTAATATGCAGTCTATCATTGAAAATACCTTATAATGTAACGTAATATGCAGTATATCTTTGAAAATACCTTATAATATAACGCAATATGCAGAGTATCATTCAAAATACCTTATAATATAACGTAATATGCAGAGTATCATTGAAAATACCTTATAATATAACGTGATATGCAGAATATCATTGAAAATACCATATAATGTAACGTAATATGCAGTCAATCATTGAAAATACGTGATAATATAACGTAATATGCAGTCTATCATTGAAAATGCCTTATAATATAATGTAATAAGCAGTCTATCATTGATAATACCTCATAATATAACGTAATATGCAGTGTATCAATGAAAATACCTTATAATGTAACGTAATATGCAGTGTATCATTGAAAATACATTATAATATAACGTAATATGCAGTGTATCATTGAAAATACCTTATAATATAACGTAATATGCAGTATATCATTGAAAATACCTTATAATGTAACGTAATATGCAGTGTATCATTGAAAATACCTTATAATATAACGTGATATGCAGTATATCATTGACAATACCTTATAATGTAACGTAATATGCAGTATATCATTGAAATACCTTATAATATAACGCAATATGCAGAGTATCATTCAAAATACCTTATAATATAACGTAATATGCAGAGTATCATTGAAAATACCTTATAATATAACGTGATATGCAGAATATCATTGAAAATACCATATAATGTAACGTAATATGCAGTCAATCATTGAAAATACGTGATAATATAACGTAATATGCAGTCTATCATTGAAAATGCCTTATAATATATCGTAATATGCAGTATATCATTGAAAATACCTTATAATATAATGTAATATGCAGTGTATCATTGAAAATACCTTATAATATAACGTAATATGCAGAGTATCATTCAAAATACCTTATAATATAACGTAATATGCAGTGTATCATTGAAAATACCTCATAATATAACGTAATATGCACTGTATCATAGAAAATACCTTATAATATAATGTAATATGCAGTCTATCATTGATAATACCTCATAATGTAACGTAATAAGCAGTGTATCATTGAAAATATCTTGTAATTTAACGTAATATGCAGTGTATCATTGAAAATACCTTATAATATAATGTAATATTTGCAGTCTATCATTGAAAATACCTTATAATATAACGTAATATGCAGTGTATCATTGAAAATACCTTATAATGTAACGTAATATGCTGTATATCATTGAAAATACCTTATAATATAACGTAATATGCAGTGTATCATTGAAAATACCTTATAATATAACGTAATATGCAGTATATCATTGAAAATACCTTATAAT
>CAKAJI010000905.1:48702-168214 GCA_916610255.1 Lasioglossum lativentre
ACTGCATATTACGTTATATTATAAGGTATTTTCAATGATATACTGCATATTACGTTATATTATAAGGCATTTTCAATGATAGACTGCATATTACGTTATATTATCACGTATTTTCAATGATATACTGCATATTACGTTATATTATAAGGCATTTTCAATGATAGACTGCATATTACGTTATATTATCACGTATTTTCAATGATTGACTGCATATTACGTAATATTATAAGGTATTTTCAATGATAGACTGCATATTACGTTATATTATAAGGTATTTTCAATGATACACTGCATATTACGTTATATTATAAGGTATTTTCAATGATATACTGCATATTACGTTATATTATAAGGTATTTTCAATGATAGACTGCAAATATTACATTATATTATAAGGTATTTTCAATGATACACTGCATATTACGTTATATTATCACGTATTTTCAATGATACACTGCATATTACGTTATATTATCACGTATTTTCAATGATGGACTGCATATTACGTAATATTATAAGGTATTTTCAATGATAGACTGCAAATATTACATTATATTATAAGGTATTTTCAATGATACACTGCATATTACGTTATATTATAAGGTATTTTCAATGATACACTGCATATTACGTTATATTATAAGGTATTTACAATGTTATACTGCATATTACGTTATATTATAAGGCATTTTCAATGATAGACTGCATATTACGTTATATTATAGGTATTTTCAAAGATATACTGCATATTACGTTATATTATAAGGCATTTTCAATGATAGACTGCATATTACGTTATATTATCACGTATTTTCAATGATATACTGCATATTACGTTATATTATAAGGCATTTTCAATGATAGACTGCATATTACGTTATATTATCACGTATTTTCAATGATTGACTGCATATGACGTAATATTATAAGGTATTTTCAATGATAGACTGCAAATATTACATTATATTATAAGGTATTTTCAATGATACACTGCATATTACGTTATATTATCAGGTATTTTCAATGATACACTGCATATTACGTTATATTATAAGGTATTTTCAGTGATACACTGCATATTACGTTATATTATAAGGTATTTTCAATGGTAGACTGCAAATATTACATTATATTATAAGGTATTTTCAATGGTAGACTGCAAATATTACATTATATTATAAGGTATTTTCAATGATACACTGCATAATACGTTATACTATAAGGTATTTTCAATGATAGACTGCATATTACGTTATATTATAAGGCATTTTCAATGACACACTGCATATTACGTTATATTATAAGGTATTTTCAATGATACACTGCATATTACGTTATATTATAAGGTATTTTCAATGATATACTGCATATTACGTTATATTATAAGGTATTTTCAATGATACACTGCATATTACGTTATATTATAAGGTATTTTCAATGATACACTGCATATTACGTTATATTATAAGGTATTTACAATGATATACTGCATATTACGTTATATTATAAGGCATTTTCAATGATAGACTGCATATTACGTTATATTATAGGTATTTTCAAAGATATACTGCATATTACGTTATATTATAAGGTATTTTCAATGGTAGACTGCAAATATTACATTATATTATAAGGTATTTTCAATGATACACTGCATATTACGTTATACTATAAGGTATTTTCAATGATAGGCTGCATATCACGTTATATTATAAGGTATTTTCAATGATACACTGCATATTACGTTATATTATAAGGTATTTTCAATGATACACTGCATATTACGTTATATTATAAGGTATTTTCAATGATATACTGCATATTACGTTATATTATAAGGCATTTTCAATGATAGACTGCATATTACGTTATATTATCACGTATTTTCAATGTTTGACTGCATATTACGTAATATTTTAAAGATATTTTCAATGATAGACTGCAAATATTACATTATATTATAAGGTATTTTCAATGATACACTGCATATTACATTATATTATAGGGTATTTTCAATGATACACTGCTTATTACGTTACATTATAAGGTATTTTCAATGATACACTGCATATTACGTTATATTATAGGGTATTTTCAATTATATACTGCATATTACGTTATATTATAAGGCATTTTCAATGATAGACTGCATACTACGTTATATTATAAGGTATTTTCAAAGATATACTACATATTACGTTATATTATAAGGCATTTTCAATGATAGACTGCATATTACGTTATATTATCACGTATTTTCAATGATATACTGCATATTACGTTATATTATAAGGCATTTTCAATGATAGACTGCATATTACGTTATATTATCACGTATTTTCAATGTTTGACTGCATATTACGTAATATTATAAGGTATTTTCAATGATAGACTGCAAAAATTACATTATATTATAAGGTATTTTCAATGATACACTGCATATTACGTTATATTATAAGGCATTTTCAATGATAGACTGCATATTACGTTATATTATAGGTATTTTCAAAGATATACTGCATATTACGTTATATTATAAGGTATTTTCAATGGTAGACTGCAAATATTACATTATATTATAAGGTATTTTCAATGATACACTGCATATTACGTTATACTATAAGGTATTTTCAATGATAGGCTGCATATCACGTTATATTATAAGGTATTTTCAATGATACACTGCATATTACGTTATATTATAAGGTATTTTCAATGATACACTGCATATTACGTTATATTATAAGGTATTTTCAATGATATACTGCATATTACGTTATATTATAAGGCATTTTCAATGATAGACTGCATATTACGTTATATTATCACGTATTTTCAATGTTTGACTGCATATTACGTAATATTTTAAAGATATTTTCAATGATAGACTGCAAATATTACATTATATTATAAGGTATTTTCAATGATACACTGCATATTACATTATATTATAGGGTATTTTCAATGATACACTGCATATTACGTTACATTATAAGGTATTTTCAATGATACACTGCATATTACGTTATATTATAGGGTATTTTCAATTATATACTGCATATTACGTTATATTATAAGGCATTTTCAATGATAGACTGCATATTACGTTATATTATAAGGTATTTTCAAAGATATACTACATATTACGTTATATTATAAGGCATTTTCAATGATAGACTGCATATTACGTTATATTATCACGTATTTTCAATGATATACTGCATATTACGTTATATTATAAGGCATTTTCAATGATAGACTGCATATTACGTTATATTATCACGTATTTTCAATGTTTGACTGCATATTACGTAATATTATAAGGTATTTTCAATGATACACTGCATATTACGTTATATTATAAGGTATTTTCAATGATATACTGCATATTACGTTATATTATAAGGCATTTTCAATGATAGACTGCAAATATTACATTATATTATAAGGTATTTTCAATGATACACTGCATATTACATTATATTATAGGGTATTTTCAATGATACACAGCTTATTACGTTACATTATAAGGTATTTTCAGTGATACTCTGCATATTACGTTATATTATAAGGTATTTTCAATGGTAGACTGCAAATATTACATTATATTATAAGGTATTTTCAATGGTAGACTGCAAATATACATTATATTATAGGTATTTTCATGATACACTGCATAATACGTTATACTATAAGGTATTTTCAATGATAGACTGCATATTACGTTATATTATAAGGTATTTTCAATGATACACTGCATATTACGTTATATTATAAGGTATTTTCAATGATATACTGCATATTACGTTATATTATAAGGCATTTTCAATGATAGACTGCATATTACGTTATATTATAAGGCATTTTCAATGATAGACTGCATATACGTTATATTATCACGTATTTTCAATGATTGACTGCATATTACGTAATATTATAAGCATTTTCAATGATAGACTGCATATTACATTATATTATAGGGTATTTTTCAATGATATACTGCATATTACGTTATATTAATAAGGCATTTTCAATGATAGACTGCATATTACGTTATATTATAAGGTATTTTTCAAAGATATACTGCAAATTACGTTATATTATAGGCATTTTCAATGATAGACTGCATATTACGTTATATTATCACGTATTTTCAATGATATACTGCATATTACGTTATATTATAAGGCATCTTCAATGATAGACTGCATATTACGTTATATTATCACGTATTTTCAATGTTTGACTGCATATTACGTAATATTTAAGATATTTTCAATGATAGACTGCAAATATTACATATATTATAAGGTATTTTCAATGATACACTGCATATTACATTATATTATAGGGTATTTTCAATGATACACTGCTTATTACGTTACATTTTAAGGTATTTTCAATGATACACTGCATATTACGTTATATTATAGGGTATTTTCAATTATATACTGCATATTACGTTATATTATAAGGCATTTTCAATGATAGACTGCATATTACGTTATATTATAAGGTATTTTCAAAGATATACTACATATTACGTTATATTATAAGGCATTTTCAATGATAGACTGCATATTACGTTATATTATCACGTATTTTCAATGATATACTGCATATTACGTTATATTATAAGGCATTTTCAATGATAGACTGCATATTACGTTATATTATCACGTATTTTCAATGATTGACTGCATATGACGTAATATTATAAGGTATTTTCAATGATAGACTGCAAATATTACATTATATTATAAGGTATTTTCAATGATACACTGCATATTACGTTATATTATAAGGTATTTTCAATGATACACTGCATGTTACGTTATATTATAAGGTATTTTCAATGATATACTGCATATTACGTTATATTATAAGGTATTTTCAATGATACACTGCATATTACGTTATATTATTAGGTATTTTCAATGATACACTGCATATTACGTTATATTATAAGGTATTTTCAATGATATACTGCATATTACGTTATATTATAAGGCATTTTCAATGATAGACTGCATATTACGTTATATTATCACGTATTTTCAATGATATACTGCATATTACGTTATATTATAAGGCATTTTCAATGATAGACTGCATATTACGTTATATTATCACGTATTTTCAATGATTGACTGCATATTACGTAATATTATAAGGTATTTTCAATGATAGACTGCATATTACGTTATATTATAAGGTATTTTCAATGATACACTGCATATTACGTTATATTATAAGGTATTTTCAATGATATACTGCATATTACGTTATATTATGAGGCATTTTCAATGATAGACTGCATATTACGTTATATTATCACGTATTTTCAATGTTTGACTGCATATTACGTAATATTTTAAAGATATTTTCAATGATAGACTGCAAATATTACATTATATTACAAGGTATTTTCAATGATACACTGCATATTACATTATATTATAGGGTATTTTCAATGATACACTGCTTATTACGTTACATTATAAGGTATTTTCAATGATACACTGCATATTACGTTATATTATAGGGTATTTTCAATTATATACTGCATATTACGTTATATTATAAGGCATTTTCAATGATAGACTGCATACTACGTTATATTATAAGGTATTTTCAAAGATATACTACATATTACGTTATATTATAAGGCATTTTCAATGATAGACTGCATATTACGTTATATTATCACGTATTTTCAATGATATACTGCATATTACGTTATATTATAAGGCATTTTCAATGATAGACTGCATATTACGTTATATTATCACGTATTTTCAATGTTTGACTGCATATTACGTAATATTATAAGGTATTTTCAATGATAGACTGCAAATATTACATTATATTATAAGGTATTTTCAATGATACACTGCATATTACATTATATTATAGGGTATTTTCAATGATACACTGCTTATTACGTTACATTATAAGGTATTTTCAGTGATACACTGCATATTACGTTATATTATAAGGTATTTTCAATGGTAGACTGCAAATATTACATTATATTATAAGGTATTTTCAATGGTAGACTGCAAATATTACATTATATTATAAGGTATTTTCAATGATACACTGCATAATACGTTATACTATAAGGTATTTTCAATGATAGACTGCATATTACGTTATATTATAAGGTATTTTCAATGATACACTGCATATTACGTTATATTATAAGGTATTTTCAATGATATACTGCATATTACGTTATATTATAAGGCATTTTCAATGATAGACTGCATATTACGTAATATTATAAGGTATTTTCAATGATAGACTGCATATTACGTTATATTATAAGGTATTTTCAATGATACACTGCATATTACGTTATATTATAAGGTATTTTCAATGATACACTGCATATTACGTTATATTATAAGGTATTTACAATGATATACTGCATATTACGTTATATTATAAGGCATTTTCAATGATAGACTGCATATTACGTTATATTATAGGTATTTTCAAAGATATACTGCATATTACGTTATATTATAATGTATTTTCAATGGTAGACTGCAAATATTACATTATATTATAAGGTATTTTCAATGATACACTGCATATTACGTTATACTATAAGGTATTTTCAATGATAGGCTGCATATCACGTTATATTATAAGGTATTTTCAATGATACACTGCATATTACGTTATATTATAAGGTATTTTCAATGATACACTGCATATTACGTTATATTATAAGGTATTTTCAATGATATACTGCATATTACGTTATATTATGAGGCATTTTCAATGATAGACTGCATATTACGTTATATTATCACGTATTTTCAATGTTTGACTGCATATTACGTAATATTTTAAAGATATTTTCAATGATAGACTGCAAATATTACATTATATTACAAGGTATTTTCAATGATACACTGCATATTACATTATATTATAGGGTATTTTCAATGATACACTGCTTATTACGTTACATTATAAGGTATTTTCAATGATACACTGCATATTACGTTATATTATAGGGTATTTTCAATTATATACTGCATATTACGTTATATTATAAGGCATTTTCAATGATAGACTGCATACTACGTTATATTATAAGGTATTTTCAAAGATATACTACATATTACGTTATATTATAAGGCATTTTCAATGATAGACTGCATATTACGTTATATTATCACGTATTTTCAATGATATACTGCATATTACGTTATATTATAAGGCATTTTCAATGATAGACTGCATATTACGTTATATTATCACGTATTTTCAATGTTTGACTGCATATTACGTAATATTATAAGGTATTTTCAATGATAGACTGCAAATATTACATTATATTATAAGGTATTTTCAATGATACACTGCATATTACATTATATTATAGGGTATTTTCAATGATACACTGCTTATTACGTTACATTATAAGGTATTTTCAGTGATACACTGCATATTACGTTATATTATAAGGTATTTTCAATGGTAGACTGCAAATATTACATTATATTATAAGGTATTTTCAATGGTAGACTGCAAATATTACATTATATTATAAGGTATTTTCAATGATACACTGCATAATACGTTATACTATAAGGTATTTTCAATGATAGACTGCATATTACGTTATATTATAAGGTATTTTCAATGATACACTGCATATTACGTTATATTATAAGGTATTTTCAATGATATACTGCATATTACGTTATATTATAAGGCATTTTCAATGATAGACTGCATATTACGTAATATTATAAGGTATTTTCAATGATAGACTGCAAATATTACATTATATTATAAGGTATTTTCAATGATACACTGCATATTACGTTCTATTATAAGGTATTTTGAATGATACTCTGCATATTACGTTTCATTACAAGATATTTTCAATGATACACTGCTTATTACGTTACATTATAAGGTATTTTTAAAGATATACTACATATTACGTTATATTATAAGGCATTTTCAATGATAGACTGCATATTACGTTATATTATCACGTATTTTCAATGATATACTGCATATTACGTTATATTATAAGGCATTTTCAATGATAGACTGCATATTACGTTATATTATCACGTATTTTCAATGATTGACTGCATATGAAGTAATATTATAAGGTATTTTCAATGATAGACTGCAAATATTACATTATATTATAAGGTATTTTCAATGATACACTGCATATTACGTTATATTATAAGGTATTTTCAATGATACACTGCATGTTACGTTATATTATAAGGTATTTTCAATGATATACTGCATATTACGTTATATTATAAGGTATTTTCAATGATACACTGCATATTACGTTATATTATAAGGTATTTTCAATGATACACTGCATATTACGTTATATTATAAGGTATTTACAATGATATACTGCATATTACGTTATATTATAAGGCATTTTCAATGATAGACTGCATATTACGTTATATTATAGGTATTTTCAAAGATATACTGCATATTACGTTATATTATAAGGCATTTTCAATGATAGACTGCATATCACGTTATATTATAAGGTATTTTCAATGATACACTGCATATTACGTTATATTATAAGGTATTTTCAATGATACACTGCATATTACGTTATATTATAAGGTATTTTCAATGATATACTGCATATTACGTTATATTATAAGGCATTTTCAATGATAGACTGCATATTACGTTATATTATCACGTATTTTCAATGATATACTGCATATTACGTTATATTATAAGGCATTTTCAATGATAGACTGCATATTACGTTATATTATCACGTATTTTCAATGATATACTGCATATTACGTTATATTATAAGGCATTTTCAATGATAGACTGCATATTACGTTATATTATCACGTATTTTCAATGATTGACTGCATATTACGTAATATTATAAGGTATTTTCAATGATAGACTGCATATTACGTTATATTATAAGGTATTTTCAATGATACACTGCATATTACGTTATATTATAAGGTATTTTCAATGATATACTGCATATTACGTTATATTATAAGGTACTTTCAATGATAGACTGCATATTACGTTATATTATAAGGTATTTTCAATGGTAGACTGCAAATATTACATTATATTATAAGGTATTTTCAATGGTAGACTGCAAATATTACATTATATTATAAGGTATTTTCAATGATACACTGCATAATACGTTATACTATAAGGTATTTTCAATGATAGACTGCATATTACGTTATATTATAAGGCATTTTCAATGACACACTGCATATTACGTTATATTATAAGGTATTTTCAATGATACACTGCATATTACGTTATATTATAAGGTATTTTCAATGATACACTGCATATTACGTTATATTATAAGGCATTTTCAATGATAGACTGCATATTACGTTATATTATCACGTATTTTCAATGATATACTGCATATTACGTTATATTATAAGGCATTTTCAATGATAGACTGCATATTACGTTATATTATCACGTATTTTCAATGATTGACTGCATATGAAGTAATATTATAAGGTATTTTCAATGATAGACTGCAAATATTACATTATATTATAAGGTATTTTCAATGATACACTGCATATTACGTTATATTATAAGGTATTTTCAATGATACACTGCATGTTACGTTATATTATAAGGTATTTTCAATGATATACTGCATATTACGTTATATTATAAGGTATTTTCAATGATACACTGCATATTACGTTATATTATAAGGTATTTTCAATGATACACTGCATATTACGTTATATTATAAGGTATTTTCAATGATATACTGCATATTACGTTATATTATAAGGCATTTTCAATGATAGACTGCATATTACGTTATATTATAGGTATTTTCAAAGATATACTGCATATTACGTTATATTATAAGGCATTTTCAATGATAGACTGCATATCACGTTATATTATAAGGTATTTTCAATGATACACTGCATATTACGTTATATTATAAGGTATTTTCAATGATACACTGCATATTACGTTATATTATAAGGTATTTTCAATGATATACTGCATATTACGTTATATTATAAGGCATTTTCAATGATAGACTGCATATTACGTTATATTATCACGTATTTTCAATGATATACTGCATATTACGTTATATTATAAGGCATTTTCAATGATAGACTGCATATTACGTTATATTATCACGTATTTTCAATGATATACTGCATATTACGTTATATTATAAGGCATTTTCAATGATAGACTGCATATTACGTTATATTATCACGTATTTTCAATGATTGACTGCATATTACGTAATATTATAAGGTATTTTCAATGATAGACTGCATATTACGTTATATTATAAGGTATTTTCAATGATACACTGCATATTACGTTATATTATAAGGTATTTTCAATGATATACTGCATATTACGTTATATTATAAGGTACTTTCAATGATAGACTGCAAATATTACATTATATTATAAGGTATTTTCAATGATACACTGCATATTACGTTATATTATCACGTATTTTCAATGATACACTGCATATTACGTTATATTATCACGTATTTTCAATGATGGACTGCATATTACGTAATATTATAAGGTATTTTCAATGATAGACTGCAAATATTACATTATATTATAAGGTATTTTCAATGATACACTGCATATTACGTTATATTATAAGGTATTTTCAATGATACACTGCATATTACGTTATATTATAAGGTATTTACAATGTTATACTGCATATTACGTTATATTATAAGGCATTTTCAATGATAGACTGCATATTACGTTATATTATAGGTATTTTCAAAGATATACTGCATATTACGTTATATTATAAGGCATTTTCAATGATAGACTGCATATTACGTTATATTATCACGTATTTTCAATGATATACTGCATATTACGTTATATTATAAGGCATTTTCAATGATAGACTGCATATTACGTTATATTATCACGTATTTTCAATGATTGACTGCATATGACGTAATATTATAAGGTATTTTCAATGATAGACTGCAAATATTACATTATATTATAAGGTATTTTCAATGATACACTGCATATTACGTTATATTATCAGGTATTTTCAATGATACACTGCATATTACGTTATATTATAAGGTATTTTCAGTGATACACTGCATATTACGTTATATTATAAGGTATTTTCAATGGTAGACTGCAAATATTACATTATATTATAAGGTATTTTCAATGGTAGACTGCAAATATTACATTATATTATAAGGTATTTTCAATGATACACTGCATAATACGTTATACTATAAGGTATTTTCAATGATAGACTGCATATTACGTTATATTATAAGGCATTTTCAATGACACACTGCATATTACGTTATATTATAAGGTATTTTCAATGATACACTGCATATTACGTTATATTATAAGGTATTTTCAATGATATACTGCATATTACGTTATATTATAAGGTATTTTCAATGATACACTGCATATTACGTTATATTATAAGGTATTTTCAATGATACACTGCATATTACGTTATATTATAAGGTATTTACAATGATATACTGCATATTACGTTATATTATAAGGCATTTTCAATGATAGACTGCATATTACGTTATATTATAGGTATTTTCAAAGATATACTGCATATTACGTTATATTATAAGGTATTTTCAATGGTAGACTGCAAATATTACATTATATTATAAGGTATTTTCAATGATACACTGCATATTACGTTATACTATAAGGTATTTTCAATGATAGGCTGCATATCACGTTATATTATAAGGTATTTTCAATGATACACTGCATATTACGTTATATTATAAGGTATTTTCAATGATACACTGCATATTACGTTATATTATAAGGTATTTTCAATGATATACTGCATATTACGTTATATTATAAGGCATTTTCAATGATAGACTGCATATTACGTTATATTATCACGTATTTTCAATGTTTGACTGCATATTACGTAATATTTTAAAGATATTTTCAATGATAGACTGCAAATATTACATTATATTATAAGGTATTTTCAATGATACACTGCATATTACATTATATTATAGGGTATTTTCAATGATACACTGCTTATTACGTTACATTATAAGGTATTTTCAATGATACACTGCATATTACGTTATATTATAGGGTATTTTCAATTATATACTGCATATTACGTTATATTATAAGGCATTTTCAATGATAGACTGCATACTACGTTATATTATAAGGTATTTTCAAAGATATACTACATATTACGTTATATTATAAGGCATTTTCAATGATAGACTGCATATTACGTTATATTATCACGTATTTTCAATGATATACTGCATATTACGTTATATTATAAGGCATTTTCAATGATAGACTGCATATTACGTTATATTATCACGTATTTTCAATGTTTGACTGCATATTACGTAATATTATAAGGTATTTTCAATGATAGACTGCAAATATTACATTATATTATAAGGTATTTTCAATGATACACTGCATATTACATTATATTATAGGGTATTTTCAATGATACACTGCTTATTACGTTACATTATAAGGTATTTTCAGTGATACACTGCATATTACGTTATATTATAAGGTATTTTCAATGGTAGACTGCAAATATTACATTATATTATAAGGTATTTTCAATGGTAGACTGCAAATATTACATTATATTATAAGGTATTTTCAATGATACACTGCATAATACGTTATACTATAAGGTATTTTCAATGATAGACTGCATATTACGTTATATTATAAGGTATTTTCAATGATACACTGCATATTACGTTATATTATAAGGTATTTTCAATGATATACTGCATATTACGTTATATTATAAGGCATTTTCAATGATAGACTGCATATTACGTAATATTATAAGGTATTTTCAATGATATACTGCATATTACGTTATATTATAAGGTATTTTCAATGATACACTGCATATTACGTAATATTATAAGGTATTTTCAATGATACACTGCATATTACGTTATATTATAAGGTATTTACAATGATATACTGCATATTACGTTATATTATAAGGCATTTTCAATGATAGACTGCATATTACGTTATATTATAGGTATTTTCAAAGATATACTGCATATTACGTTATATTATAAGGTATTTTCAATGGTAGACTGCAAATATTACATTATATTATAAGGTATTTTCAATGATACACTGCATATTACGTTATACTATAAGGTATTTTCAATGATAGGCTGCATATCACGTTATATTATAAGGTATTTTCAATGATACACTGCATATTACGTTATATTATAAGGTATTTTCAATGATACACTGCATATTACGTTATATTATAAGGTATTTTCAATGATATACTGCATATTACGTTATATTATAAGGCATTTTCAATGATAGACTGCATATTACGTTATATTATCACGTATTTTCAATGTTTGACTGCATATTACGTAATATTTTAAAGATATTTTCAATGATAGACTGCAAATATTACATTATATTATAAGGTATTTTCAATGATACACTGCATATTACATTATATTATAGGGTATTTTCAATGATACACTGCTTATTACGTTACATTATAAGGTATTTTCAATGATACACTGCATATTACGTTATATTATAGGGTATTTTCAATTATATACTGCATATTACGTTATATTATAAGGCATTTTCAATGATAGACTGCATACTACGTTATATTATAAGGTATTTTCAAAGATATACTACATATTACGTTATATTATAAGGCATTTTCAATGATAGACTGCATATTACGTTATATTATCACGTATTTTCAATGATATACTGCATATTACGTTATATTATAAGGCATTTTCAATGATAGACTGCATATTACGTTATATTATCACGTATTTTCAATGTTTGACTGCATATTACGTAATATTATAAGGTATTTTCAATGATAGACTGCAAATATTACATTATATTATAAGGTATTTTCAATGATACACTGCATATTACATTATATTATAGGGTATTTTCAATGATACACTGCTTATTACGTTACATTATAAGGTATTTTCAGTGATACACTGCATATTACGTTATATTATAAGGTATTTTCAATGGTAGACTGCAAATATTACATTATATTATAAGGTATTTTCAATGGTAGACTGCAAATATTACATTATATTATAAGGTATTTTCAATGATACACTGCATAATACGTTATACTATAAGGTATTTTCAATGATAGACTGCATATTACGTTATATTATAAGGTATTTTCAATGATACACTGCATATTACGTTATATTATAAGGTATTTTCAATGATATACTGCATATTACGTTATATTATAAGGCATTTTCAATGATAGACTGCATATTACGTAATATTATAAGGTATTTTCAATGATAGACTGCAAATATTACATTATATTATAAGGTATTTTCAATGATACACTGCATATTACGTTATATTATAAGGTATTTTCAATGATACACTGCATATTACGTTATATTATAAGGTATTTTCAATGATATACTGCATATTACGTTATATTATAAGGCATTTTCAATGATAGACTGCATATTACGTTATATTATCACGTATTTTCAATGATATACTGCATATTACGTTATATTATAAGGCATTTTCAATGATAGACTGCATATTACGTTATATTATCACGTATTTTCAATGATATACTGCATATTACGTTATATTATAAGGCATTTTCAATGATAGACTGCATATTACGTTATATTATCACGTATTTTCAATGATTGACTGCATATTACGTAATATTATAAGGTATTTTCAATGATAGACTGCATATTACGTTATATTATAAGGTATTTTCAATGATACACTGCATATTACGTTATATTATAAGGTATTTTCAATGATATACTGCATATTACGTTATATTATAAGGTACTTTCAATGATAGACTGCATATTACGTTATATTATAAGGTATTTACAATGATATACTGCATATTACGTTATATTATAAGGTATTTTCAATGGTATACTGCAAATATTACATTATATTATAAGGTATTTTCAATGATACACTGCATATTACGTTATACTATAAGGTATTTTCAATGATACACTGCATATTACGTTATATTATAAGGTATTTTCAATGATACACTGCATATTACGTTATATTATAAGGTATTTTCAATGATATACTGCATATTACGTTATATTATAAGGCATTTTCAATGATAGACTGCATATTACGTTATATTATCACGTATTTTCAATGTTTGACTGCATATTACGTAATATTTTAAAGATATTTTCAATGATAGACTGCAAATATTACATTATATTATAAGGTATTTTCAATGATACACTGCATATTACATTATATTATAGGGTATTTTCAATGATACACTGCTTATTACGTTACATTATAAGGTATTTTCAATGATACACTGCATATTACGTTATATTATAGGGTATTTTCAATTATATACTGCATATTACGTTATATTATAAGGCATTTTCAATGATAGACTGCATACTACGTTATATTATAAGGTATTTTCAAAGATATACTACATATTACGTTATATTATAAGGCATTTTCAATGATAGACTGCATATTACGTTATATTATCACGTATTTTCAATGATTATACTGCATATTACGTTATATTATAAGGCATTTTCAATGATAGACTGCATATTACGTTATATTATCACGTATTTTCAATGATTGACTGCATATTACGTAATATTATAAGGTATTTTCAATGATAGACTGCAAATATTACATTATATTATAAGGTATTTTCAATGATCACTGCATATTACATTATATTATAGGGTATTTTCAATGATACACTGCTTATTACGTTACATTATAAGGTATTTTCAGTGATACACTGCATATTACGTTATATTATAAGGTATTTTCAATGGTAGACTGCAAATATTACATTATATTATAAGGTATTTTCAATGGTAGACTGCAAATATTACATTATATTATAAGGATTTTCAATGATACACTGCATAATACGTTATACTATAAGGTATTTTCAATGATAGACTGCATATTACGTTATATTATAAGGTATTTTCAATGATACACTGCATATTACGTTATATTATAAGGTATTTTTCAATGATATACTGCATATTACGTTATATTATAAGGCATTTTCAATGATAGACTGCATATTACGTTATATTATAAGGCATTTCAATGATAGACTGCATATTACGTTATATTATCACGTATTTTCAATGATTGACTGCATATTACGTAATATTATAAGGCATTTTCAATGATAGACTGCATATTACATTATATTATAAGGTATTTTCAATGATATACTGCATATTACGTTATATTATAAGGCATTTTCAATGATAGACTGCATATTACGTTATATTATAAGGTATTTTCAAAGATATACTGCATATTACGTTATATTATAAGGCATTTTCAATGATAGACTGCATATTACGTTATATTATCACGTATTTTCAATGATATACTGCATACTACGTTATATTATAAGGCATTTTCAATGATACACTGCATATTACGTTATATTATAAGGTATTTTCAATGATATACTGCATATTACGTTATATTATAAGGTATTTTCAATGATACACTGCATATTACGTTATATTATAAGGTATTTTCAATGATACACTGCATATTACGTTATATTATAAGGTATTTACAATGTTATACTGCATATTACGTTATATTATAAGGCATTTTCAATGATAGACTGCATATTACGTTATATTATAGGTATTTTCAAAGATACACTGCATATTACGTTATATTATAAGGCATTTTCAATGATAGACTGCATATTACGTAATATTATAAGGTATTTTCAATGATAGACTGCAAATATTACATTATATTATAAGGTATTTTCAATGATACACTGCATATTACGTTATATTATAAGGTATTTTCAATGATACACTGCATATTACGTTATATTATAAGGTATTTTCAATGATACACTGCATATTACGTTATATTATAAGGTATTTACAATGATATACTGCATATTACGTTATATTATAAGGCATTTTCAATGATAGACTGCATATTACGTTATATTATAGGTATTTTCAAAGATATACTGCATATTACGTTATATTATAAGGTATTTTCAATGGTATACTGCAAATATTACATTATATTATAAGGTATTTTCAATGATACACTGCATATTACGTTATACTATAAGGTATTTTCAATGATAGGCTGCATATCACGTTATATTATAAGGTATTTTCAATGACACACTGCATATTACGTTATATTATAAGGTATTTTCAATGATACACTGCATATTACGTTATATTATAAGGTATTTTCAATGATATACTGCATATTACGTTATATTATAAGGCATTTTCAATGATAGACTGCATATTACGTTATATTATCACGTATTTTCAATGTTTGACTGCATATTACGTAATATTTTAAAGATATTTTCAATGATAGACTGCAAATATTACATTATATTATAAGGTATTTTCAATGATACACTGCATATTACATTATATTATAGGGTATTTTCAATGATACACTGCTTATTACGTTACATTATAAGGTATTTTCAATGATACACTGCATATTACGTTATATTATAGGGTATTTTCAATTATATACTGCATATTACGTTATATTATAAGGCATTTTCAATGATAGACTGCATACTACGTTATATTATAAGGTATTTTCAAAGATATACTACATATTACGTTATATTATAAGGCATTTTCAATGATAGACTGCATATTACGTTATATTATCACGTATTTTCAATGATATACTGCATATTACGTTATATTATAAGGCATTTTCAATGATAGACTGCATATTACGTTATATTATCACGTATTTTCAATGTTTGACTGCATATTACGTAATATTATAAGGTATTTTCAATGATAGACTGCAAATATTACATTATATTATAAGGTATTTTCAATGATACACTGCATATTACATTATATTATAGGGTATTTTCAATGATACACTGCTTATTACGTTACATTATAAGGTATTTTCAGTGATACACTGCATATTACGTTATATTATAAGGTATTTTCAATGGTAGACTGCAAATATTACATTATATTATAAGGTATTTTCAATGGTAGACTGCAAATATTACATTATATTATAAGGTATTTTCAATGATACACTGCATAATACGTTATACTATAAGGTATTTTCAATGATAGACTGCATATTACGTTATATTATAAGGTATTTTCAATGATACACTGCATATTACGTTATATTATAAGGTATTTTCAATGATATACTGCATATTACGTTATATTATAAGGCATTTTCAATGATAGACTGCATATTACGTTATATTATAAGGCATTTTCAATGATAGACTGCATATTACGTTATATTATCACGTATTTTCAATGATTGACTGCATATTACGTAATATTATAAGGCATTTTCAATGATAGACTGCATATTACATTATATTATAGGGTATTTTCAATGATATACTGCATATTACGTTATATTATAAGGCATTTTCAATGATAGACTGCATATTACGTTATATTATAAGGTATTTTCAAAGATATACTGCATATTACGTTATATTATAAGGCATTTTCAATGATAGACTGCATATTACGTTATATTATCACGTATTTTCAATGATATACTGCATACTACGTTATATTATAAGGCATTTTCAATGATACACTGCATATTACGTTATATTATAAGGTATTTTCAATGATATACTGCATATTACGTTATATTATAAGGTATTTTCAATGATTGACTGCATATTACGTTATATTATAAGGTATTTTCAATGATAGACTGCAAATATTACATTATATTATAAGGTATTTTCAATGATACACTGCATATTACATTATATTATAGGGTATTTTCAATGATACACTGCTTATTACGTTACATTATAAGGTATTTTCAGTGATACACTGCATATTACGTTATATTATAAGGTATTTTCAATGGTAGACTGCAAATATTACATTATATTATAAGGTATTTTCAATGGTAGACTGCAAATATTACATTATATTATAAGGTATTTTCAATGATACACTGCATAATACGTTATACTATAAGGTATTTTCAATGATAGACTGCATATTACGTTATATTATAAGGTATTTTCAATGATACACTGCATATTACGTTATATTATAAGGTATTTTCAATGATATACTGCATATTACGTTATATTATAAGGCATTTTCAATGATAGACTGCATATTACGTTATATTATAAGGCATTTTCAATGATAGACTGCATATTACGTTATATTATCACGTATTTTCAATGATTGACTGCATATTACGTAATATTATAAGGCATTTTCAATGATAGACTGCATATTACATTATATTATAGGGTATTTTCAATGATATACTGCATATTACGTTATATTATAAGGCATTTTCAATGATAGACTGCATATTACGTTATATTATAAGGTATTTTCAAAGATATACTGCATATTACGTTATATTATAAGGCATTTTCAATGATAGACTGCATATTACGTTATATTATCACGTATTTTCAATGATATACTGCATACTACGTTATATTATAAGGCATTTTCAATGATACACTGCATATTACGTTATATTATAAGGTATTTTCAATGATACACTGCATATTACGTTATATTATAAGGTATTTACAATGTTATACTGCATATTACGTTATATTATAAGGCATTTTCAATGATAGACTGCATATTACGTTATATTATAGGTATTTTCAAAGATATACTGCATATTACGTTATATTATAAGGTATTTTCAATGATACACTGCATATTACGTTATATTATAAGGTATTTTCAATGATATACTGCATATTACGTTATATTATAAGGCATTTTCAATGATAGACTGCATATTACGTTATATTATCACGTATTTTCAATGTTTGACTGCATATTACGTAATATTTTAAAGATATTTTCAATGATAGACTGCAAATATTACATTATATTATAAGGTATTTTCAATGATACACTGCATATTACATTATATTATAGGGTATTTTCAATGATACACTGCTTATTACGTTACATTATAAGGTATTTTCAATGATACACTGCATATTACGTTATATTATAGGGTATTTTCAATTATATACTGCATATTACGTTATATTATAAGGCATTTTCAATGATAGACTGCATATTACGTTATATTATAAGGTATTTTCAAAGATATACTACATATTACGTTATATTATAAGGCATTTTCAATGATAGACTGCATATTACGTTATATTATCACGTATTTTCAATGATATACTGCATATTACGTTATATTATAAGGCATTTTCAATGATAGACTGCATATTACGTTATATTATCACGTATTTTCAATGTTTGACTGCATATTACGTAATATTATAAGGTATTTTCAATGATAGACTGCAAATATTACATTATATTATAAGGTATTTTCAATGATACACTGCATATTACATTATATTATAGGGTATTTTCAATGATACACTGCTTATTACGTTACATTATAAGGTATTTTCAGTGATACACTGCATATTACGTTATATTATAAGGTATTTTCAATGGTAGACTGCAAATATTACATTATATTATAAGGTATTTTCAATGGTAGACTGCAAATATTACATTATATTATAAGGTATTTTCAATGATACACTGCATAATACGTTATACTATAAGGTATTTTCAATGATAGACTGCATATTACGTTATATTATAAGGTATTTTCAATGATACACTGCATATTACGTTATATTATAAGGTATTTTCAATGATATACTGCATATTACGTTATATTATAAGGCATTTTCAATGATAGACTGCATATTACGTTATATTATAAGGCATTTTCAATGATAGACTGCATATTACGTTATATTATCACGTATTTTCAATGATTGACTGCATATTACGTAATATTATAAGGCATTTTCAATGATAGACTGCATATTACATTATATAATAGGGTATTTTCAATGATATACTGCATATTACGTTATATTATAAGGCATTTTCAATGATAGACTGCATATTACGTTATATTATAAGGTATTTTCAAAGATATACTGCATATTACGTTACATTATAAGGCATTTTCAATGATAGACTGCATATTACGTTATATTATCACGTATTTTCAATGATATACTGCATACTACGTTATATTATAAGGCATTTTCAATGATACACTGCATATTACGTTATATTATAAGGTATTTTCAATGATATACTGCATATTACGTTATATTATAAGGTATTTTCAATGATACACTGCATATTACGTTATATTATAAGGTATTTTCAATGATACACTGCATATTACGTTATATTATAAGGTATTTACAATGATATACTGCATATTACGTTATATTATAAGGCATTTTCAATGATAGACTGCATATTACGTTATATTATAAGGCATTTTCAATGATAGACTGCATATTACGTTATATTATCACGTATTTTCAATGATTGACTGCATATTACGTAATATTATAAGGCATTTTCAATGATAGACTGCATATTACATTATATTATAGGGTATTTTCAATGATATACTGCATATTACGTTATATTATAAGGCATTTTCAATGATAGACTGCATATTACGTTATATTATAAGGTATTTTCAAAGATATACTGCATATTACGTTATATTATAAGGCATTTTCAATGATAGACTGCATATTACGTTATATTATCACGTATTTTCAATGATATACTGCATACTACGTTATATTATAAGGCATTTTCAATGATACACTGCATATTACGTTATATTATAAGGTATTTTCAATGATACACTGCATATTACGTTATATTATAAGGTATTTACAATGTTATACTGCATATTACGTTATATTATAAGGCATTTTCAATGATAGACTGCATATTACGTTATATTATAGGTATTTTCAAAGATATACTGCATATTACGTTATATTATAAGGTATTTTCAATGATACACTGCATATTACGTTATATTATAAGGTATTTTCAATGATATACTGCATATTACGTTATATTATAAGGCATTTTCAATGATAGACTGCATATTACGTTATATTATCACGTATTTTCAATGTTTGACTGCATATTACGTAATATTTTAAAGATATTTTCAATGATAGACTGCAAATATTACATTATATTATAAGGTATTTTCAATGATACACTGCATATTACATTATATTATAGGGTATTTTCAATGATACACTGCTTATTACGTTACATTATAAGGTATTTTCAATGATACACTGCATATTACGTTATATTATAGGGTATTTTCAATTATATACTGCATATTACGTTATATTATAAGGCATTTTCAATGATAGACTGCATATTACGTTATATTATAAGGTATTTTCAAAGATATACTACATATTACGTTATATTATAAGGCATTTTCAATGATAGACTGCATATTACGTTATATTATCACGTATTTTCAATGATATACTGCATATTACGTTATATTATAAGGCATTTTCAATGATAGACTGCATATTACGTTATATTATCACGTATTTTCAATGTTTGACTGCATATTACGTAATATTATAAGGTATTTTCAATGATAGACTGCAAATATTACATTATATTATAAGGTATTTTCAATGATACACTGCATATTACATTATATTATAGGGTATTTTCAATGATACACTGCTTATTACGTTACATTATAAGGTATTTTCAGTGATACACTGCATATTACGTTATATTATAAGGTATTTTCAATGATACACTGCATATTACGTTATATTATAAGGTATTTTCAATGATATACTGCATATTACGTTATATTATAAGGCATTTTCAATGATAGACTGCATATTACGTTATATTATAAGGCATTTTCAATGATAGACTGCATATTACGTTATATTATCACGTATTTTCAATGATTGACTGCATATTACGTAATATTATAAGGCATTTTCAATGATAGACTGCATATTACATTATATAATAGGGTATTTTCAATGATATACTGCATATTACGTTATATTATAAGGCATTTTCAATGATAGACTGCATATTACGTTATATTATAAGGTATTTTCAAAGATATACTGCATATTACGTTACATTATAAGGCATTTTCAATGATAGACTGCATATTACGTTATATTATCACGTATTTTCAATGATATACTGCATACTACGTTATATTATAAGGCATTTTCAATGATACACTGCATATTACGTTATATTATAAGGTATTTTCAATGATATACTGCATATTACGTTATATTATAAGGTATTTTCAATGATACACTGCATATTACGTTATATTATAAGGTATTTTCAATGATACACTGCATATTACGTTATATTATAAGGTATTTACAATGTTATACTGCATATTACGTTATATTATAAGGCATTTTCAATGATAGACTGCATATTACGTTATATTATAGGTATTTTCAATGATAGACTGCATATTACGTTATATTATAAGGTATTTTCAATGATACACTGCATATTACGTTATATTATAAGGTATTTTCAATGATATACTGCATATTACGTTATATTATAAGGCATTTTCAATGATAGACTGCATATTACGTTATATTATAAGGCATTTTCAATGATAGACTGCATATTACGTTATATTATCACGTATTTTCAATGATTGACTGCATATTACGTAATATTATAAGGCATTTTCAATGATAGACTGCATATTACATTATATTATAGGGTATTTTCAATGATATACTGCATATTACGTTATATTATAAGGCATTTTCAATGATAGACTGCATATTACGTTATATTATAAGGTATTTTCAAAGATATACTGCATATTACGTTACATTATAAGGCATTTTCATTGATAGACTGCATATTACGTTATATTATCACGTATTTTCAATGATATACTGCATACTACGTTATATTATAAGGCATTTTCAATGATACACTGCATATTACGTTATATTATAAGGTATTTTCAATGATATACTGCATATTACGTTATATTATAAGGTATTTTCAATGATACACTGCATATTACGTTATATTATAAGGTATTTTCAATGATACACTGCATATTACGTTATATTATAAGGTATTTACAATGTTATACTGCATATTACGTTATATTATAAGGCATTTTCAATGATAGACTGCATATTACGTTATATTATAGGTATTTTCAAAGATATACTGCATATTACGTTATATTATAAGGCATTTTCAATGATAGACTGCATATTACGTTATATTATCACGTATTTTCAATGATATACTGCATATTACGTTATATTATAAGGCATTTTCAATGATAGACTGCATATTACGTTATATTATCACGTATTTTCAATGATTGACTGTATATTACGTAACATTATAAGATATTTTCAATGATATACTGCATATTACGTTATATTATAAGGCATTTTCAATGATACACTGCATATTACGTTGTATTATAAGGCATTTTCAATGATAGACTGCATATTACGTTACATTATAAGGTATTTTCAATGATACACTGCATATTACGTTATATTATAAGGTATTTTCAAAGGTAGACTGCAAATATTACATTATATTATAAGGTATTTTCAATGATACACTGCATATTACGTTATACTATAAGGTATTTTCAATGATAGACTGCATACCACGTTATATTATAAGGTATTTTCAATGATACACTGCATATTACGTTATATTATAAGGTATTTTCAATGATACACTGCATATTACGTTATATTATAAGGTATTTTCAATGATATACTGCATATTACGTTATATTATAAGGCATTCTCAATGATAGACTGCATATTACGTTATATTATAAGGTATTTTCAATGATATACTGCATATTACGTTATATTATAAGGTATTTTCAATGATATACTGCATATTACGTTATATTATAAGGCTTTTTCAATGATAGACTGCATATTACGTTATATTATAAGGTATTTTCAATGATATACTGCATATTACGTTATATTATAAGGCATTTTCAATGATAGACTGCATATTACGTTATATTATCACGTATTTTCAATGATATACTGCATATTACGTTATATTATAAGGCATTTTCAATGATAGACTGCATATTACGTTATATTATAAGGTATTTTCAATGATTGACTGCATATTACGTAATATTATAAGGTATTTTCAATGATAGACTGCAAATATTACATTATATTATAAGGTATTTTCAATGATACACTGCATATTACGTTATACTATAAGGTATTTTCAATGATAGACCTGCATATCACGTTATATTATAAGGTATTTTCAATGATACACTGCATATTACGTTATATTATAAGGTATTTTCAATGATACTCTGCATATTACGTTATATTATAAGGTATTTTCAATGATATACTGCATATTACCTTATATTATAAGGCATTTTCAATGATAGACTGCATATTACGTTATATTATAAGGTATTTTCAATGATATACTGCATATTACGTTATATTATAAGGCATTTTCAATGATAGACTGCATATTACGTTATATTATCACGTATTTTCAATGATTGACTGTATATTACGTAACATTATAAGGTATTTTCAATGATATACTGCATATTACGTTATATTATAAGGCATTTTCAATGATACACTGCATATTACGTTGTATTATAAGGCATTTTCAATGATAGACTGCATATTACGTTATATTATCACGTATTTTCAATGGTAGACTGCAAATATTACATTATATTATAAGGTATTTTCAATGATACACTGCATATTACGTTACATTACAAGACATTTTGAATGATACACTGCTTATTACGTTACATTATAAGGTATTTTCAATGATACACTGCATATTACGTTATATTATAAGGTATTTTCAATGGTAGACTGCAAATATTACATTATATTATAAGGTATTTTCAATGATACACTGCATATTACGTTATATTATAAGGTATTTTCAATGGTAGACTGCAAATATTACATTATATTATAAGGTATTTTCAATGATACACTGCTTATTACGTAATATTATAAGGCATTTTCAATGATACACTGCATATTACGTTATATTATAAGGCATTTTCAATGATAGACTGCATATTACGTTATATTATAAGGTATTTTCAATGATATACTGCATATTACGTTATATTATAAGGCATTTTCAATGATAGACTGCATATTACGTTATATTATCACGTATTTTCAATGATTGACTGTATATTACGTAACATTATAAGATATTTTCAATGGTATACTGCATATTACGTTATATTATAAGGCATTTTCAATGATACACTGCATATTACGTTGTATTATAAGGCATTTTCAATGATAGACTGCATATTACGTTATATTATCACGTATTTTCAATGGTAGACTGCAAATATTACATTATAATATAAGGTATTTTCAATGATACACTGCATATTACGTTATACTATAAGGTATTTTCAATGATAGACTGCATATCACGTTATATTATAAGGTATTTTCAATGATAGACTGCATATCACGTTATATTATAAGGTATTTTCAATGATACACTGCATATTACGGTATATTATAAGGTATTTTCAATGATACACTGCATATTACGTTATATTATAAGGTATTTTCAATGATATACTGCATATTACGTTATATTATAAGGCATTTTCAATGATAGACTGCAAATATTACATTATATTATAAGGTATTTTCAACGATACACTGCATATTACATTATATTATAGGGTATTTTCAATGATCCACTGCTTATTACGTTACATTATAAGGTATTTTCAATGATACACTGCATATTACGTTATATTATAAGGTATTTTCAATGGTAGACTGCAAATATTACATTATATTATAAGGTATTTTCAATGATACACTGCATATTACGTTATATTATAAGGTATTTTCAATGGTAGACTGCAAATATTACATTATATTATAAGGTATTTTCAATGATACACTGCATATTACGTTATACTATAAGGTATTTTCAATGATAGGCTGCATATCACGTTATATTATAAGGTATTTTCAATGATACACTGCATATTACGTTATATTATAAGGTATTTTCAATGATACACTGCATATTACGTTATATTATAAGGTATTTTCAATGATATACTGCATATTACGTTATATTATAAGGCATTTTCAATGATAGACTGCATATTACGTTATATTATAAGGTATTTTCAATGATATACTGCATATTACGTTATATTATAAGGCATTTTCAATGATAGACTGCATATTACGTTATATTATCACGTATTTTCAATGATTGACTGTATATTACGTTATATTATCACGTATTTTCAATGGTAGACTGCAAATATTACATTATATTATAAGGTATTTTCAATGATACACTGCATATTACGTTATACTATAAGGTATTTTCAATGATAGACTGCATATCACGTTATATTATAAGGTATTTTCAATGATAGACTCCATATCACGTTATATTATAAGGTATTTTCAATGATACACTGCATATTACGTTATATTATAAGGTATTTTCAATGATACACTGCATATTACGTTATATTATAAGGTATTTTCAATGATATACTGCATATTACGTTTTATTATAAGGCATTTTCAATAATAGACTGCATATTACGTTATATTATAAGGTATTTTCAATGATATACTGCTTATTACGTTATATTATAAGGCATTTTCAATGATAGACTGCATATTACGTTATATTATCACGTATTTTCAATGATTGACTGTATATTACGTAACATTATAAGGTATTTTCAATGATATACTGCATATTACGTTATATTATAAGGCATTTTCAATGATACACTGCATATTACGTTGTATTATAAGGCATTTTCAATGATAGACTGCAAATATTACATTATATTATAAGGTATTTTCAATGATACACTGCATATTACGTTATATTATAAGGTATTTTCAATGATATACTGCATATTACGTTATATTATAAGGCATTTTCAATGATAGACTGCATATTACGTTATATTATAAGGTATTTTCAATGATATACTGCATATTACGTTATATTATAAGGCATTTTCACTGATAGACTGCATATTACGTTATATTATCACGTATTTTCAATGTTTGACTGCATATTACGTAATATTATAAGGTATTTTCAATGATAGATTGCAAATATTACATTATATTATAAGGTATTTTCAATGATACACTGCATATTACATTATATTATAGGGTATTTTCAATGATACACTGCTTATTACGTTACATTATAAGGTATTTTCAATGATACACTGCATATTACGTTATATTATAAGGTATTTTCAATGGTAGACTGCAAATATTACATTATATTATAAGGTATTTTCAATGGTAGACTGCAAATATTACATTATATTATAAGGTATTTTGAATGATACTCTGCATATTACGTTACATTACAAGACATTTTCAATGATACACTGCATATTACGTTACATTATAAGGTATTTTCAATGATACACTGCATATTACGTTGTATTATAAGGCATTTTCAATGATAGACTGCAAATATTACATTATATTATAAGGTATTTTCAATGATACACTGCATATTACATTATATTATAGGGTATTTTCAATGATACACTGCTTATTACGTTACATTATAAGGTATTTTCAATGATACACTGCATATTACGTTATATTATAAGGTATTTTCAATGGTAGACTGCAAATATTACATTATATTATAAGGTATTTTCAATGATACACTGCATATTACGTTATACTATAAGGTATTTTCAATGATAGGCTGCATATCACGTTATATTATAAGGTATTTTCAATGATACACTGCATATTACGTTATATTATAAGGTATTTTCAATGATACACTGCATATTACGTTATATTATAAGGTATTTTCAATGATATACTGCATATTACGTTATATTATAAGGCATTTTCAATGATAGACTGCATATTACGTTATATTATAAGGTATTTTCAATGATATACTGCATATTACGTTATATTATAAGGTATTTTCAATGATACACTGCATATTACGTTATATTATAAGGTATTTTCAATGATACACTGCATATTACGTTATATTATAAGGTATTTACAATGATATACTGCATATTACGTTATATTATAAGGCATTTTCAATGATAGACTGCATATTACGTTATATTATCACGTATTTTCAATGTTTGACTGCATATTACGTAATATTATCAGGTATTTTCAATGATAGACTGCAAATATTACATTATATTATAAGGTATTTTCAATGATACACTGCATATTACATTATATTATAGGGTATTTTCAATGATACACTGCTTATTACGTTACATTATAAGGTATTTTCAATGATACACTGCATATTACGTTATATTATAAGGTATTTTCAATGGTAGACTGCAAATATTACATTATATTATAAGGTATTTTCAATGATACACTGCATATTACGTTATATTATAAGGTATTTTCAATGATATACTGCATATTACGTTATATTATAAGGCATTTTCAATGATAGACTGCATAATACGTTATATTATAAGGTATTTTCAATGATACACTGCATATTACGTTATATTATAAGGTATTTTCAATGATATACTGCATATTACGTTATATTATAAGGCATTTTCAATGATAGACTGCATATTACGTTATATTATAAGGCATTTTCAATGATAGACTGCATATTACGTTATATTATCACGTATTTTCAATGATTGACTGCATATTACGTAATATTATAAGGTATTTTCAATGATATACTGCATATTACGTTATATTATAAGGCATTTTCAATGACACACTGCATATTACGTTATATTATAAGGTATTTTCAATGATACACTGCATATTACGTTATATTATAAGGCATTTTCAATGATAGACTGCATATTACGTTATATTATAAGGTATTTTCAATGATACACTGCATATTACGTTATATTATAAGGTATTTTCAATGATATACTGCATATTACGTTATATTATAAGGCATTTTCAATGATAGACTGCATATTACGTTATATTATAAGGCATTTTCAATGATAGACTGCATATTACGTTATATTATCACGTATTTTCAATGATTGACTGCATATTACGTAATATTATATGGTATTTTCAATGATAGACTGCAAATATTACATTATATTATAAGGTATTTTCAATGATACACTGCATATTACGTAATATTATAAGGCATTTTCAATGATACACTGCATATTACGTTATATTATAAGGTATTTTCAATGATACACTGCATATTACGTTATATTATAAGGCATTTTCAATGATAGACTGCATATTACGTTATATTATAAGGTATTTTCAAAGATATACTGCATATTACGTTATATTATAAGGTATTTTCAATGATATACTGCATATTACGTTGTATTATAAGGCATTTTCAATGATAGACTGCATATTACATTATATTATAGGGTATTTTCAATGATATACTGCATATTACGTTATATTATAAGGCATTTTCAATGATAGACTGCATATTACGTTATATTATCACGTATTTTCAATGATATACTGCATATTACGTTATATTATAAGGCATTTTCAATGATAGACTGCATATTACGTTATATTATCACGTATTTTCAATGATTGACTGCATATTACGTAATATTATAAGGTATTTTCAATGATAGACTGCATATTACGTTATATTATAAGGTATTTTCAATGATACACTGCATATTACGTTATATTATAAGGTATTTTCAATGATATACTGCATATTACGTTATATTATAAGGTACTTTCAATGATAGACTGCAAATATTACATTATATTATAAGGTATTTTCAATGATACACTGCATATTACGTTATATTATCACGTATTTTCAATGATACACTGCATATTACGTTATATTATCACGTATTTTCAATGATGGACTGCATATTACGTAATATTATAAGGTATTTTCAATGATAGACTGCAAATATTACATTATATTATAAGGTATTTTCAATGATACACTGCATATTACGTTATATTATAAGGTATTTTCAATGATACACTGCAAATATTACATTATACTATATAGTATTTTCAATGATACACTGCATATTACGTCATACTATAAGGTATTTTCAATGATAGACTATATATCACGTTTTATTATAAGGTATTTTCAATGATACACTGCATATTACGTTATATTATAAGGCATTTTCAATGATACACTGCATATTACGTTATATTATAAGGTATTTTCAATGATAAACTGCATATTACGTTATATTATAAGGCATTTTCAATGATAGACTGCATATTACGTTATATTATCACGTATTTTCAATGATTGACTGCATATTACGTTATATTATCACGTATTTTTAACGATAGACTGCATATTACTATTTATTATAAGGCATTTTCAATGATATACTGCATATCACGTTATATTATAAGGTATTTTCAATGATACTCTGCATATTACGTTATATTATAAGGTATTTTGAATGATACTCTGCATATTACGTTACATTACAAGACATTTTCAATGATACACTGCATATTACGTTACATTATAAGGTATTTTCAATGATACACTGCATATTACGTTATATTATAAGGTAGTTTCAATGATAGACTGCAAATATTACATTATATTATAAGGTATTTTCAATGATAGACTGCAAATATTACATTATATTATAAGGTATTTTCAATGATACACTGCATATTACGTTATATTATAAGGTATTTTCAATGGTAGACTGCAAATATTACATTATATTATAAGGTATTTTCAATGATACACTGCATATTACGTTATACTATAAGGTATTTTCAATGATAGGCTGCATATCACGTTATATTATAAGGTATTTTCAATGATACACTGCATATTACGTTATATTATAAGGTATTTTCAATGATACACTGCATATTACGTTATATTATAAGTTATTTTCAATGATATACTGCATATTACGTTATATTATAAGGCATTTTCAATGATAGACTGCATATTACGTTATATTATCACGTATTTTCAATGATTGACTGCATATTACGTAATATTATAAGGTATTTTCAATGATAGACTGCAAATATTACATTATATTATAAGGTATTTTCAATGATACACTGCATATTACATTATTTTATAGGGTATTTTCAATGATACACTGCTTATTACGTTACATTATAAGGTATTTTCAATGATACACTGCATATTACGTTATATTATAAGGTATTTTCAATGGTAGACTGCAAATATTACATTATATTATAAGGTATTTTCAATGGTAGACTGCAAATATTACATTATATTATAAGGTATTATCAATGATACACTGCATAATACGTTATATTATAAGGTATTTTCAATGATATACTGCATATTACGTTATATTATAAGGCATTTTCAATGATAGACTGCATATTACGTTATATTATAAGGTATTTTCAATGATATACTGCATATTACGTTATATTATAAGGCATTTTCAATGACACACTGCATATTACGTTATATTATAAGGTATTTTCAATGATACACTGCATATTACGTTATATTATAAGGTATTTTCAATGATATACTGCATATTACGTTATATTATAAGGTATTTTCAATGATACACTGCATATTACGTTATATTATAAGGTATTTTCAATGATACACTGCATATTACGTTATATTATAAGGTATTTACAATGATATACTGCATATTACGTTATATTATAAGGCATTTTCAATGATAGACTGCATATTACGTTATATTATAGGTATTTTCAAAGATATACTGCATATTACGTTATATTATAAGGTATTTTCAATGGTAGACTGCAAATATTACATTATATTATAAGGTATTTTCAATGATACACTGCATATTACGTTATATTATAAGGTATTTTCAATGATACACTGCATATTACGTTATATTATAAGGTATTTTCAATGATATACTGCATATTACGTTATATTATAAGGCATTTTCAATGATAGACTGCATATTACGTTATATTATCACGTATTTTCAATGTTTGACTGCATATTACGTAATATTATCAGGTATTTTCAATGATAGACTGCAAATATTACATTATATTATAAGGTATTTTCAATGATACACTGCATATTACATTATATTATAGGGTATTTTCAATGATACACTGCTTATTACGTTACATTATAAGGTATTTTCAATGATACACTGCATATTACGTTATATTATAAGGTATTTTCAATGGTAGACTGCAAATATTACATTATATTATAAGGTATTTTCAATGGTAGACTGCAAATATTACATTATATTATAAGGTATTTTCAATGATACACTGCATAATACGTTATACTATAAGGTATTTTCAATGATAGACTGCATATTACGTTATATTATAAGGTATTTTCAATGATACACTGCATATTACGTTATATTATAAGGTATTTTCAATGATATACTGCATATTACGTTATATTATAAGGCATTTTCAATGATAGACTGCATAATACGTTATATTATAAGGTATTTTCAATGATACACTGCATATTACGTTATATTATAAGGTATTTTCAATGATATACTGCATATTACGTTATATTATAAGGCATTTTCAATGATAGACTGCATATTACGTTATATTATAAGGCATTTTCAATGATAGACTGCATATTACGTTATATTATCACGTATTTTCAATGATTGACTGCATATTACGTAATATTATAAGGTATTTTCAATGATAGACTGCAAATATTACATTATATTATAAGGTATTTTCAATGATACACTGCATATTACGTAATATTATAAGGCATTTTCAATGATACACTGCATATTACGTTATATTATAAGGTATTTTCAATGATACACTGCATATTACGTTATATTATAAGGCATTTTCAATGATAGACTGCATATTACGTTATATTATAAGGTATTTTCAATGATACACTGCATATTACGTTATATTATAAGGTATTTTCAATGATATACTGCATATTACGTTATATTATAAGGCATTTTCAATGATAGACTGCATATTACGTTATATTATAAGGCATTTTCAATGATAGACTGCATATTACGTTATATTATCACGTATTTTCAATGATTGACTGCATATTACGTAATATTATATGGTATTTTCAATGATAGACTGCAAATATTACATTATATTATAAGGTATTTTCAATGATACACTGCATATTACGTTATATTATAAGGTATTTTCAATGATACACTGCATATTACGTTATATTATAAGGTATTTTCAATGATACACTGCATATTACGTTATATTATAAGGCATTTTCAATGATAGACTGCATATTACGTTATATTATAAGGTATTTTCAAAGATATACTGCATATTACGTTATATTATAGGGTATTTTCAATGATACTCTGCATATTACGTTGTATTATAAGGCATTTTCAATGATAGACTGCATATTACATTATATTATAAGGTATTTTCAATGATATACTGCATATTACGTTATATTATAAGGCATTTTTCAATGATAGACTGCATATTACGTTATATTATCACGTATTTTCAATGATATACTGCATATTACGTTATATTATAAGGCATTTTCAATGATAGACTGCATATTACGTTATATTATCACGTATTTTCAATGATTGACTGCATATTACGTAATATTATAAGGTATTTTCAATGATAGACTGCAAATATTACATTATATTATAAGGTATTTTCAATGATACACTGCATATTACATTATATTATAGGGTATTTTCAATGATACTCTGCATATTACGATACATTACCCAATTTTTTCAATGATACACTGCTTATTACGTTACATTATAAGGTATTTTCAATGGTAGACTGCAAATATTACATTATATTATAAGGTATTTTCAATGATACACTGCATATTACGTTATATTATAAGGTATTTTCAATGGTAGACTGCAAATATTACATTATATTATAAGGTATTTTCAATGATACACTGCATATTACGTTATACTATAAGGTATTTTCAATGATAGGCTGCATATCACGTTATATTATAAGGTATTTTCAGTGATACACTGCATAT
Source organism: Lasioglossum lativentre (assembly GCA_916610255.1). Classification (NCBI taxonomy): domain Eukaryota; kingdom Metazoa; phylum Arthropoda; class Insecta; order Hymenoptera; family Halictidae; genus Lasioglossum; species Lasioglossum lativentre. The sequence continues at coordinate 83,838 of CAKAJI010000905.1, forward strand.
TACGTTACATTATAAGGTATTTTCAATGATACACTGCATATTACGTTATATTATAAGGTATTTTCAATGATATACTGCATATTACGTTATATTATAAGGCATTTTCAATGATAGACTGCATATTACGTTATATTATCACGTATTTTCAATGTTTGACTGCATATTACGTAATATTATAAGGTATTTTCAATGATATACTGCATATTACGTTGTATTATAAGGCATTTTCAATGATAGACTGCATATTACATTATATTATAGGGTATTTTCAATGATACACTGCCTATTACGTTACATTATAAGGTATTTTCAATGATACACTGCATATTACGTTATATTATAAGGTATTTTCAATGGTAGACTGCAAATATTACATTATATTATAAGGTATTTTCAATGATACACTGCATATTACGTTATACTATAAGGTATTTTCAATGATAGGCTGCATATCACGTTATATTATAAGGTATTTTCAATGATACACTGCATATTACGTTATATTATAAGGTATTTTCAATGATACACTGCATATTACGTTATATTATCACGTATTTTCAATGTTTGACTGCATATTACGTAATATTATAAGGTATTTTCAATGATAGATTGCAAATATTACATTATATTATAAGGTATTTTCAATGATACACTGCATATTACATTATATTATAGGGTATTTTCAATGATACACTGCTTATTACGTTACATTATAAGGTATTTTCAATGATACACTGCATATTACGTTATATTATAAGGTATTTTCAATGGTAGACTGCAAATATTACATTATATTATAAGGTATTTTCAATGGTAGACTGCAAATATTACATTATATTATAAGGTATTTTCAATGATACACTGCATAATACGTTATACTATAAGGTATTTTCAATGATAGACTGCATATTACGTTATATTATAAGGTATTTTCAATGATACACTGCATATTACGTTATATTATAAGGTATTTTCAATGATATACTGGCATATTACGTTATATTATAAGGCATTTTCAATGATAGACTGCATATTACGTTATATTATAAGGTATTTTCAATGATACACTGCATATTACGTTATATTATAAGGTATTTTCAATGATATACTGCATATTACGTTATATTATAAGTTATTTTCAATGATAGACTGCATATTACGTTATATTATAAGGCATTTTCAATGATAGACTGCATATTACGTTATATTATCACGTATTTTCAATGTTTGACTGCATATTACGTAATATTATAAGGTATTTTCAATGATAGACTGCAAATATTACATTATATTATAAGGTATTTTCAATGATACACTGCATATTACATTATATTATAGGGTATTTTCAATGATACACTGCTTATTACGTTACATTATAAGGTATTTTCAATGATACACTGCATATTACGTTATATTATAAGGTATTTTCAATGGTAGACTGCAAATATTACATTATATTATAAGGTATTTTCAATGATACACTGCATATTACGTTATGTTATAAGGTATGTTCAATGATATACTGGCATATTACGTTTATATTATAAGGCATTTTCAATGATAGACTGCATATTACGTTATATTATAAGGCATTTTCAATGATAGACTGCATATTACGTTATATTATCACGTATTTTCAATGATTGACTGCATATTACGTAATATTATAAGGTATTTTCAATGATAGACTGCAAATATTACATTATATTATAAGGTATTTTCAATGATACACTGCATATTACGTAATATTATAAGGCATTTTCAATGATACACTGCATATTACGTTATATTATAAGGTATTTTCAATGATACACTGCATATTACGTTATATTATAAGGCATTTTCAATGATAGACTGCATATTACGTTATATTATAAGGTATTTTCAATGATACACTGCATATTACGTTATATTATAAGGTATTTTCAATGATATACTGCATATTACGTTATATTATAAGGCATTTTCAATGATAGACTGCATATTACGTTATATTATAAGGCATTTTCAATGATAGACTGCATATTACGTTATATTATCACGTATTTTCAATGATTGACTGCATATTACGTAATATTATAAGGTATTTTCAATGATAGACTGCAAATATTACATTATATTATAAGGTATTTTCAATGATACACTGCATATTACGTAATATTATAAGGCATTTTCAATGATACACTGCATATTACGTTATATTATAAGGTATTTTCAATGATACACTGCATATTACGTTATATTATAAGGCATTTTCAATGATAGACTGCATATTACGTTATATTATAAGGTATTTTCAAAGATATACTGCATATTACGTTATATTATAAGGTATTTTCAATGATATACTGCATATTACGTTGTATTATAAGGCATTTTCAATGATATACTGCATATTACGTTATATTATAAGGCATTTTCAATGATAGACTGCATATTACGTTATATTATCACGTATTTTCAATGTTTGACTGCATATTACGTAATATTATAAGGTATTTTCAATGATATACTGCATATTACGTTGTATTATAAGGCATTTTCAATGATATACTGCATATTACGTTGTATTATAAGGCATTTTCAATGATAGACTGCATATTACATTATATTATAGGGTATTTTCAATGATATACTGCATATTACGTTATATTATAAGGCATTTTCAATGATAGACTGCATATTACGTTATATTATCACGTATTTTCAATGATATACTGCATATTACGTTATATTATAAGGCATTTTCAATGATAGACTGCATATTACGTTATATTATCACGTATTTTCAATGATTGACTGCATATTACGTAATATTATAAGGTATTTTCAATGATAGACTGCAAATATTACATTATATTATAAGGTATTTTCAATGATACACTGCATATTACATTATATTATAGGGTATTTTCAATGATACTCTGCATATTACGATACATTACCCAATTTTTTCAATGATACACTGCTTATTACGTTACATTATAAGGTATTTTCAATGGTAGACTGCAAATATTACATTATATTATAAGGTATTTTCAATGATACACTGCATATTACGTTATATTATAAGGTATTTTCAATGGTAAACTGCAAATATTACATTATATTATAAGGTATTTTCAATGATACACTGCATATTACGTTATACTATAAGGTATTTTCAATGATAGGCTGCATATCACGTTATATTATAAGGTATTTTCAGTGATACACTGCATATTACGTTATATTATACGGCATTTTCAATGATACACTGCATATTACGTTATATTATAAGGTATTTTCAATGATATACTGCATATTACGTTATATTATAAGGTATTTTCAATGATAGACTGCAAATATTACATTATATTATAAGGTATTTTCAATGATACACTGCATATTACATTATATTATAGGGTATTTTCAATGATACTCTGCATATTACGATACATTACCCAATTTTTTCAATGATACACTGCTTATTACGTTACATTATAAGGTATTTTCAATGGTAGACTGCAAATATTACATTATATTATAAGGTATTTTCAATGATACACTGCATATTACGTTATATTATAAGGTATTTTCAATGGTAGACTGCAAATATTACATTATATTATAAGGTATTTTCAATGATACACTGCATATTACGTTATACTATAAGGTATTTTCAATGATAGGCTGCATATCACGTTATATTATAAGGTATTTTCAGTGATACACTGCATATTACGTTACATTATAAGGTATTTTCAATGATACACTGCATATTACGTTATATTATAAGGTATTTTCAATGATATACTGCATATTACGTTATATTATAAGGCATTTTCAATGATAGACTGCATATTACGTTATATTATCACGTATTTTCAATGTTTGACTGCATATTACGTAATATTATAAGGTATTTTCAATGATATACTGCATATTACGTTGTATTATAAGGCATTTTCAATGATAGACTGCATATTACATTATATTATAGGGTATTTTCAATGATATACTGCATATTACGTTATATTATAAGGTATTTTCAATGGTAGACTGCAAATATTACATTATATTATAAGGTATTTTCAATGATGCACTGCATATTACGTTATACTATAAGGTATTTTCAATGATAGGCTGCATATCACGTTATATTATAAGGTATTTTCAGTGATACACTGCATATTACGTTACATTATAAGGTATTTTCAATGATACACTGCATATTACGTTATATTATAAGGTATTTTCAATGATATACTGCATATTACGTTATATTATAAGGCATTTTCAATGATAGACTGCATATTACGTTATATTATCACGTATTTTCAATGTTTGACTGCATATTACGTAATATTATAAGGTATTTTCAATGATAGGCTGCATATCACGTTATATTATAAGGTATTTTCAGTGATACACTGCATATTACGTTACATTATAAGGTATTTTCAATGATACACTGCATATTACGTTATATTATAAGGTATTTTCAATGATATACTGCATATTACGTTACATTATAAGGTATTTTCAATGATACACTGCATATTACGTTATATTATAAGGTATTTTCAATGGTAGACTGCAAATATTACATTATATTATAAGGTATTTTCAATGGAAGACTGCAAATATTACATTATATTATAAGGTATTTTCAATGATACACTGCATAATACGTTATACTATAAGGTATTTTCAATGATAGACTGCATATTACGTTATATTATAAGGTATTTTCAATGATACACTGCATATTACGTTATATTATAAGGTATTTTCAATGATATACTGCATATTACGTTATATTATAAGGCATTTTCAATGATAGACTGCATATTACGTTATATTATAAGGCATTTTCAATGATAGACTGCATATTACGTTATATTATCACGTATTTTCAATGATTGACTGCATATTACGTAATATTATAAGGTATTTTCAATGATAGACTGCAAATATTACATTATATTATAAGGTATTTTCAATGATACACTGCATATTACGTAATATTATAAGGCATTTTCAATGATACACTGCATATTACGTTATATTATAAGGTATTTTCAATGATACACTGCATATTACATTATATTATAGGGTATTAACAATGATACTCTGCTTATTACGTTACATTATAAGGTATTTTCAATGATACACTGCATATTACGTTATATTATAAGGTATTTTCAATGGTAGACTGCAAATATTACATTATATTATAAGGTATTTTCAATGGTAGACTGCAAATATTACATTATATTATAAGGTATTTTCAATGATACACTGCATAATACGTTATACTATAAGGTATTTTCAATGATAGACTGCATATTACGTTATATTAGAAGGTATTTTCAATGATACACTGCATATTACGTTATATTATAAGGTATTTTCAATGATATACTGCATATTACGTTATATTATAAGGCATTTTCAATGATAGACTGCATATTACGTTATATTATAAGGTATTTTCAATGATATACTGCATATTACGTTATATTATAAGGCATTTTCAATGACACACTGCATATTACGTTATATTATAAGGTATTTTCAATGATACACTGCATATTACGTTATATTATAAGGTATTTTCAATGATATACTGCATATTACGTTATATTATAAGGTATTTTCAATGATACACTGCATATTACGTTATATTATAAGGTATTTTCAATGATACACTGCATATTACGTTATATTATAAGGTATTTACAATGATATACTGCATATTACGTTATATTATAAGGCATTTTCAATGATACACTGCATATTACGTTATATTATAAGGTATTTTCTATGATATGCTGCATATTACGTTATATTATAAGGCATTTTCAAAGATAGACTGCATATTACGTTATGTTATCACGTATTTTCAATGTTTGACTGCATATTACGTAATATTATAAGGTATTTTCAATGATAGACTGCAAATATTACATTATATCATAAGGTATTTTCAATGATACACTGCATATTACATTATATTATAGGGTATTTTCAATGATACACTGCTTATTACGTTACATTATAAGGTATTTTCAATGATACACTGCATATTACGTTATATTATAAGGTATTTTCAATGGTAGACTGCAAATATTACATTATATTATAAGGTATTTTCAATGGTAGACTGCAAATATTACATTATATTATAAGGTATTTTCAATGATACACTGCATAATACGTTATACTATAAGGTATTTTCAATGATAGACTGCATATTACGTTATATTATAAGGTATTTTCAATGATACACTGCATATTACGTTATATTATAAGGTATTTTCAATGATATACTGCATATTACGTTATATTATAAGGCATTTTCAATGATAGACTGCATATTACGTTATATTATAAGGTATTTTCAATGATACACTGCATATTACGTTATATTATAAGGTATTTTCAATGATATACTGCATATTACGTTATATTATAAGGCATTTTCAATGATAGACTGCATATTACGTTATATTATAAGGCATTTTTCAATGATAGACTGCATATTACGTTATATTATCACGTATTTTCAATGATTGACTGCATATTACGTAATATTATAAGGTATTTTCAATGATAGACTGCAAATATTACATTATATTATAAGGTATTTTCAATGCTACACTGCATATTACGTAATATTATAAGGCATTTTCAATGATACACTGCATATTACGTTATATTATAAGGTATTTTCAATGATACACTGCATATTACGTTATATTATAAGGCATTTTCAATGATATACTGCATATTACGTTATATTATAAGGCATTTTCAATGACACACTACATATTACGTTATATTATAAGGTATTTTCAATGATACACTGCATATTACGTTATATTATAAGGTATTTTCAATGATATACTGCATATTACGTTATATTATAAGGTATTTTCAATGATACACTGCATAATACGTTATATTATAAGGTATTTTCAATGATATACTGCATATTACGTTATATTATAAGGCATTTTCAATGATAGACTGCATATTACGTTATGTTATCACGTATTTTCAATGTTTGACTGCATATTACGTAATATTATAAGGTATTTTCAATGATAGACTGCAAATATTACATTATATTATAAGGTATTTTTCAATGATACACTGCATATTTACGTTTATATTATAAGGTATTTTCAATGATACACTGCATATTACGTTATATTATAAGGTATTTACAATGATATACTGCATATTACGTTATATTATAAGGCAATTTTCAATGATAGACTGCATATTAAGTTATATTATAGGTATTTTCAAAGATATACTGCATATTACGTTATATTATATAGGTATTTTCAATGGTAGACTGCAAATATTACATTATATTATAAGGTATTTTCAATGATACACTGCATATTACGTTATACTATAAGGTATTTTCAAGGATAGCTGCATATCACGTTATATTATAAGGTATTTTCAATGATACACTGCATATTACGTTATATTATAAGGTATTTTCAATGATACACTGCATATTACGTTATATTATAAGGTATTTTCAATGATATACTGCATATTACGTTATATTATAAGGCATTTTCAATGATAGACTGCATATTACGTTATGTTATCACGTATTTTCAATGTTTGACTGCATATTACGTAATATTATAAGGTATTTTCAATGATAGACTGCAAATATTACATTATATTATAAGGTATTTTCAATGATACACTGCATATTACATTATATTATAGGGTAATTTTCAATGATACACTGCTTATTACGTTATATTATAAGGTATTTTCAATGATATACTGCATATTACGTTATATTATAAGGCATTTTCAATGTTAGACTGCATATTACGTTATATTATAAGGTATTTTCAATGATACACTGCATATTACGTTATATTATAAGGTATTTTCAATGATATACTGGATATTACGTTATATTATAAGGCATTTTCAATGATAGACTGCATATTACGTTATATTATAAGGTATTTTCAATGATATACTGCATATTACGTTATATTATAAGGCATTTTCAATGACACACTGCATATTACGTTATATTATAAGGTATTTTCAATGATACACTGCATATTACGTTATATTATAAGGTATTTTCAATGATATACTGCATATTACGTTATATTATAAGGTATTTTCAATGATACACTGCATATTACGTTATATTATAAGGTATTTTCAATGATACACTGCATATTACGTTATATTATAAGGCATTTTCAATGATAGACTGCATATTACGTTATGTTATCACGTATTTTCAATGTTTGACTGCATATTACGTTATATTATAAGGTATTTTCAATGATATACTGCATATTACGTTATATTATAAGGCATTTTCAAGACACACTGCATATTACGTTATATTATAAGGTATTTTCAATGATACACTGCATATTACGTTATATTATAAGGTATTTTCAATGATACACTGCATATTACGTTATATTATAAGGTATTTTCAATGATACACTGCATATTACGTTATATTATAAGGTATTTTCAATGATACACTGCATATTACGTTATATTCATAAGGCATTTTCAATGATAGACTGCATTATTACGTTATGTTATCACGTATTTTTCAATGTTTTGACTGCATATTACGTAATATTATAGGTATTTTCAATGATAGACTGCAAATATTACATTATATTATAAGGTATTTTCAATGATACACTGCATATTACGTATATTATAAGGTATTATTTCAATGATACACTGCATATTACGTTATATTATAGGTATTTACAATGATATTACTGCATATTACGTTATATTTATAAGGCATTTTCAATGATAGACTGCATATTAAGTTATATTATAGGTATTTTCAAAGATATACTGCATATTACGTTATATTATAAGGTATTTCAATGGTAGACTGCAAATATTACATTATATTATAAGGTATTTTCAATGATACACTGCATATTACGGTTATACTATAAGGTATTTTCAAGGATAGGCTGCATATCACGTTATATTATAAGGTATTTTCAATGATACACTGCATATTACGTTATATTATAAGGTATTTTCAATGATACACTGCATATTACGTTATATTATAAGGTATTTTCAATGATATACAGCATATTACGTTATATTATAAGGCATTTTCAATGATAGACTGCATATTACGTTATGTTATCACGTATTTTCAATGTTTGACTGCATATTACGTAATATTATAAGGTATTTTCAATGATAGACTGCAAATATTACATTATATTATAAGGTAATTTCAATGATACACTGCATATTACATTATATTATAGGGGTATTTCTCAATGATACACTGCTTATTACGTTATATTATAAGGTATTTTCAATGATATACTGCATATTACGTTATATTATAAGGCATTTTCAATGATAGACTGCATATTACGTTATATTATAAGGTATTTTCAATGATACACTGCATATTACGTTATATTATAAGGTATTTTCAATGATATACTGCATATTACGTTATATTATAAGGCATTTTCAATGATAGACTGCATATTACGTTATATTATAAGGTATTTTCAATGATATACTGCATATTACGTTATATTATAAGGCATTTTCAATGACACACTGCATGTTACGTTATATTATAAGGTATTTTCAATGAGACACTGCATATTACGTTATATTATAAGGTATTTTCAATGATATACTGCATATTACGTTATATTATAAGGTATTTTCAATGATACACTGCATATTACGTTATATTATAAGGTATTTTCAATGATACACTGCATATTACGTTATATTATAAGGTATTTACAATGATATACTGCATATTACGTTATATTATAAGGCATTTTCAATGATAGACTGCATATTACGTTATATTATAGGTATTTTCAAAGATATACTGCATATTACGTTATATTATAAGGTATTTTCAATGATACACTGCAAATATTACATTATATTATAAGGTATTTTCAATGATACACTGCATATTACGTTATACTATAAGGTATTTTCAATGATAGGCTGCATATCACGTTATATTATAAGGTATTTTCAATGATACACTGCATATTACGTTATATTATAAGGTATTTTCAATGATACACTGCATATTACGTTATATTATAAGGTATTTTCAATGATATACTGCATATTACGTTATATTATAAGGCATTTTCAATGATAGACTGCATATTACGTTATATTATCACGTATTTTCAATGATTGACTGCATATTACGTAATATTTTAAAGATATTTTCAATGATAGACTGCAAATATTACATTATATTATAAGGTATTTTCATTGATACACTGCATATTACATTATATTATAGGGTATTTTCAATGATACACTGCATATTACGTTATATTATAGGGTATTTTCAATTATATACTGCATATTACGTTATATTATAAGGCATTTTCAATGATAGACTGCATATTACGTTATATTATAAGGTATTTTCAAAGATATACTGCATATTACGTTATATTATAAGGCATTTTCAATGATAGACTGCATATTACGTTATATTATCACGTATTTTCAATGATATACTGCATATTACGTTATATTATAAGGCATTTTCAATGATAGACTGCATATTACGTTATATTATCACGTATTTTCAATGTTTGACTGCATATTACGTAATATTATAAGGTATTTTCAATGATAGACTGCAAATATTACATTATATTATAAGGTATTTTCAATGATACACTGCATATTACATTATATTATAGGGTATTTTCAATGATACACTGCTTATTACGTTATATTATAAGGTATTTTCAATGATATACTGCATATTACGTTATATTATAAGGCATTTTCAATGACACACTGCATATTACGTTATATTATAAGGTATTTTCAATGATACACTGCATATTACGTTATATTATAAGGTATTTTCAATGATATACTGCATATTACGTTATATTATAAGGTATTTTCAATGATACACTGCATATTACGTTATATTATAAGGTATTTTCAATGATACACTGCATATTACGTTATATTATAAGGTATTTTCAATGATATACTGCATATTACGTTATATTATAAGGCATTTTCAATGATAGACTGCATATTACGTTATATTATCACGTATTTTCAATGTTTGACTGCATATTACGTAATATTTTAAAGATATTTTCAATGATAGACTGCAAATATTACATTATATTATAAGGTATTTTCAATGATACACTGCATATTACGTTATACTATAAGGTATTTTCAATGATAGACTGCATATCACGTTATATTATAAGGTATTTTCAATGATAGACTGCATATCACGTTATATTATAACGTATTTTCAATGATACACTGCATATTACGTTATATTATAAGGTATTTTCAATGATACACTGCATATTACGTTATATTATAAGGTATTTTCAATGATATACTGCATATTACGTTATATTATAAGGCATTTTCAATGATAGACTGAAAATATTACATTATATTATAAGGTATTTTCAACGATACACTGCATATTACATTATATTATAGGGTATTTTCAATGATCCACTGCATATTACGTTATATTATAAGGCATTTTCAATGATACACTGCATATTACGTTATATTATAAGGTATTTTCAATGATATACTGCATATTACGTTATATTATAAGGCATTTTCAATGATAGACTGCATATTACGTTATGTTATCACGTATTTTCAATGTTTGACTGCATATTACGTAATATTATAAGGTATTTTCAATGATAGACTGCAAATATTACATTATATTATAAGGTATTTTCAATGATACACTGCATATTACATTATATTATAGGGTATTTTCAATGATACACTGCTTATTACGTTATATTATAAGGTATTTTCAATGATATACTGCATATTACGTTATATTATAAGGCATTTTCAATGATAGACTGCATATTACGTTATATTATAAGGTATTTTCAATGATACACTGCATATTACGTTATATTATAAGGTATTTTCAATGATATACTGCATATTACGTTATATTATAAGGCATTTTCAATGATAGACTGCATATTACGTTATATTATAAGGTATTTTCAATGATATACTGCATATTACGTTATATTATAAGGCATTTTCAATGACACACTGCATATTACGTTATATTATAAGGTATTTTCAATGATACACTGCATATTACGTTATATTATAAGGTATTTTCAATGATATACTGCATATTACGTTATATTATAAGGTATTTTCAATGATACACTGCATATTACGTTATATTATAAGGTATTTTCAATGATACACTGCATATTACGTTATATTATAAGGTATTTACAATGATATACTGCATATTACGTTATATTATAAGGCATTTTCAATGATAGACTGCATATTACGTTATATTATAGGTATTTTCAAAGATATACTGCATATTACGTTATATTATAAGGTATTTTCAATGGTAGACTGCAAATATTACATTATATTATAAGGTATTTTCAATGATACACTGCATATTACGTTATACTATAAGGTATTTTCAATGATAGGCTGCATATCACGTTATATTATAAGGTATTTTCAATGATACACTGCATATTACGTTATATTATAAGGTATTTTCAATGATACACTGCATATTACGTTATATTATAAGGTATTTTCAATGATATACTGCATATTACGTTATATTATAAGGCATTTTCAATGATAGACTGCATATTACGTTATATTATCACGTATTTTCAATGATTGACTGCATATTACGTAATATTTTAAAGATATTTTCAATGATAGACTGCAAATATTACATTATATTATAAGGTATTTTCATTGATACACTGCATATTACATTATATTATAGGGTATTTTCAATGATACACTGCATATTACGTTATATTATAGGGTATTTTCAATTATATACTGCATATTACGTTATATTATAAGGCATTTTCAATGATAGACTGCATATTACGTTATATTATAAGGTATTTTCAAAGATATACTGCATATTACGTTATATTATAAGGCATTTTCAATGATACACTGCTTATTACGTTACATTATAAGGTATTTTCAATGATACACTGCATATTACGTTATATTATAAGGTATTTTCAATGGTAGACTGCAAATATTACATTATATTATAAGGTATTTTCAATGGTAGACTGCAAATATTACATTATATTATAAGGTATTATCAATGATACACTGCATAATACGTTATACTATAAGGTATTTTCAATGATAGACTGCATATTACGTTATATTAGAAGGTATTTTCAATGATACACTGCATATTACGTTATATTATCACGTATTTTCAATGATATACTGCATATTACGTTATATTATAAGGCATTTTCAATGATAGACTGCATATTACGTTATATTATCACGTATTTTCAATGTTTGACTGCATATTACGTAATATTATAAGGTATTTTCAATGATAGACTGCAAATATTACATTATATTATAAGGTATTTTCAATGATACACTGCATATTACATTATATTATAGGGTATTTTCAATGATACACTGCTTATTACGTTATATTATAAGGTATTTTCAATGATATACTGCATATTACGTTATATTATAAGGCATTTTCAATGACACACTGCATATTACGTTATATTATAAGGTATTTTCAATGATACACTGCATATTACGTTATATTATAAGGTATTTTCAATGATATACTGCATATTACGTTATATTATAAGGTATTTTCAATGATACACTGCATATTACGTTATATTATAAGGTATTTTCAATGATACACTGCATATTACGTTATATTATAAGGTATTTTCAATGATATACTGCATATTACGTTATATTATAAGGCATTTTCAATGATAGACTGCATATTACGTTATATTATCACGTATTTTCAATGTTTGACTGCATATTACGTAATATTTTAAAGATATTTTCAATGATAGACTGCAAATATTACATTATATTATAAGGTATTTTCAATGATACACTGCATATTACATTATATTATAGGGTATTTTCAATGATACACTGCTTATTACGTTACATTATAAGGTATTTTCAATGATACACTGCATATTACGTTATATTATAGGGTATTTTCAATTATATACTGCATATTACGTAATATTTTAAAGATATTTTCAATGATAGACTGCAAATATTACATTATATTATAAGGTATTTTCAATGATACACTGCATATTACGTTATACTATAAGGTATTTTCAATGATAGACTGCATATCACGTTATATTATAAGGTATTTTCAATGATAGACTGCATATCACGTTATATTATAACGTATTTTCAATGATACACTGCATATTACGTTATATTATAAGGTATTTTCAATGATACACTGCATATTACGTTATATTATAAGGTATTTTCAATGATATACTGCATATTACGTTATATTATAAGGCATTTTCAATGATAGACTGAAAATATTACATTATATTATAAGGTATTTTCAACGATACACTGCATATTACATTATATTATAGGGTATTTTCAATGATCCACTGCATATTACGTTATATTATAAGGTATTTTGAATGATACTCTGCATATTACGTTACATTACAAGACATTTTGAATGATACACTGCTTATTACGTTACATTATAAGGTATTTTCAATGATACACTGCATATTACGTTATATTATAAGGTATTTTCAATGGTAGACTGCAAATATTACATTATATTATAAGGTATTTTCAATGATACACTGCATATTACGTTATATTATAAGGTATTTTCAATGGTAGACTGCAAATATTACATTATATTATAAGGTATTTTCAATGGTAGACTGCAAATATTACATTATATTATAAGGTATTTTCAATGATACACTGCATATTACGTTATATTATCACGTATTTTCAATGATACACTGCATATTACGTTATATTATCACGTATTTTCAATGATGGACTGCATATTACGTAATATTATAAGGTATTTTCAATGATAGACTGCAAATATTACATTATATTATAAGGTATTTTCAATGATACACTGCAAATATTACATTATACTATATAGTATTTTCAATGATACACTGCATATTACGTCATACTATAAGGTATTTTCAATGATAGACGGCATATCACGTTTTATTATAAGGTATTTTCAATGATACACTGCAT
Organism: Lasioglossum lativentre; assembly: GCA_916610255.1. Lineage (NCBI taxonomy): Eukaryota > Metazoa > Arthropoda > Insecta > Hymenoptera > Halictidae > Lasioglossum > Lasioglossum lativentre. The sequence continues at coordinate 98,997 of CAKAJI010000905.1, forward strand.
ATTACGTTATATTATAAGGCATTTTCAATGATACACTGCATATTACGTTATATTATAAGGTATTTTCAATGATAAACTGCATATTACGTTATATTATAAGGCATTTTCAATGATAGACTGCATATTACGTTATATTATCACGTATTTTCAATGATTGACTGCATATTACGTTATATTATCACGTATTTTTAACGATAGACTGCATATTACTATTTATTATAAGGCATTTTCAATGATATACTGCATATCACGTTATATTATAAGGTATTTTCAATGATACTCTGCATATTACGTTATATTATAAGGTATTTTGAATGATACTCTGCATATTACGTTACATTACAAGACATTTTCAATGATACACTGCATATTACGTTACATTATAAGGTATTTTCAATGATACACTGCATATTACGTTATATTATAAGGTATTTTCAATGATAGACTGCAAATATTACATTATATTATAAGGTATTTTCAATGATAGACTGCAAATATTACATTATATTATAAGGTATTTTCAATGATACACTGCATATTACGTTATACTATAAGGTATTTTCAATGATAGGCTGCATATCACGTTATATTATAAGGTATTTTCAATGATACACTGCATATTACGTTATATTATAAGGTATTTTCAATGATACACTGCATATTACGTTATATTATAAGTTATTTTCAATGATATACTGCATATTACGTTATATTATAAGGCATTTTCAATGATAGACTGCATATTACGTTATATTATCACGTATTTTCAATGATTGACTGCATATTACGTAATATTATAAGGTATTTTCAATGATAGACTGCAAATATTACATTATATTATAAGGTATTTTCAATGATACACTGCATATTACATTATATTATAGGGTATTTTCAATGATACACTGCTTATTACGTTACATTATAAGGTATTTTCAATGATACACTGCATATTACGTTATATTATAAGGTATTTTCAATGGTAGACTGCAAATATTACATTATATTATAAGGTATTTTCAATGGTAGACTGCAAATATTACATTATATTATAAGGTATTATCAATGATACACTGCATAATACGTTATACTATAAGGTATTTTCAATGATAGACTGCATATTACGTTATATTAGAAGGTATTTTCAATGATACACTGCATATTACGTTATATTATAAGGTATTTTCAATGATATACTGCATATTACGTTATATTATAAGGCATTTTCAATGATACACTGCATATTACGTTACATTATAAGGTATTTTCAATGATAGGCTGCATATCACGTTATATTATAAGGTATTTTCAATGATACACTGCATATTACGTTATATTATAAGGTATTTTCAATGATACACTGCATATTACGTTATATTATAAGTTATTTTCAATGATATACTGCATATTACGTTATATTATAAGGTATTTTCAATGGTAGACTGCAAATATTACATTATATTATAAGGTATTTTCAATGATACACTGCATATTACGTTATATTAGAAGGTATTTTCAATGATACACTGCATATTACGTTATATTATAAGGTATTTTCAATGATAGACTGAAAATATTACATTATATTATAAGGTATTTTCAACGATACACTGCATATTACATTATATTATAGGGTATTTTCAATGATCCACTGCATATTACGTTATATTATAAGGTATTTTGAATGATACTCTGCATATTACGTTACATTACAAGACATTTTGAATGATACACTGCTTATTACGTTACATTATAAGGTATTTTCAATGATACACTGCATATTACGTTATATTATAAGGTATTTTCAATGGTAGACTGCAAATATTACATTATATTATAAGGTATTTTCAATGATACACTGCATATTACGTTATATTATAAGGTATTTTCAATGGTAGACTGCAAATATTACATTATATTATAAGGTATTTTCAATGGTAGACTGCAAATATTACATTATATTATAAGGTATTTTCAATGATACACTGCATATTACGTTATATTATCACGTATTTTCAATGATACACTGCATATTACGTTATATTATCACGTATTTTCAATGATGGACTGCATATTACGTAATATTATAAGGTATTTTCAATGATAGACTGCAAATATTACATTATATTATAAGGTATTTTCAATGATACACTGCAAATATTACATTATACTATATAGTATTTTCAATGATACACTGCATATTACGTCATACTATAAGGTATTTTCAATGATAGACTGCATATCACGTTTTATTATAAGGTATTTTCAATGATACACTGCATATTACGTTATATTATAAGGCATTTTCAATGATACACTGCATATTACGTTATATTATAAGGTATTTTCAATGATAAACTGCATATTACGTTATATTATAAGGCATTTTCAATGATAGACTGCATATTACGTTATATTATCACGTATTTTCAATGATTGACTGCATATTACGTTATATTATCACGTATTTTTAACGATAGACTGCATATTACTATTTATTATAAGGCATTTTCAATGATATACTGCATATCACGTTATATTATAAGGTATTTTCGATGATACTCTGCATATTACGTTATATTATAAGGTATTTTGAATGATACTCTGCATATTACGTTACATTACAAGACATTTTCAATGATACACTGCATATTACGTTACATTATAAGGTATTTTCAATGATACACTGCATATTACGTTATATTATAAGGTAGTTTCAATGATAGACTGCAAATATTACATTATATTATAAGGTATTTTCAATGATAGACTGCAAATATTACATTATATTATAAGGTATTTTCAATGATACACTGCATATTACGTTATACTATAAGGTATTTTCAATGATAGGCTGCATATCACGTTATATTATAAGGTATTTTCAATGATACACTGCATATTACGTTATATTATAAGGTATTTTCAATGATACACTGCATATTACGTTATATTATAAGTTATTTTCAATGATATACTGCATATTACGTTATATTATAAGGTATTTTCAATGATACACTGCATATTACGTTATATTATCACGTATTTTCAATGTTTGACTGCATATTACGTAATATTATAAGGTATTTTCAATGATAGACTGCAAATATTACATTATATTATAAGGTATTTTCAATGATACACTGCATATTACATTATATTATAGGGTATTTTCAATGATACACTGCTTATTACGTTACATTATAAGGTATTTTCAATGATACACTGCATATTACGTTATATTATAAGGTATTTTCAATGGTAGACTGCAAATATTACATTATATTATAAGGTATTTTCAATGGTAGACTGCAAATATTACATTATATTATAAGGTATTATCAATGATACACTGCATAATACGTTATACTATAAGGTATTTTCAATGATAGACTGCATATTACGTTATATTATAAGGTATTTTCAATGATACACTGCATATTACGTTATATTATAAGGTATTTTCAATGATACACTGCATATTACGTTATATTATAAGTTATTTTCAATGATATACTGCATATTACGTTAAATTATAAGGCATTTTCAATGATAGACTGCATATTACGTTATATTATCACGTATTTTCAATGTTTGACTGCATATTACGTAATATTATAAGGTATTTTCAATGATAGACTGCAAATATTACATTATATTATAAGGTATTTTCAATGATACACTGCATATTACATTATATTATAGGGTATTTTCAATGATACACTGCTTATTACGTTACATTATAAGGTATTTTCAATGATACACTGCATATTACGTTATATTATAAGGTATTTTCAATGGTAGACTGCAAATATTACATTATATTATAAGGTATTTTCAATGGTAGACTGCAAATATTACATTATATTATAAGGTATTATCAATGATACACTGCATAATACGTTATACTATAAGGTATTTTCAATGATAGACTGCATATTACGTTATATTAGAAGGTATTTTCAATGATACACTGCATATTACGTTATATTATAAGGTATTTTCAATGATATACTGCATATTACGTTATATTATAAGGCATTTTCAATGATAGACTGCATATTACGTTATATTATAAGGTATTTTCAATGATATACTGCATATTACGTTATATTATAAGGCATTTTCAATGACACACTGCATATTACGTTATATTATAAGGTATTTTCAATGATACACTGCATATTACGTTATATTATAAGGTATTTTCAATGATATACTGCATATTACGTTATATTATAAGGTATTTTCAATGATACACTGCATATTACGTTATATTATAAGGTATTTTCAATGATACACTGCATATTACGTTATATTATAAGGTATTTACAATGATATACTGCATATTACGTTATATTATAAGGCATTTTCAATGATAGACTGCATATTACGTTATATTATAGGTATTTTCAAAGATATACTGCATATTACGTTATATTATAAGGTATTTTCAATGGTAGACTGCAAATATTACATTATATTATAAGGTATTTTCAATGATACACTGCATATTACGTTATATTATAAGGTATTTTCAATGATACACTGCATATTACGTTATATTATAAGGTATTTTCAATGATATACTGCATATTACGTTATATTATAAGGCATTTTCAATGATACACTGCATATTACGTTATATTATAAGGTATTTTCAATGATATACTGCATATTACGTTATATTATAAGGCATTTTCAATGATAGACTGCATATTACGTTATATTATCACGTATTTTCAATGATTGACTGCATATTACGTAATATTATAAGGTATTTTCAATGATAGACTGCAAATATTACATTATATTATAAGGTATTTTCAATGATACACTGCATATTACATTATATTATAGGGTATTTTCAATGATACACTGCTTATTACGTTACATTATAAGGTATTTTCAATGATACACTGCATATTACGTTATATTATAAGGTATTTTCAATGGTAGACTGCAAATATTACATTATATTATAAGGTATTTTCAATGGTAGACTGCAAATATTACATTATATTATAAGGTATTTTCAATGATACACTGCATAATACGTTATACTATAAGGTATTTTCAATGATAGACTGCATATTACGAAATATTATAAGGCATTTTCAATGATACACTGAATATTACGTTATATTATAAGGTATTTTCAATGGTAGACTGCAAATATTACATTATATTATAAGGTATTTTCAATGATACACTGCATATTACGTTATACTATAAGGTATTTTCAATGATAGGCTGCATATCACGTTATATTATAAGGTATTTTCAATGATACACTGCATATTACGTTATATTATAAGGTATTTTCAATGATACACTGCATATTACGTTATATTATAAGTTATTTTCAATGATATACTGCATATTACGTTATATTATAAGGCATTTTCAATGATAGACTGCATATTACGTTATATTATCACGTATTTTCAATGTTTGACTGCATATTACGTAATATTATAAGGTATTTTCAATGATAGACTGCAAATATTACATTATATTATAAGGTATTTTCAATGATACACTGCATATTACATTATATTATAGGGTATTTTCAATGATACACTGCTTATTACGTTACATTATAAGGTATTTTCAATGATACACTGCATATTACGTTATATTATAAGGTATTTTCAATGGTAGACTGCAAATATTACATTATATTATAAGGTATTTTCAATGGTAGACTGCAAATATTACATTATATTATAAGGTATTATCAATGATACACTGCATAATACGTTATACTATAAGGTATTTTCAATGATAGACTGCATATTACGTTATATTAGAAGGTATTTTCAATGATACACTGCATATTACGTTATATTATAAGGTATTTTCAATGATATACTGCATATTACGTTATATTATAAGGCATTTTCAATGATACACTGCATATTACGTTACATTATAAGGTATTTTCAATGATACACTGCATATTACGTTATATTATAAGGTAGTTTCAATGATAGACTGCAAATATTACATTATATTATAAGGTATTTTCAATGATAGACTGCAAATATTACATTATATTATAAGGTATTTTCAATGATACACTGCATATTACGTTATACTATAAGGTATTTTCAATGATAGGCTGCATATCACGTTATATTATAAGGTATTTTCAATGATACACTGCATATTACGTTATATTATAAGGTATTTTCAATGATACACTGCATATTACGTTATATTATAAGTTATTTTCAATGATATACTGCATATTACGTTATATTATAAGGTATTTTCAATGATAGACTGCATATTACGTTATATTATCACGTATTTTCAATGTTTGACTGCATATTACGTAATATTATAAGGTATTTTCAATGATAGACTGCAAATATTACATTATATTATAAGGTATTTTCAATGATACACTGCATATTACATTATATTATAGGGTATTTTCAATGATACACTGCTTATTACGTTACATTATAAGGTATTTTCAATGATACACTGCATATTACGTTATATTATAAGGTATTTTCAATGGTAGACTGCAAATATTACATTATATTATAAGGTATTTTCAATGGTAGACTGCAAATATTACATTATATTATAAGGTATTATCAATGATACACTGCATAATACGTTATACTATAAGGTATTTTCAATGATAGACTGCATATTACGTTATATTAGAAGGTATTTTCAATGATACACTGCATATTACGTTATATTATAAGGTATTTTCAATGATATACTGCATATTACGTTATATTATAAGGCATTTTCAATGATAGACTGCATATTACGTTATATTATAAGGTATTTTCAATGATATACTGCATATTACGTTATATTATAAGGCATTTTCAATGACACACTGCATATTACGTTATATTATAAGGTATTTTCAATGATACACTGCATATTACGTTATATTATAAGGTATTTTCAATGATATACTGCATATTACGTTATATTATAAGGTATTTTCAATGATACACTGCATATTACGTTATATTATAAGGTATTTTCAATGATACACTGCATATTACGTTATATTATAAGGTATTTACAATGATATACTGCATATTACGTTATATTATAAGGCATTTTCAATGATAGACTGCATATTACGTTATATTATAGGTATTTTCAAAGATATACTGCATATTACGTTATATTATAAGGTATTTTCAATGGTAGACTGCAAATATTACATTATATTATAAGGTATTTTCAATGATACACTGCATATTACGTTATATTATAAGGTATTTTCAATGATACACTGCATATTACGTTATATTATAAGGTATTTTCAATGATATACTGCATATTACGTTATATTATAAGGCATTTTCAATGATACACTGCATATTACGTTATATTATAAGGTATTTTCAATGATATACTGCATATTACGTTATATTATAAGGCATTTTCAATGATAGACTGCATATTACGTTATATTATCACGTATTTTCAATGTTTGACTGCATATTACGTAATATTATAAGGTATTTTCAATGGTAGACTGCAAATATTACATTATATTATAAGGTATTTTCAATGATACACTGCATATTACGTTATATTATAAGGTATTTTCAATGATACACTGCATATTACGTTATATTATAAGGTATTTTCAATGATATACTGCATATTACGTTATATTATAAGGCATTTTCAATGATACACTGCATATTACGTTATATTATAAGGTATTTTCAATGATATACTGCATATTACGTTATATTATAAGGTATTTTCAATGATAGACTGCATATTACGTTATATTATCACGTATTTTCAATGTTTGACTGCATATTACGTAATATTATAAGGTATTTTCAATGATAGACTGCAAATATTACATTATATTATAAGGTATTTTCAATGATACACTGCATATTACATTATATTATAGGGTATTTTCAATGATACACTGCTTATTACGTTACATTATAAGGTATTTTCAATGATACACTGCATATTACGTTATATTATAAGGTATTTTCAATGGTAGACTGCAAATATTACATTATATTATAAGGTATTTTCAATGGTAGACTGCAAATATTACATTATATTATAAGGTATTTTCAATGATACACTGCATAATACGTTATACTATAAGGTATTTTCAATGATAGACTGCATATTACGAAATATTATAAGGCATTTTCAATGATACACTGAATATTACGTTATATTATAAGGTATTTTCAATGGTAGACTGCAAATATTACATTATATTATAAGGTATTTTCAATGATACACTGCATATTACGTTATACTATAAGGTATTTTCAATGATAGGCTGCATATCACGTTATATTATAAGGTATTTTCAATGATACACTGCATATTACGTTATATTATAAGGTATTTTCAATGATACACTGCATATTACGTTATATTATAAGTTATTTTCAATGATATACTGCATATTACGTTATATTATAAGGCATTTTCAATGATAGACTGCATATTACGTTATATTATCACGTATTTTCAATGTTTGACTGCATATTACGTAATATTATAAGGTATTTTCAATGATAGACTGCAAATATTACATTATATTATAAGGTATTTTCAATGATACACTGCATATTACATTATATTATAGGGTATTTTCAATGATACACTGCTTATTACGTTACATTATAAGGTATTTTCAATGATACACTGCATATTACGTTATATTATAAGGTATTTTCAATGGTAGACTGCAAATATTACATTATATTATAAGGTATTTTCAATGGTAGACTGCAAATATTACATTATATTATAAGGTATTATCAATGATACACTGCATAATACGTTATACTATAAGGTATTTTCAATGATAGACTGCATATTACGTTATATTAGAAGGTATTTTCAATGATACACTGCATATTACGTTATATTATAAGGTATTTTCAATGATATACTGCATATTACGTTATATTATAAGGCATTTTCAATGATACACTGCATATTACGTTACATTATAAGGTATTTTCAATGATACACTGCATATTACGTTATATTATAAGGTAGTTTCAATGATAGACTGCAAATATTACATTATATTATAAGGTATTTTCAATGATAGACTGCAAATATTACATTATATTATAAGGTATTTTCAATGATACACTGCATATTCCGTTATACTATAAGGTATTTTCAATGATAGGCTGCATATCACGTTATATTATAAGGTATTTTCAATGATACACTGCATATTACGTTATATTATAAGGTATTTTCAATGATACACTGCATATTACGTTATATTATAAGTTATTTTCAATGATATACTGCATATTACGTTATATTATAAGGCATTTTCAATGATAGACTGCATATTACGTTATATTATCACGTATTTTCAATGTTTGACTGCATATTACGTAATATTATAAGGTATTTTCAATGATAGACTGCAAATATTACATTATATTATAAGGTATTTTCAATGATACACTGCATATTACATTATATTATAGGGTATTTTCAATGATACACTGCTTATTACGTTACATTATAAGGTATTTTCAATGATACACTGCATATTACGTTATATTATAAGGTATTTTCAATGGTAGACTGCAAATATTACATTATATTATAAGGTATTTTCAATGGTAGACTGCAAATATTACATTATATTATAAGGTATTATCAATGATACACTGCATAATACGTTATACTATAAGGTATTTTCAATGATAGACTGCATATTACGTTATATTAGAAGGTATTTTCAATGATACACTGCATATTACGTTATATTATAAGGTATTTTCAATGATATACTGCATATTACGTTATATTATAAGGCATTTTCAATGATAAACTGCATATTACGTTATATTATAAGGTATTTTCAATGATATACTGCATATTACGTTATATTATAAGGCATTTTCAATGACACACTGCATATTACGTTATATTATAAGGTATTTTCAATGATACACTGCATATTACGTTATATTATAAGGTATTTTCAATGATATACTGCATATTACGTTATATTATAAGGTATTTTCAATGATACACTGCATATTACGTTATATTATAAGGTATTTTCAATGATACACTGCATATTACGTTATATTATAAGGTATTTACAATGATATACTGCATATTACGTTATATTATAAGGCATTTTCAATGATAGACTGCATATTACGTTATATTATAGGTATTTTCAAAGATATACTGCATATTACGTTATATTATAAGGTATTTTCAATGGTAGACTGCAAATATTACATTATATTATAAGGTATTTTCAATGATACACTGCATATTACGTTATATTATAAGGTATTTTCAATGATACACTGCATATTACGTTATATTATAAGGTATTTTCAATGATATACTGCATATTACGTTATATTATAAGGCATTTTCAATGATACACTGCATATTACGTTATATTATAAGGTATTTTCAATGATATACTGCATATTACGTTATATTATAAGGCATTTTCAATGATAGACTGCATATTACGTTATATTATCACGTATTTTCAATGTTTGACTGCATATTACGTAATATTATAAGGTATTTTCAATGATAGACTGCAAATATTACATTATATTATAAGGTATTTTCAATGATACACTGCATATTACATTATATTATAGGGTATTTTCAATGATACACTGCTTATTACGTTACATTATAAGGTATTTTCAATGATACACTGCATATTACGTTATATTATAAGGTATTTTCAATGGTAGACTGCAAATATTACATTATATTATAAGGTATTTTCAATGGTAGACTGCAAATATTACATTATATTATAAGGTATTTTCAATGATACACTGCATAATACGTTATACTATAAGGTATTTTCAATGATAGACTGCATATTACGTTATATTATAAGGTATTTTCAATGATACACTGCATATTACGTTATATTATAAGGTATTTTCAATGATATACTGCATATTACGTTATATTATAAGGCATTTTCAATGATAGACTGCATATTACGTTATATTATAAGGTATTTTCAATGATACACTGCATATTACGAAATATTATAAGGCATTTTCAATGATACACTGAATATTACGTTATATTATAAGGTATTTTCAATGGTAGACTGCAAATATTACATTATATTATAAGGTATTTTCAATGATACACTGCATATTACGTTATACTATAAGGTATTTTCAATGATAGGCTGCATATCACGTTATATTATAAGGTATTTTCAATGATACACTGCATATTACGTTATATTATAAGGTATTTTCAATGATATACTGCATATTACGTTATATTATAAGGCATTTTCAATGATAGACTGCATATTACGTTATATTATAAGGTATTTTCAATGATATACTGCATATTACGTTATATTATCACGTATTTTCAATGTTTGACTGCATATTACGTAATATTATAAGGTATTTTCAATGATAGACTGCAAATATTACATTATATTATAAGGTATTTTCAATGATACACTGCATATTACATTATATTATAGGGTATTTTCAATGATACACTGCTTATTACGTTACATTATAAGGTATTTTCAATGATACACTGCATATTACGTTATATTATAAGGTATTTTCAATGGTAGACTGCAAATATTACATTATATTATAAGGTATTTTCAATGGTAGACTGCAAATATTACATTATATTATAAGGTATTATCAATGATACACTGCATAATACGTTATACTATAAGGTATTTTCAATGATAGACTGCATATTACGTTATATTAGAAGGTATTTTCAATGATACACTGCATATTACGTTATATTATAAGGTATTTTCAATGATATACTGCATATTACGTTATATTATAAGGCATTTTCAATGATAAACTGCATATTACGTTATATTATAAGGTATTTTCAATGATATACTGCATATTACGTTATATTATAAGGCATTTTCAATGACACACTGCATATTACGTTATATTATAAGGTATTTTCAATGATACACTGCATATTACGTTATATTATAAGGTATTTTCAATGATATACTGCATATTACGTTATATTATAAGGTATTTTCAATGATACACTGCATATTACGTTATATTATAAGGTATTTTCAATGATACACTGCATATTACGTTATATTATAAGGTATTTACAATGATATACTGCATATTACGTTATATTATAAGGCATTTTCAATGATAGACTGCATATTACGTTATATTATAGGTATTTTCAAAGATATACTGCATATTACGTTATATTATAAGGTATTTTCAATGGTAGACTGCAAATATTACATTATATTATAAGGTATTTTCAATGATACACTGCATATTACGTTATATTATAAGGTATTTTCAATGATACACTGCATATTACGTTATATTATAAGGTATTTTCAATGATATACTGCATATTACGTTATATTATAAGGCATTTTCAATGATACACTGCATATTACGTTATATTATAAGGTATTTTCAATGATATACTGCATATTACGTTATATTATAAGGCATTTTCAATGATAGACTGCATATTACGTTATATTATCACGTATTTTCAATGTTTGACTGCATATTACGTAATATTATAAGGTATTTTCAATGATAGACTGCAAATATTACATTATATTATAAGGTATTTTCAATGATACACTGCATATTACATTATATTATAGGGTATTTTCAATGATACACTGCTTATTACGTTACATTATAAGGTATTTTCAATGATACACTGCATATTACGTTATATTATAAGGTATTTTCAATGGTAGACTGCAAATATTACATTATATTATAAGGTATTTTCAATGGTAGACTGCAAATATTACATTATATTATAAGGTATTTTCAATGATACACTGCATAATACGTTATACTATAAGGTATTTTCAATGATAGACTGCATATTACGTTATATTATAAGGTATTTTCAATGATACACTGCATATTACGTTATATTATAAGGTATTTTCAATGATATACTGCATATTACGTTATATTATAAGGCATTTTCAATGATAGACTGCATATTACGTTATATTATAAGGTATTTTCAATGATACACTGCATATTACGAAATATTATAAGGCATTTTCAATGATACACTGAATATTACGTTATATTATAAGGTATTTTCAATGGTAGACTGCAAATATTACATTATATTATAAGGTATTTTCAATGATACACTGCATATTACGTTATACTATAAGGTATTTTCAATGATAGGCTGCATATCACGTTATATTATAAGGTATTTTCAATGATACACTGCATATTACGTTATATTATAAGGTATTTTCAATGATATACTGCATATTACGTTATATTATAAGGCATTTTCAATGATAGACTGCATATTACGTTATATTATAAGGTATTTTCAATGATATACTGCATATTACGTTATATTATCACGTATTTTCAATGTTTGACTGCATATTACGTAATATTATAAGGTATTTTCAATGATAGACTGCAAATATTACATTATATTATAAGGTATTTTCAATGATACACTGCATATTACATTATATTATAGGGTATTTTCAATGATACACTGCTTATTACGTTACATTATAAGGTATTTTCAATGATACACTGCATATTACGTTATATTATAAGGTATTTTCAATGGTAGACTGCAAATATTACATTATATTATAAGGTATTTTCAATGGTAGACTGCAAATATTACATTATATTATAAGGTATTATCAATGATACACTGCATAATACGTTATACTATAAGGTATTTTCAATGATAGACTGCATATTACGTTATATTAGAAGGTATTTTCAATGATACACTGCATATTACGTTATATTATAAGGTATTTTCAATGATATACTGCATATTACGTTATATTATAAGGCATTTTCAATGATACACTGCATATTACGTTACATTATAAGGTATTTTCAATGATACACTGCATATTACGTTATATTATAAGGTAGTTTCAATGATAGACTGCAAATATTACATTATATTATAAGGTATTTTCAATGATAGACTGCAAATATTACATTATATTATAAGGTATTTTCAATGATACACTGCATATTACGTTATACTATAAGGTATTTTCAATGATAGGCTGCATATCACGTTATATTATAAGGTATTTTCAATGATACACTGCATATTACGTTATATTATAAGGTATTTTCAATGATACACTGCATATTACGTTATATTATAAGTTATTTTCAATGATATACTGCATATTACGTTATATTATAAGGCATTTTCAATGATAGACTGCATATTACGTTATATTATCACGTATTTTCAATGTTTGACTGCATATTACGTAATATTATAAGGTATTTTCAATGATAGACTGCAAATATTACATTATATTATAAGGTATTTTCAATGATACACTGCATATTACATTATATTATAGGGTATTTTCAATGATACACTGCTTATTACGTTACATTATAAGGTATTTTCAATGATACACTGCATATTACGTTATATTATAAGGTATTTTCAATGGTAGACTGCAAATATTACATTATATTATAAGGTATTTTCAATGGTAGACTGCAAATATTACATTATATTATAAGGTATTATCAATGATACACTGCATAATACGTTATACTATAAGGTATTTTCAATGATAGACTGCATATTACGTTATATTAGAAGGTATTTTCAATGATACACTGCATATTACGTTATATTATAAGGTATTTTCAATGATATACTGCATATTACGTTATATTATAAGGCATTTTCAATGATAAACTGCATATTACGTTATATTATAAGGTATTTTCAATGATATACTGCATATTACGTTATATTATAAGGCATTTTCAATGACACACTGCATATTACGTTATATTATAAGGTATTTTCAATGATACACTGCATATTACGTTATATTATAAGGTATTTTCAATGATATACTGCATATTACGTTATATTATAAGGTATTTACAATGATACACTGCATATTACGTTATATTATAAGGTATTTTCAATGATACACTGCATATTACGTTATATTATAAGGTATTTACAATGATATACTGCATATTACGTTATATTATAAGGCATTTTCAATGATAGACTGCATATTACGTTATATTATAGGTAATTTTCAAAGATATACTGCATATTACGTTATATTATAAGGTATTTTCAATGGTAGACTGCAAATATTACATTATATTATAAGGTATTTTCAATGATACACTGCATATTACGTTATATTATAAGGTATTTTCAATGATACACTGCATATTACGTTATATTATAAGGTATTTTCAATGATATACTGCATATTACGTTATATTATAAGGCATTTTCAATGATACACTGCATATTACGTTATATTATAAGGCATTTTCAATGATATACTGCATATTACGTTATATTATAAGGCATTTTCAATGATATACTGCATATTACGTTATATTATCACGTATTTTCAATGGTTGACTGCATATTACGTAATATTATAAGGTATTTTCAATGATAGACTGCAAATATTACATTATATTATAAGGTATTTTCAATGATACACTGCATATTACATTATATTATAGGGTATTTTCAATGATACACTGCTTATTACGTTACATTATAAGGTATTTTTCAATGATACACTGCATATTACGTTATATTATAAGGTATTTTCAATGGTAGACTGCAAATATTACATTATATTATAAGGTATTTTCAATGGTAGGACTGCAAATATTACATTATATTATAAGGTATTTTCAATGATACACTGCATAATACGTTATACTATAAGGTATTTTCAATGATAGACTGCATATTACGTTATATTATAAGGTATTTTCAATGATACACTGCATATTACGTTATATTATAAGGTATTTTCAATGATATACTGCATATTACGTTATATTATAAGGCATTTTCAATGATAGACTGCATATTACGTTATATTATAAGGTATTTTCAATGATACACTGCATATTACGTTATATTATAAGGTATTTTCAATGATATACTGCATATACGTTATATTATAAGGTATTTTCAATGATACACTGCATATTACGTTATATTATAAGTTATTTTCAATGATATACTGCATATTACGTTATATTATAAGGCATTTTCAATGATAGACTGCATATTACGTTATATTATCACGTATTTTCAATGTTTGACTGCATATTACGTAATATTATAAGGTATTTTCAATGATAGACTGCAAATATTACATTATATTATAAGGTATTTTCAATGATACACTGCATATTACATTATATTATAGGGTATTTTCAATGATACACTGCTTATTACGTTACATTATAAGGTATTTTCAATGATACACTGCATATTACGTTATATTATAAGGTATTTTCAATGGTAGACTGCAAATATTACATTATATTATAAGGTATTTTCAATGGTAGACTGCAAATATTACATTATATTATAAGGTATTATCAATGATACACTGCATAATACGTTATACTATAAGGTATTTTCAATGATAGACTGCATATTACGTTATATTAGAAGGTATTTTCAATGATACACTGCATATTACGTTATATTATAAGGTATTTTCAATGATATACTGCATATTACGTTATATTATAAGGCATTTTCAATGATATTACGTTATATTATAAGGTATTTTCAATGATATACTGCATATTACGTTATATTATAAGGCATTTTCAATGACACACTGCATATTACGTTATATTATAAGGTATTTTCAATGATACACTGCATATTACGTTATATTATAAGGTATTTTCAATGATACACTGCATATTACGTTATATTATAAGGTATTTTCAATGATACACTGCATATTACGTTATATTATAAGGTATTTACAATGATATACTGCATATTACGTTATATTATAAGGCATTTTCAATGATAGACTGCATATTACGTTATATTATAGGTATTTTCAAAGATATACTGCATATTACGTTATATTATAAGGTATTTTCAATGGTAGACTGCAAATATTACATTATATTATAAGGTATTTTCAATGATACACTGCATATTACGTTATATTATAAGGTATTTTCAATGATACACTGCATATTACGTTATATTATAAGGTATTTTCAATGATATACTGCATATTACGTTATATTATAAGGCATTTTCAATGATACACTGCATATTACGTTATATTATAAGGTATTTTCAATGATATACTGCATATTACGTTATATTATAAGGCATTTTCAATGATAGACTGCATATTACGTTATATTATCACGTATTTTCAATGTTTGACTGCATATTACGTAATATTATAAGGTATTTTCAATGATAGACTGCAAATATTACATTATATTATAAGGTATTTTCAATGATACACTGCATATTACATTATATTATAGGGTATTTTCAATGATACACTGCTTATTACGTTACATTATAATGTATTTTCAATGATACACTGCATATTACGTTATATTATAAGGTATTTTCAATGGTAGACTGCAAATATTACATTATATTATAAGGTATTTTCAATGGTAGACTGCAAATATTACATTATATTATAAGGTATTTTCAATGATATACTGCATATTACGTTATATTATAAGGCATTTTCAATGATACACTGCATATTACGTTATATTATAAGGTATTTTCAATGATATACTGCATATTACGTTATATTATAAGGCATTTTCAATGATAGACTGCATATTACGTTATATTATCACGTATTTTCAATGTTTGACTGCATATTACGTAATATTATAAGGTATTTTCAATGATAGACTGCAAATATTACATTATATTATAAGGTATTTTCAATGATACACTGCATATTACATTATATTATAGGGTATTTTCAATGATACACTGCATAATACGTTATACTATAAGGTATTTTCAATGATAGACTGCATATTACGTTATATTATAAGGTATTTTCAATGATACACTGCATATTACGTTATATTATAAGGTATTTTCAATGATATACTGCATATTACGTTATATTATAAGGCATTTTCAATGATAGACTGCATATTACGTTATATTATAAGGTATTTTCAATGATACACTGCATATTACGTTATATTATAAGGTATTTTCAATGATATACTGCATATTACGTTATATTATAAGGCATTTTCAATGATAGACTGCATATTACGTTATATTATAAGGCATTTTCAATGATAGACTGCATATTACGTTATATTATCACGTATTTTCAATGATTGACTGCATATTACGTAATATTATAAGGTATTTTCAATGATAGACTGCAAATATTACATTATATTATAAGGTATTTTCAATGATACACTGCATATTACGTAATATTATAAGGCATTTTCAATGATACACTGCATATTACGTTATATTATAAGGTATTTTCAATGATACACTGCATATTACGTTATATTATAAGGCATTTTCAATGATAGACTGCATATTACGTTATATTATAAGGTATTTTCAATGATACACTGCATATTACGTTATATTATAAGGTATTTTCAATGATATACTGCATATTACGTTATATTATAAGGCATTTTCAATGATAGACTGCATATTACGTTATATTATAAGGCATTTTCAATGATAGACTGCATATTACGTTATATTATCACGTATTTTCAATGATTGACTGCATATTACGTAATATTATAAGGTATTTTCAATGATAGACTGCAAATATTACATTATATTATAAAGGTATTTTTCAATGATACACTGCATATTACGTTATATTATAAGGCATTTTCAATGACACACTGCATATTACGTTATATTATAAGGTATTTTCAATGATACACTGCATATTACGTTATATTATAAGGTATTTTTCAATGATATACTGCATATTACGTTATATTATAAGGTATTTTCAATGATACACTGCATATTACGTTATATATTATAAGGTATTTTCAATGATACACTGCATATTACGTTATATTATAAGGTATTTACAATGATATACTGCATATTACGTTATATTATAAGGCATTTTCAATGATAGACTGCATATTACGTTATATTATAGGTATTTTCAAAGATATACTGCATATTACGTTATATTATAAGGTATTTTCAATGGTAGACTGCAAATATTACATTATACTATAAGGTATTTTCAATGATAGACTGCATATTACGTTATATTAGAAGGTATTTTCAATGATACACTGCATATTACGTTATATTATAAGGTATTTTCAATGATATACTGCATATTACGTTATATTATAAGGTATTTTCAATGATATACTGCATATTACGTTATATTATAAGGCATTTTCAATGATACACTGCATATTACGTTATATTATAAGGTATTTTCAATGATATACTGCATATTACGTTATATTATAAGGCATTTTCAATGATAGACTGCATATTACGTTATATTATCACGTATTTTCAATGTTTGACTGCATATTACGTAATATTATAAGGTATTTTCAATGATAGACTGCAAATATTACATTATATTATAAGGTATTTTCAATGATACACTGCATATTACATTATATTATAGGGTATTTTCAATGATACACTGCTTATTACGTTACATTATAAGGTATTTTCAATGATACACTGCATATTACGTTATATTATAAGGTATTTTCAATGGTAGACTGCAAATATTACATTATATTATAAGGTATTTTCAATGGTAGACTGCAAATATTACATTATATTATAAGGTATTTTCAATGATACACTGCATAATACGTTATACTATAAGATATTTTCAATGATAGACTGCATATTACGTTATATTATAAGGTATTTTCAATGATACACTGCATATTACGTTATATTATAAGGTATTTTCAATGATATACTGCATATTACGTTATATTATAAGGCATTTTCAATGATAGACTGCATATTACGTTATATTATAAGGTATTTTCAATGATACACTGCATATTACGTTATATTATAAGGTATTTTCAATGATATACTGCATATTACGTTATATTATAAGGCATTTTCAATGATAGACTGCATATTACGTTATATTATAAGGCATTTTCAATGATAGACTGCATATTACGTTATATTATCACGTATTTTCAATGATTGACTGCATATTACGTAATATTATAAGGTATTTTCAATGATAGACTGCAAATATTACATTATATTATAAGGTATTTTCAATGCTACACTGCATATTACGTAATATTATAAGGCATTTTCAATGATACACTGCATATTACGTTATATTATAAGGTATTTTCAATGATACACTGCATATTACGTTATATTATAAGGCATTTTCAATGATAGACTGCATATTACGTTATATTATAAGGTATTTTCAATGATACACTGCATATTACGTTATATTATAAGGTATTTTCAATGATATACTGCATATTACGTTATATTATAAGGCATTTTCAATGATAGACTGCATATTACGTTATATTATAAGGCATTTTCAATGATAGACTGCATATTACGTTATATTATCACGTATTTTCAATGATTGACTGCATATTACGTAATATTATAAGGTATTTTCAATGATAGACTGCAAATATTACATTATATTATAAGGTATTATCAATGATACACTGCATATTACGAAATATTATAAGGCATTTTCAATGATACACTGAATATTACGTTATATTATAAGGTATTTTCAATGGTAGACTGCAAATATTACATTATATTATAAGGTATTTTCAATGATACACTGCATATTACGTTATACTATAAGGTATTTTCAATGATAGGCTGCATATCACGTTATATTATAAGGTATTTTCAATGATACACTGCATATTACGTTATATTATAAGGTATTTTCAATGATACACTGCATATTACGTTATATTATAAGGTATTTTCAATGATATACTGCATATTACGTTATATTATAAGGCATTTTCAATGATAGACTGCATATTACGTTATGTTATCACGTATTTTCAATGTTTGACTGCATATTACGTAATATTATAAGGTATTTTCAATGATACACTGCAAATATTACATTATATTATAAGGTATTTTCAATGATACACTGCATATTACGTTATATTATAAGGCATTTTCAATGACACACTGCATATTACGTTATATTATAAGGTATTTTCAATGATACACTGCATATTACGTTATATTATAAGGTATTTTCAATGATATACTGCATATTACGTTATATTATAAGGTATTTTCAATGATACACTGCATATTACGTTATATTATAAGGTATTTTCAATGATACACTGCATATTACGTTATATTATAAGGTATTTACAATGATATACTGCATATTACGTTATATTATAAGGCATTTTCAATGATAGACTGCATATTACGTTATATTATAGGTATTTTCAAAGATATACTGCATATTACGTTATATTATAAGGTATTTTCAATGGTAGACTGCAAATATTACATTATATTATAAGGTATTTTCAATGATACACTGCATATTACGTTATATTATAAGGTATTTTCAATGATACACTGCATATTACGTTATATTATAAGGTATTTTCAATGATATACTGCATATTACGTTATATTATAAGGCATTTACAATGATACACTGCATATTACGTTATATTATAAGGTATTTTCAATGATATACTGCATATTACGTTATATTATAAGGCATTTTCAATGATAGACTGCATATTACGTTATATTATCACGTATTTTCAATGTTTGACTGCATATTACGTAATATTATAAGGTATTTTCAATGATAGACTGCAAATATTACATTATATTATAAGGTATTTTCAATGATACACTGCATATGACATTATATTATAGGGTATTTTCAATGATACACTGCTTATTACGTTACATTATAAGGTATTTTCAATGATACACTGCATATTACGTTATATTATAAGGTATTTTCAATGATAGACTGCAAATATTACATTATATTATAAGGTATTTTCAATGATACACTGCATATTACGTAATATTATAAGGCATTTTCAATGATACACTGCATATTACGTTATATTATAAGGTATTTTCAATGATACACTGCATATTACGTTATATTATAAGGCATTTTCAATGATAGACTGCATATTACGTTATATTATAAGGTATTTTCAATGATACACTGCATATTACGTTATATTATAAGGTATTTTCAATGATATACTGCATATTACGTTATATTATAAGGCATTTTCAATGATAGACTGCATATTACGTTATATTATAAGGCATTTTCAATGATAGACTGCATATTACGTTATATTATCACGTATTTTCAATGATTGACTGCATATTACGTAATATTATAAGGTATTTTCAATGATAGACTGCAAATATTACATTATATTATAAGGTATTTTCAATGATACACTGCATATTACGAAATATTATAAGGCATTTTCAATGATACACTGAATATTACGTTATATTATAAGGTATTTTCAATGGTAGACTGCAAATATTACATTATATTATAAGGTATTTTCAATGATACACTGCATATTACGTTATACTATAAGGTATTTTCAATGATAGGCTGCATATCACGTTATATTATAAGGTATTTTCAATGATACACTGCATATTACGTTATATTATAAGGTATTTTCAATGATACACTGCATATTACGTTATATTATAAGGTATTTTCAATGATATACTGCATATTACGTTATATTATAAGGCATTTTCAATGATAGACTGCATATTACGTTATGTTATCACGTATTTTCAATGTTTGACTGCATATTACGTAATATTATAAGGTATTTTCAATGATACACTGCAAATATTACATTATATTATAAGGTATTTTCAATGATACACTGCATATTACGTTATATTATAAGGCATTTTCAATGACACACTGCATATTACGTTATATTATAAGGTATTTTCAATGATACACTGCATATTACGTTATATTATAAGGTATTTTCAATGATATACTGCATATTACGTTATATTATAAGGTATTTTCAATGATACACTGCATATTACGTTATATTATAAGGTATTTTCAATGATACACTGCATATTACGTTATATTATAAGGTATTTACAATGATATACTGCATATTACGTTATATTATAAGGCATTTTCAATGATAGACTGCATATTAAGTTATATTATAGGTATTTTCAAAGATATACTGCATATTACGTTATATTATAAGGTATTTTCAATGGTAGACTGCAAATATTACATTATATTATAAGGTATTTTCAATGATACACTGCATATTACGTTATATTATAAGGTATTTTCAATGATACACTGCATATTACGTTATATTATAAGGTATTTACAATGATATACTGCATATTACGTTATATTATAAGGCATTTTCAATGATAGACTGCATATTACGTTATATTATAAGGTATTTTCAATGATACACTGCATATTACGTTATATTATAAGGTATTTTCAGTGATACACTGCATATTACGTTATATTATAAGGTATTTTCAATGGTAGACTGCAAATATTACATTATATTATAAGGTATTTTCAATGGTAGACTGCAAATATTACATTATATTATAAGGTATTTTCAATGATACACTGCATAATACGTTATACTATAAGGTATTTTCAATGATAGACTGCATATTACGTTATATTATAAGGTATTTTCAATGATACACTGCATATTACGTTATATTATAAGGTATTTTCAATGATATACTGCATATTACGTTATATTATAAGGCATTTTCAATGATAGACTGCATATTACGTTATATTATAAGGCATTTTCAATGATAGACTGCATATTACGTTATATTATCACGTATTTTCAATGATTGACTGCATATTACGTAATATTATAAGGCATTTTCAATGATAGACTGCATATTACATTATATTATAGGGTATTTTCAATGATATACTGCATATTACGTTATATTATAAGGCATTTTCAATGATAGACTGCATATTACGTTATATTATCACGTATTTTCAATGATTGACTGCATATTACGTAATATTATAAGGTATTTTCAATGATAGACTGCAAATATTACATTATATTATAAGGTATTTTCAATGATACACTGCATATTACGAAATATTATAAGGCATTTTCAATGATACACTGAATATAACGTTATATTATAAGGTATTTTCAATGGTAGACTGCAAATATTACATTATATTATAAGGTATTTTCAATGATACACTGCATATTACGTTATACTATAAGGTATTTTCAATGATAGGCTGCATATCACGTTATATTATAAGGTATTTTCAATGATACACTGCATATTACGTTATATTATAAGGTATTTTCAATGATACACTGCATATTACGTTATATTATAAGGTATTTTCAATGATATACTGCATATTACGTTATATTATAAGGCATTTTCAATGATAGACTGCATATTACGTTATGTTATCACGTATTTTCAATGTTTGACTGCATATTACGTAATATTATAAGGTATTTTCAATGATACACTGCAAATATTACATTATATTATAAGGTATTTTCAATGATACACTGCATATTACGTTATATTATAAGGCATTTTCAATGACACACTGCATATTACGTTATATTATAAGGTATTTTCAATGATACACTGCATATTACGTTATATTATAAGGTATTTTCAATGATATACTGCATATTACGTTATATTATAAGGTATTTTCAATGATACACTGCATATTACGTTATATTATAAGGTATTTTCAATGATACACTGCATATTACGTTATATTATAAGGTATTTACAATGATATACTGCATATTACGTTATATTATAAGGCATTTTCAATGATAGACTGCATATTACGTTATATTATAGGTATTTTCAAAGATATACTGCATATTACGTTATATTATAAGGTATTTTCAATGGTAGACTGCAAATATTACATTATATTATAAGGTATTTTCAATGATACACTGCATATTACGTTATATTATAAGGTATTTTCAATGATACACTGCATATTACGTTATATTATAAGGTATTTACAATGATATACTGCATATTACGTTATATTATAAGGCATTTTCAATGATAGACTGCATATTACGTTATATTATAAGGTATTTTCAATGATACACTGCATATTACGTTATATTATAAGGTATTTTCAGTGATACACTGCATATTACGTTATATTATAAGGTATTTTCAATGGTAGACTGCAAATATTACATTATATTATAAGGTATTTTCAATGGTAGACTGCAAATATTACATTATATTATAAGGTATTTTCAATGATACACTGCATAATACGTTATACTATAAGGTATTTTCAATGATAGACTGCATATTACGTTATATTATAAGGTATTTTCAATGATACACTGCATATTACGTTATATTATAAGGTATTTTCAATGATATACTGCATATTACGTTATATTATAAGGCATTTTCAATGATAGACTGCATATTACGTTATATTATAAGGCATTTTCAATGATAGACTGCATATTACGTTATATTATCACGTATTTTCAATGATTGACTGCATATTACGTAATATTATAAGGCATTTTCAATGATAGACTGCATATTACATTATATTATAGGGTATTTTCTATGATATACTGCATATTACGTTATATTATAAGGCATTTTCAATGATAGACTGCATATTATGTTATATTATATGGTATTTTCAAAGATATACTGCATATTACGTTATATTATAAGGCATTTTCAATGATAGACTGCATATTACGTTATATTATCACGTATTTTCAATGATATACTGCATATTACGTTATATTATAAGGCATTTTCAATGATAGACTGCATATTACGTTATATTATCACGTATTTTCAATGATTGACTGCATATTACGTAATATTATAAGGTATTTTCAATGATAGACTGCATATTACGTTATATTATAAGGTATTTTCAATGATACACTGCATATTACGTTATATTATAAGGTATTTTCAATGATACACTGCATATTACGTTATATTATAAGGTATTTTCAGTGATACACTGCATATTACGTTATATTATAAGGTATTTTCAATGGTAGACTGCAAATATTACATTATATTATAAGGTATTTTCAATGGTAGACTGCAAATATTACATTATATTATAAGGTATTTTCAATGATACACTGCATAATACGTTATACTATAAGGTATTTTCAATGATAGACTGCATATTACGTTATATTATAAGGTATTTTCAATGATACACTGCATATTACGTTATATTATAAGGTATTTTCAATGATATACTGCATATTACGTTATATTATAAGGCATTTTCAATGATAGACTGCATATTACGTTATATTATAAGGCATTTTCAATGATAGACTGCATATTACGTTATATTATCACGTATTTTCAATGATTGACTGCATATTACGTAATATTATAAGGCATTTTCAATGATAGACTGCATATTACATTATATTATAGGGTATTTTCAATGATATACTGCATATTACGTTATATTATAAGGCATTTTCAATGATAGACTGCATATTACGTTATATTATCACGTATTTTCAATGATTGACTGCATATTACGTAATATTATAAGGTATTTTCAATGATAGACTGCAAATATTACATTATATTATAAGGTATTTTCAATGATACACTGCATATTACTAAATATTATAAGGCATTTTCAATGATACACTGAATATTACGTTATATTATAAGGTATTTTCAATGGTAGACTGCAAATATTACATTATATTATAAGGTATTTTCAATGATACACTGCATATTACGTTATACTATAAGGTATTTTCAATGATAGGCTGCATATCACGTTATATTATAAGGTATTTTCAATGATACACTGCATATTACGTTATATTATAAGGTATTTTCAATGATACACTGCATATTACGTTATATTATAAGGTATTTTCAATGATATACTGCATATTACGTTATATTATAAGGCATTTTCAATGATAGACTGCATATTACGTTATGTTATCACGTATTTTCAATGTTTGACTGCATATTACGTAATATTATAAGGTATTTTCAATGATACACTGCATATTACGTTATATTATAAGGCATTTTCAATGACACACTGCATATTACGTTATATTATAAGGTATTTTCAATGATACACTGCATATTACGTTATATTATAAGGTATTTTCAATGATATACTGCATATTACGTTATATTATAAGGTATTTTCAATGATACACTGCATATTACGTTATATTATAAGGTATTTTCAATGATACACTGCATATTACGTTATATTATAAGGTATTTACAATGATATACTGCATATTACGTTATATTATAAGGCATTTTCAATGATAGACTGCATATTACGTTATATTATAGGTATTTTCAAAGATATACTGCATATTACGTTATATTATAAGGTATTTTCAATGGTAGACTGCAAATATTACATTATATTATAAGGTATTTTCAATGATACACTGCATATTACGTTATATTATAAGGTATTTTCAATGATACACTGCATATTACGTTATATTATAAGGTATTTACAATGATATACTGCATATTACGTTATATTATAAGGCATTTTCAATGATAGACTGCATATTACGTTATATTATAAGGTATTTTCAATGATACACTGCATATTACGTTATATTATAAGGTATTTTCAGTGATACACTGCATATTACGTTATATTATAAGGTATTTTCAATGGTAGACTGCAAATATTACATTATATTATAAGGTATTTTCAATGGTAGACTGCAAATATTACATTATATTATAAGGTATTTTCAATGATACACTGCATAATACATTATACTATAAGGTATTTTCAATGATAGACTGCATATTACGTTATATTATAAGGTATTTTCAATGATACACTGCATATTACGTTATATTATAAGGTATTTTCAATGATATACTGCATATTACGTTATATTATAAGGCATTTTCAATGATAGACTGCATATTACGTTATATTATAAGGCATTTTCAATGATAGACTGCATATTACGTTATATTATCACGTATTTTCAATGATTGACTGCATATTACGTAATATTATAAGGCATTTTCAATGATAGACTGCATATTACATTATATTATAGGGTATTTTCTATGATATACTGCATATTACGTTATATTATAAGGCATTTTCAATGATAGACTGCATATTATGTTATATTATATGGTATTTTCAAAGATATACT
The DNA here is from genome assembly GCA_916610255.1 of Lasioglossum lativentre. NCBI lineage: Eukaryota > Metazoa > Arthropoda > Insecta > Hymenoptera > Halictidae > Lasioglossum > Lasioglossum lativentre. The sequence goes on from CAKAJI010000905.1 coordinate 127,166, forward strand.
GCATATTACGTTATATTATAAGGCATTTTCAATGATAGACTGCATATTACGTTATATTATCACGTATTTTCAATGATATACTGCATATTACGTTATATTATAAGGCATTTTCAATGATAGACTGCATATTACGTTATATTATCACGTATTTTCAATGATTGACTGCATATTACGTAATATTATAAGGTATTTTCAATGATAGACTGCATATTACGTTATATTATAAGGTATTTTCAATGATACACTGCATATTACGTTATATTATAAGGTATTTTCAATGATATACTGCATATTACGTTATATTATAAGGTATTTTCAATGATACACTGCATATTACGTTATATTATAAGGTATTTTCAATGATACACTGCATATTACGTTATATTATAAGGTATTTTCAATGGTAGACTGCAAATATTACATTATATTATAAGGTATTTTCAATGATACACTGCATATTACGTTATATTATAGGTATTTTCAAAGATATACTGCATATTACGTTATATTATAAGGCATTTTCAATGATAGACTGCATATTACGTTATATTATCACGTATTTTCAATGATATACTGCATATTACGTTATATTATAAGGCATTTTCAATGATAGACTGCATATTACGTTATATTATAAGGTATTTTCAATGATACACTGCATATTACGTTATATTATAAGGTATTTTCAATGATATACTGCATATTACGTTATATTATAAGGTATTTTCAATGATACACTGCATATTACGTTATATTATAAGGTATTTTCAAAGATATACTGCATATTACGTTATATTATAAGGTATTTTCAATGGTAGACTGCAAATATTACATTATATTATAAGGTATTTTCAATGATACACTGCATATACGTTATATTATAAGGTATTTTCAATGATACACTGCATATTACGTTATATTATAAGGTATTTTCAATGATATACTGCATATTACGTTATATTATAAGGCATTTTCAATGATACACTGCATATTACGTTATATTATAAGGTATTTTCAATGATATACTGCATATTACGTTATATTATAAGGCATTTTCAATGATAGACTGCATATTACGTTATATTATCACGTATTTTCAATGTTTGACTGCATATTACGTAATATTATAAGGTATTTTCAATGATAGACTGCAAATATTACATTATATTATAAGGTATTTTCAATGATACACTGCATATTACATTATATTATAGGGTATTTTCAATGATACACTGCTTATTACGTTACATTATAAGGTATTTTCAATGATACACTGCATATTACGTTATATTATAAGGTATTTTCAATGGTAGACTGCAAATATTACATTATATTATAAGGTATTTTCAATGGTAGACTGCAAATATTACATTATATTATAAGGTATTTTCAATGATACACTGCATAATACGTTATACTATAAGGTATTTTCAATGATAGACTGCATATTACGTTATATTATAAGGTATTTTCAATGATATACTGCATATTACGTTATATTATAAGGCATTTTCAATGATAGACTGCATATTACGTTATATTATAAGGCATTTTCAATGATAGACTGCATATTACGTTATATTATCACGTATTTTCAATGATTGACTGCATATTACGTAATATTATAAGGTATTTTCAATGATAGACTGCAAATATTACATTATATTATAAGGTATTTTCAATGATACACTGCATATTACGTAATATTATAAGGCATTTTCAATGATACACTGCATATTACGTTATATTATAAGGTATTTTCAATGATACACTGCATATTACGTTATATTATAAGGCATTTTCAATGATAGACTGCATATTACGTTATATTATAAGGTATTTTCAATGATACACTGCATATTACGTTATATTATAAGGTATTTTCAATGATATACTGCATATTACGTTATATTATAAGGCATTTTCAATGATAGACTGCATATTACGTTATATTATAAGGCATTTTCAATGATATACTGCATATTACGTTATATTATAAGGCATTTTCAATGATAGACTGCATATTACGTTATATTATAAGGTATTTTCAATGATACACTGCATATTACGTTATATTATAAGGTATTTTCAATGATATACTGCATATTACGTTATATTATAAGGCATTTTCAATGATAGACTGCATATTACGTTATATTATAAGGCATTTTCAATGATAGACTGCATATTACGTTATATTATCACGTATTTTCAATGATTGACTGCATATTACGTTATATTATAAGGTATTTTCAATGATAGACTGCAAATATTACATTATATTATAAGGTATTTTCAATGATACACTGCATATTACGTAATATTATAAGGCATTTTCAATGATACACTGCATATTACGTTATATTATAAGGTATTTTCAATGATACACTGCATATTACGTTATATTATAAGGCATTTTCAATGATAGACTGCATATTACGTTATATTATAAGGTATTTTCAATGATACACTGCATATTACGTTATATTATAAGGTATTTTCAATGATATACTGCATATTACGTTATATTATAAGGCATTTTCAATGATAGACTGCATATTACGTTATATTATAAGGCATTTTCAATGATAGACTGCATATTACGTTATATTATCACGTATTTTCAATGATTGACTGCATATTACGTAATATTATAAGGTATTTTCAATGATAGACTACAAATATTACATTATATTATAAGGTATTTTCAATGATACACTGCATATTACGTAATATTATAAGGCATTTTCAATGATACACTGCATATTACGTTATATTATAAGGTATTTTCAATGATACACTGCATATTACGTTATATTATAAGGCATTTTCAATGATAGACTGCATATTACGTTATATTATAAGGTATTTTCAATGATACACTGCATATTACGTTATATTATAAGGTATTTTCAATGATATACTGCATATTACGTTATATTATAAGGCATTTTCAATGATAGACTGCATATTACGTTATATTATAAGGCATTTTCAATGATAGACTGCATATTACGTTATATTATCACGTATTTTCAATGATTGACTGCATATTACGTAATATTATAAGGTATTTTCAATGATAGACTGCAAATATTACATTATATTATAAGGTATTTTCAATGATACACTGCATATTACGTTATATTATAAGGTATTTTCAATGATATACTGCATATTACGTTATATTATAAGGCATTTTCAATGATAGACTGCATATTACGTTATGTTATCACGTATTTTCAATGTTTGACTGCATATTACGTAATATTATAAGGTATTTTCAATGATACACTGCAAATATTACATTATATTATAAGGTATTTTCAATGATACACTGCATATTACGTTATATTATAAGGCATTTTCAATGACACACTGCATATTACGTTATATTATAAGGTATTTTCAATGATACACTGCATATTACGTTATATTATAAGGTATTTTCAATGATATACTGCATATTACGTTATATTATAAGGTATTTTCAATGATACACTGCATATTACGTTATATTATAAGGTATTTTCAATGATACACTGCATATAACGTTATATTATAAGGTATTTACAATGATATACTGCATATTACGTTATATTATAAGGCATTTTCAATGATAGACTGCATATTACGTTATATTATAGGTATTTTCAAAGATATACTGCATATTACGTTATATTATAAGGTATTTTCAATGGTAGACTGCAAATATTACATTATATTATAAGGTATTTTCAATGATACACTGCATATTACGTTATATTATAAGGTATTTTCAATGATACACTGCATATTACGTTATATTATAAGGTATTTACAATGATATACTGCATATTACGTTATATTATAAGGCATTTTCAATGATAGACTGCATATTACGTTATATTATAAGGTATTTTCAATGATACACTGCATATTACGTTATATTATAAGGTATTTTCAATGATACACTGCATATTACGTTATATTATAAGGTATTTTCAATGGTAGACTGCAAATATTACATTATATTATAAGGTATTTTCAATGGTAGACTGCAAATATTACATTATATTATAAGGTATTTTCAATGATACACTGCATAATACGTTATACTATAAGGTATTTTCAATGATAGACTGCATATTACGTTATATTATAAGGTATTTTCAATGATACACTGCATATTACGTTATATTATAAGGTATTTTCAATGATATACTGCATATTACGTTATATTATAAGGCATTTTCAATGATAGACTGCATATTACGTTATATTAGGCATTTTCAATGATAGACTGCATATTACGTTATATTATCACGTATTTTCAATGATTGACTGCATATTACGTAATATTATAAGGCATTTTCAATGATAGACTGCATATTACATTATATTATAGGGTATTTTCAATGATATACTGCATATTACGTTATATTATAAGGCATTTTCAATGATAGACTGCATATTATGTTATATTATATGGTATTTTCAAAGATATACTGCATATTACGTTATATTATAAGGCATTTTCAATGATAGACTGCATATTACGTTATATTATCACGTATTTTCAATGATATACTGCATATTACGTTATATTATAAGGCATTTTCAATGATAGACTGCATATTACGTTATATTATCACGTATTTTCAATGATTGACTGCATATTACGTAATATTATAAGGTATTTTCAATGATAGACTGCATATTACGTTATATTATAAGGTATTTTCAATGATACACTGCATATTACGTTATATTATAAGGTATTTTCAATGATATACTGCATATTACGTTATATTATAAGGTATTTTCAATGATACACTGCATATTACGTTATATTATAAGGTATTTTCAATGATACACTGCATATTACGTTATATTATAAGGTATTTACAATGTTATACTGCATATTACGTTATATTATAAGGCATTTTCAATGATAGACTGCATATTACGTTATATTATAGGTATTTTCAAAGATATACTGCATATTACGTTATATTATAAGGCATTTTCAATGATAGACTGCATATTACGTTATATTATCACGTATTTTCAATGATATACTGCATATTACGTTATATTATAAGGCATTTTCAATGATAGACTGCATATTACGTTATATTATCACGTATTTTCAATGATTGACTGCATATGACGTAATATTATAAGGTATTTTCAATGATAGACTGCAAATATTACATTATATTATAAGGTATTTTCAATGATACACTGCATATTACGTTATATTATCAGGTATTTTCAATGATACACTGCATATTACGTTATATTATAAGGTATTTTCAGTGATACACTGCATATTACGTTATATTATAAGGTATTTTCAATGGTAGACTGCAAATATTACATTATATTATAAGGTATTTTCAATGGTAGACTGCATATTACGTTATATTATAAGGCATTTTCAATGATAGACTGCATATTACGTTATATTATAAGGCATTTTCAATGATAGACTGCATATTACGTTATATTATCACGTATTTTCAATGATTGACTGCATATTACGTAATATTATAAGGCATTTTCAATGATAGACTGCATATTACATTATATTATAGGGTATTTTCAATGATATACTGCATATTACGTTATATTATAAGGCATTTTCAATGATAGACTGCATATTACGTTATATTATAAGGTATTTTCAAAGATATACTGCATATTACGTTATATTATAAGGCATTTTCAATGATAGACTGCATATTACGTTATATTATCACGTATTTTCAATGATATACTGCATATTACGTTATATTATAAGGCATTTTCAATGATAGACTGCATATTACGTTATATTATCACGTATTTTCAATGATTGACTGCATATTACGTAATATTATAAGGTATTTTCAATGATAGACTGCATATTACGTTATATTATAAGGTATTTTCAATGATACACTGCATATTACGTTATATTATAAGGTATTTTCAATGATATACTGCATATTACGTTATATTATAAGGTATTTTCAATGATACACTGCATATTACGTTATATTATAAGGTATTTTCAATGATACACTGCATATTACGTTATATTATAAGGTATTTACAATGTTATACTGCATATTACGTTATATTATAAGGCATTTTCAATGATAGACTGCATATTACGTTATATTATAGGTATTTTCAAAGATATACTGCATATTACGTTATATTATAAGGCATTTTCAATGATAGACTGCATATTACGTTATATTATCACGTATTTTCAATGATACACTGCATATTACGTTATATTATAAGGCATTTTCAATGATAGACTGCATATTACGTTATATTATCACGTATTTTCAATGATTGACTGCATATGACGTAATATTATAAGGTATTTTCAATGATAGACTGCAAATATTACATTATATTATAAGGTATTTTCAATGATACACTGCATATTACGTTATATTATCAGGTATTTTCAATGATACACTGCATATTACGTTATATTATAAGGTATTTTCAATGATACACTGCATATTACGTTATATTATAAGGTATTTTCAATGGTAGACTGCAAATATTACATTATATTATAAGGTATTTTCAATGGTAGACTGCATATTACGTTATATTATAAGGCATTTTCAATGATAGACTGCATATTACGTTATATTATAAGGCATTTTCAATGATAGACTGCATATTACGTTATATTATCACGTATTTTCAATGATTGACTGCATATTACGTAATATTATAAGGCATTTTCAATGATAGACTGCATATTACATTATATTATAGGGTATTTTCAATGATATACTGCATATTACGTTATATTATAAGGCATTTTCAATGATAGACTGCATATTACGTTATATTATAAGGTATTTTCAAAGATATACTGCATATTACGTTATATTATAAGGCATTTTCAATGATAGACTGCATATTACGTTATATTATCACGTATTTTCAATGATATACTGCATACTACGTTATATTATAAGGCATTTTCAAAGATAGACTGCATATTACGTTATATTATCACGTATTTTCAATGATTGACTGCATATTACGTAATATTATAAGGTATTTTCAATGATAGACTGCATATTACGTTATATTATAAGGTATTTTCAATGATACACTGCATATTACGTTATATTATAAGGTATTTTCAATGATACACTGCATATTACGTTATATTATAAGGTATTTTCAATGATACACTGCATATTACGTTATATTATAAGGTATTTACAATGATATACTGCATATTACGTTATATTATAAGGCATTTTCAATGATAGACTGCATATTACGTTATATTATAGGTATTTTCAAAGATATACTGCATATTACGTTATATTATAAGGCATTTTCAATGATAGACTGCATATTACGTTATATTATAAGGTATTTTCAATGATACACTGCATATTACGTTATATTATAAGGTATTTACAATGATATACTGCATATTACGTTATATTATAAGGCATTTTCAATGATAGACTGCATATTACGTTATATTATAGGTATTTTCAAAGATATACTGCATATTACGTTATATTATAAGGTATTTTCAATGGTAGACTGCAAATATTACATTATATTATAAGGTATTTTCAATGATACACTGCATATTACGTTATATTATAAGGTATTTTCAATGATACACTGCATATTACGTTATATTATAAGGTATTTACAATGATATACTGCATATTACGTTATATTATAAGGCATTTTCAATGATAGACTGCATATTACGTTATATTATAGGTATTTTCAAAGATATACTGCATATTACGTTATATTATAAGGCATTTTCAATGATAGACTGCATATTACGTTATATTATAAGGTATTTTCAATGATACACTGCATATTACGTTATATTATAAGGTATTTACAATGATATACTGCATATTACGTTATATTATAAGGCATTTTCAATGATAGACTGCATATTACGTTATATTATAGGTATTTTCAAAGATATACTGCATATTACGTTATATTATAAGGTATTTTCAATGGTAGACTGCAAATATTACATTATATTATAAGGTATTTTCAATGATACACTGCATATTACGTTATATTATAAGGTATTTTCAATGATACACTGCATATTACGTTATATTATAAGGTATTTACAATGATATACTGCATATTACGTTATATTATAAGGCATTTTCAATGATAGACTGCATATTACGTTATATTATAAGGTATTTTCAATGATACACTGCATATTACGTTATATTATAAGGTATTTTCAGTGATACACTGCATATTACGTTATATTATAAGGTATTTTCAATGGTAGACTGCAAATATTACATTATATTATAAGGTATTTTCAATGGTAGACTGCAAATATTACATTATATTATAAGGTATTTTCAATGATACACTGCATAATACGTTATACTATAAGGTATTTTCAATGATAGACTGCATATTACGTTATATTATAAGGTATTTTCAATGATACACTGCATATTACGTTATATTATAAGGTATTTTCAATGATATACTGCATATTACGTTATATTATAAGGCATTTTCAATGATAGACTGCATATTACGTTATATTATAAGGCATTTTCAATGATAGACTGCATATTACGTTATATTATCACGTATTTTCAATGATTGACTGCATATTACGTAATATTATAAGGCATTTTCAATGATAGACTGCATATTACATTATATTATAGGGTATTTTCAATGATATACTGCATATTACGTTATATTATAAGGCATTTTCAATGATAGACTGCATATTATGTTATATTATATGGTATTTTCAAAGATATACTGCATATTACGGTATATTATAAGGCATTTTCAATGATAGACTGCATATTACGTTATATTATCACGTATTTTCAATGATATACTGCATATTACGTTATATTATAAGGCATTTTCAATGATAGACTGCATATTACGTTATATTATCACGTATTTTCAATGATTGACTGCATATTACGTAATATTATAAGGTATTTTCAATGATAGACTGCATATTACGTTATATTATAAGGTATTTTCAATGATACACTGCATATTACGTTATATTATAAGGTATTTTCAATGATATACTGCATATTACGTTATATTATAAGGTATTTTCAATGATACACTGCATATTACGTTATATTATAAGGTATTTTCAATGATACACTGCATATTACGTTATATTATAAGGTATTTACAATGTTATACTGCATATTACGTTATATTATAAGGCATTTTCAATGATAGACTGCATATTACGTTATATTATAGGTATTTTCAAAGATATACTGCATATTACGTTATATTATAAGGCATTTTCAATGATAGACTGCATATTACGTTATATTATCACGTATTTTCAATGATATACTGCATATTACGTTATATTATAAGGCATTTTCAATGATAGACTGCATATTACGTTATATTATCACGTATTTTCAATGATTGACTGCATATGACGTAATATTATAAGGTATTTTCAATGATAGACTGCAAATATTACATTATATTATAAGGTATTTTCAATGATACACTGCATATTACGTTATATTATCAGGTATTTTCAATGATAGACTGCATATTACGTTATATTATAAGGTATTTTCAGTGATACACTGCATATTACGTTATATTATAAGGTATTTTCAATGGTAGACTGCAAATATTACATTATATTATAAGGTATTTTCAATGGTAGACTGCATATTACGTTATATTATAAGGCATTTTCAATGATAGACTGCATATTACGTTATATTATAAGGCATTTTCAATGATAGACTGCATATTACGTTATATTATCACGTATTTTCAATGATTGACTGCATATTACGTAATATTATAAGGCATTTTCAATGATAGACTGCATATTACATTATATTATAGGGTATTTTCAATGATATACTGCATATTACGTTATATTATAAGGCATTTTCAATGATAGACTGCATATTACGTTATATTATAAGGTATTTTCAAAGATATACTGCATATTACGTTATATTATAAGGCATTTTCAATGATAGACTGCATATTACGTTATATTATCACGTATTTTCAATGATATACTGCATACTACGTTATATTATAAGGCATTTTCAAAGATAGACTGCATATTACGTTATATTATCACGTATTTTCAATGATTGACTGCATATTACGTAATATTATAAGGTATTTTCAATGATAGACTGCATATTACGTTATATTATAAGGTATTTTCAATGATACACTGCATATTACGTTATATTATAAGGTATTTTCAATGATACACTGCATATTACGTTATATTATAAGGTATTTTCAATGATACACTGCATATTACGTTATATTATAAGGTATTTACAATGATATACTGCATATTACGTTATATTATAAGGCATTTTCAATGATAGACTGCATATTACGTTATATTATAGGTATTTTCAAAGATATACTGCATATTACGTTATATTATAAGGCATTTTCAATGATAGACTGCATATCACGTTATATTATAAGGTATTTTCAATGATACACTGCATATTACGTTATATTATAAGGTATTTTCAATGATTGACTGTATATTACGTAACATTATAAGGTATTTTCAATGATATACTGCATATTACGTTATATTATAAGGCATTTTCAATGATACACTGCATATTACGTTGTATTAGAAGGCATTTTCAATGATAGACTGCATATTACGTTATATTATCACGTATTTTCAATGGTAGACTGCAAATATTACATTATATTATAAGGTATTTTCAATGATACACTGCATATTACGTTATACTATAAGGTATTTTCAATGATAGACTGCATATCACGTTATATTATAAGGTATTTTCAATGATAGACTGCATATCACGTTATATTATAAGGTATTTTCAATGATACACTGATATTACGTTATATTATAAGGTATTTTCAATGATACACTGCATATTACGTTATATTATAAGGTATTTTCAATGATATACTGCTTATTACGTTACATTATAAGGTATTTTCAATGGTAGACTGCAAATATTACATTATATTATAAGGTATTTTCAATGATACACTGCATATTACGTTATATTATAAGGTATTTTCAATGGTAGACTGCAAATATTACATTATATTATAAGGTATTTTCAATGATACACTGCTTATTACGTAATATTATAAGGCATTTTCAATGATACACTGCATATTACGTTATATTATAAGGCATTTTCAATGATAGACTGCATATTACGTTATATTATAAGGTATTTTCAATTATATACTGCATATTACGTTATATTATAAGGCATTTTCAATGATAGACTGCATATTACGTTATATTATCACGTATTTTCAATGATTGACTGTATATTACGTAACATTATAAGGTATTTTCAATGATATACTGCATATTACGTTATATTATAAGGCATTTTCAATGATACACTGCATATTACGTTGTATTATAAGGCATTTTCAATGATAGACTGCATATTACGTTATATTATCACGTATTTTCAATGGTAGACTGCAAATATTACATTATAATATAAGGTATTTTCAATGATACACTGCATATTACGTTATACTATAAGGTATTTTCAATGATAGACTGCATATCACGTTATATTATAAGGTATTTTCAATGATAGACTGCATATCACGTTATATTATAAGGTATTTTCAATGATACACTGCATATTACGGTATATTATAAGGTATTTTCAATGATACACTGCATATTACGTTATATTATAAGGTATTTTCAATGATATACTGCATATTACGTTATATTATAAGGCATTTTCAATGATAGACTGCAAATATTACATTATATTATAAGGTATTTTCAACGATACACTGCATATTACATTATATTATAGGGTATTTTCAATGATCCACTGCTTATTACGTTACATTATAAGGTATTTTCAATGATACACTGCATATTACGTTATATTATAAGGTATTTTCAATGGTAGACTGCAAATATTACATTATATTATATCTATTTTCAATGATGCACTGCATATTACGTTATATTATAAGGTATTTTCAATGGTAGACTGCAAATATTACATTATATTATAAGGTATTTTCAATGATACACTGCATATTACGTTATACTATAAGGTATTTTCAATGATAGGCTGCATATCACGTTATATTATAAGGTATTTTCAATGATACACTGCATATTACGTTATATTATAAGGTATTTTCAATGATACACTGCATATTACGTTATATTATAAGGTATTTTCAATGATATACTGCATATTACGTTATATTATAAGGCATTTTCAATGATAGACTGCATATTACGTTATATTATAAGGTATTTTCAATGATATACTGCATATTACGTTATATTATAAGGCATTTTCAATGATAGACTGCATATTACGTTATATTATCACGTATTTTCAATGATTGACTGTATATTAAGTTATATTATCACGTATTTTCAATGGTAGACTGCAAATATTACATTATATTATAAGGTATTTTCAATGATACACTGCATATTACGTTATACTATAAGGTATTTTCAATGATAGACTGCATATCACGTTATATTATAAGGTATTTTCAATGATAGACTCCATATCACGTTATATTATAAGGTATTTTCAATGATACACTGCATATTACGTTATATTATAAGGTATTTTCAATGATACACTGCATATTACGTTATATTATAAGGTATTTTCAATGATATACTGCATATTACGTTTTATTATAAGGCATTTTCAATGATAGACTGCATATTACGTTATATTATAAGGTATTTTCAATGATATACTGCATATTACGTTATATTATAAGGCATTTTCAATGATAGACTGCATATTACGTTATATTATCACGTATTTTCAATGATTGACTGTATATTACGTAACATTATAAGGTATTTTCAATGATATACTGCATATTACGTTATATTATAAGGCATTTTCAATGATACACTGCATATTACGTTGTATTATAAGGCATTTTCAATGATACACTGCATATTACGTTGTATTATAAGGCATTTTCAATGATAGACTGCATATTACGTTATATTATCACGTATTTTCAATGGTCGACTGCAAATATTACATTATATTATAAGGTATTTTCAATGATACACTGCATATTACGTTATACTATAAGGTATTTTCAATGATAGACTGCATATCACGTTATATTATAAGGTATTTTCAATGATAGACTGCATATCACGTTATATTATAACGTATTTTCAATGATACACTGCATATTACGTTATATTATAAGGTATTTTCAATGATACACTGCAAATATTACATTATATTATAAGGTATTTTCAACGATACACTGCATATTACATTATATTATAGGGTATTTTCAATGATCGACTGCATATTACGTTATATTATAAGGTATTTTGAATGATACTCTGCATATTACGTTACATTACAAGACATTTTGAATGATACACTGCTTATTACGTTACATTATAAGGTATTTTCAATGATACACTGCATATTACGTTATATTATAAGGTATTTTCAATGATACACTGCATATTACGTTATATTATAAGGTATTTTCAATGATATACTGCATATTACGTTATATTATAAGGCATTTTCAATGATACTCTGCATATTACTATATATTATAAGGCATTTTCAATGATACACTGCATATTACGCTTATATTATAAGGTATTTTCAATGATACACTGCATATTACGTTATACTATAAGGTATTTTCAATGATAGACTGCATATCACGTTATATTATAAGATATTTTCAATGATAGACTGCATATCACGTTATATTATAAGGTATTTTCAATGATACACTGCATATTACGTTATATTATAAGGTATTTTCAATGATACACTGCATATTACGTTATATTATAAGGTATTTTCAATGATATACTGCATATTACGTTATATTATAAGGCATTTTCAATGATAGACTGCAAATATTACATTATATTATAAGGTATTTTCAACGATACACTGCATATTACATTATATTATAGGGTATTTTCAATGATCCACTGCATATTACGTTATATTATAAGGTATTTTGAATGATACTCTGCATATTACGTTACATTACAAGACATTTTGAATGATACACTGCTTATTACGTTACATTATAAGGTATTTTCAGTGATACACTGCATATTACGTTATATTATAAGGTATTTTCAATGATACACTGCATATTACGTTATATTATAAGGTATTTTCAATGATATACTGCATATTACGTTATATTATAAGGCATTTTCAATGATACTCTGCATATTACTATATATTATAAGGCATTTTCAATGATACACTGCATATTACGCTTATATTATAAGGTATTTTCAATGATACACTCCATATTACGTTACATAATAAGGTATTTTCAATGATACACTGTATATTACGTAACATTATAAGGTATTTTCAATGATATACTGCATATTACGTTATATTATAAGGCATTTTCAATGATACACTGCATATTACGTTGTATTATAAGGTATTTCCAACGATAGACTGCATATCACGTTATATTATAAGGTATTTTCAATGATACACTGCATATTACGTTACATTATAAGGTATTGTCACTGATACACTGCATATTACATTATATTATAAGATATTTTCAATGATAGACTGCATATTACATTACATTATAATGTATTTTCAATGATACACTGCATATTACGTTACATTATAAGGTATTTTCAATGATACACTGCATATTACGTTATATTATAAGGTATTTTCAATGATACACTGCATATTACGATATATTATAAGGTATTTTCAATGATACACTGCTTATTACGTTACATTATAAGGTATTTTCAATGATACACTGCTTATTACGTTATATTATAAGGTATTTTCAATGATACACTGCATATTACGTTATATTATAAGGCATTTTCAATGATACTCTGCATATTACTATATATTATAAGGCATTTTCAATGATACACTGCATATTACGCTTATATTATAAGGTATTTTCAATGATACACTGCATATTACGTTATACTATAAGGTATTTTCAATGATACACTGCATATTACGTTATATTATAAGGTATTTTCAATGATATACTGCATATTACGTTATATTATAAGGCATTTTCAATGATACTCTGCATATTACTATATATTATAAGGCATTTTCAATGATACACTGCATATTACGCTTATATTATAAGGTATTTTCAATGATACACTCCATATTACGTTACATAATAAGGTATTTTCAATGATACACTGTATATTACGTAACATTATAAGGTATTTTCAATGATATACTGCATATTACGTTACATTATAAGGCATTTTCAATGACACACTGCATATTACGTTGTATTATAAGGTATTTCCAATGATAGACTGCATATCACGTTATATTATAAGGTATTTTCAATGATACACTGCATATTACGTTACATTATAAGGTATTGTCACTGATACACTGCATATTACATTATATTATAAGATATTTTCAATGATAGACTGCATATTACATTACATTATAATGTATTTTCAATGATACACTGCATATTACGTTACATTATAAGGTATTTTCAATGATACACTGCATATTACGTTATATTATAAGGTATTTTCAATGATACACTGCATATTACGATATATTATAAGGTATTTTCAATGATACACTGCTTATTACGTTACATTATAAGGTATTTTCAATGATACACTGCTTATTACGTTATATTATAAGGTATTTTCAATGATACACTGCATATTACGTTATATTATAAGGTATTTTCAATGATATACTGCATATTACGTTATATTATAAGGCATTTTCAATGATAGACTGCATATTACGTTATATTATAAGGTATATTCCATGATACATTGCATATTACGTTATATTATAAGATATTTTCAATGATAGACTGCATATTATAATATATTATATGATATTTTCAATGATACACTGCATATTACGTTATATTATAAGGCACTTTCAATAATACTCTGCATATTACGATACATTACAAGATATTTTCAATGATACACTGCTTATTACATTACATTATAAGGTATTTTCAATGATATACTGCATATTACGTAATATTATAAGGTATTTTCAATGATAGACTGCAAATATTACATTATATTATAAGGTATTTTCAATGATACACTGCATATTACGTAATATTATAAGGCATTTTCAATGATACACTGCATATTACGTTATATTATAAGGTATTTTCAATGATACACTGCATATTACGTTATATTATAAGGCATTTTCAATGATACTCTGCATATTACGTTATATTATAAGGTATTTTCAATGATACACAACAAATTACCATATATTATAAGGTATTTTCAATGATACACTGCATATTACGTTATACTATAAGGTATTTTCAATGATAGACTGCATATCACGTTATATTATAAGATATTTTCAATGATAGACTGCATATCACGTTATATTATAAGGTATTTTCAATGATACACTGCATATTACGTTATATTATAAGGTATTTTCAATGATACACTGCATATTACGTTATATTATAAGGTATTTTCAATGATATACTGCATATTACGTTATATTATAAGGCATTTTCAATGATAGACTGCAAATATTACATTATATTATAAGGTATTTTCAACGATACACTGCATATTACATTATATTATAGGGTATTTTCAATGATCCACTGCATATTACGTTATATTATAAGGTATTTTGAATGATACTCTGCATATTACGTTACATTACAAGACATTTTGAATGATACACTGCTTATTACGTTACATTATAAGGTATTTTCAATGATACACTGCATATTACGTTATATTATAAGGTATTTTCAATGATACACTGCATATTACGTTATATTATAAGGTATTTTCAATGATATACTGCATATTACGTTATATTATAAGGCATTTTCAATGATACTCTGCATATTACTATATATTATAAGGCATTTTCAATGATACACTGCATATTACGCTTATATTATAAGGTATTTTCAATGATACACTCCATATTACGTTACATAATAAGGTATTTTCAATGATACACTGTATATTACGTAACATTATAAGGTATTTTCAATGATATACTGCATATTACGTTACATTATAAGGCATTTTCAATGATACACTGCATATTACGTTGTATTATAAGGTATTTCCAATGATAGACTGCATATCACGTTATATTATAAGGTATTTTCAATGATACACTGCATATTACGTTACATTATAAGGTATTGTCACTGATACACTGCATATTACATTATATTATAAGATATTTTCAATGATAGACTGCATATTACATTACATTATAATGTATTTTCAATGATACACTGCATATTACGTTACATTATAAGGTATTTTCAATGATACACTGCATATTACGTTATATTATAAGGTATTTTCAATGATACACTGCATATTACGATATATTATAAGGTATTTTCAATGATACACTGCTTATTACGTTACATTATAAGGTATTTTCAATGATACACTGCATATTACGTTATATTATAAGGTATTTTCAATGATACACTGCATATTACGTTATATTATAAGGTATTTTCAATGATATACTGCATATTACGTTATATTATAAGGCATTTTCAATGATAGACTGCATATTACGTTATATTATAAGGTATATTCCATGATACATTGCATATTACGTTATATTATAAGATATTTTCAATGATAGACTGCATATTATAATATATTATATGATATTTTCAATGATACACTGCATATTACGTTATATTATAAGGCACTTTCAATAATACTCTGCATATTACGATACATTACAAGATATTTTCAATGATACACTGCTTATTACATTACATTATAAGGTATTTTCAATGATATACTGCATATTACGTAATATTATAAGGTATTTTCAATGATAGACTGCAAATATTACATTATATTATAAGGTATTTTCAATGATACACTGCATATTACGTAATATTATAAGGCATTTTCAATGATACACTGCATATTACGTTATATTATAAGGTATTTTCAATGATACACTGCATATTACGTTATATTATAAGGCATTTTCAATGATACTCTGCATATTACGTTATATTATAAGGTATTTTCAATGATACACAACAAATTACCATATATTATAAGGTATTTTCAATGATACACTGCATATTACGTTATATTATAAGGTATTTTCAATGATACATTGCTTATTACGTTACATTATAAGGTATTTTCAATGATACACTGCATATTACGTTGTATTATAAGGTATTTTCAATGATAGACTGCATATCACGTTATAATATAAGGTATTTTCAATGCTAGACTGCATATCACGTTATATTATAAGGTATTTTCAATGATACACTGCATATTACGTTATATTATAAGGTATTTTCAATGATACACTGCATATTACGTTATATTATAAGGTATTTTTCAATGATATACTGCATATTACGTTATATTATAAGGCATTTTTCAATGATAGACTGCAAATATTACATTATATTATAAGGTATTTTCAACGATACACTGCATATTACATTATATTATAGGGGTATTTTCAATGATCCACTGCATATTACGTTATATTATAAGGTATTTTGAATGATACTCTGCATATTACGTTACATTACAAGACATTTTGAATGATACACTGCTTATTCCGTTACATTATAAGGTATTTTCAATGATACACTGCATATTACGTTATATTATAAGGTATTTTCAATGGTAGACTGCAAATATTACATTATATTATAAGGTATTTTCAATGATACACTGCATATTACGTAATATTATAAGGTATTTTCAATGATACTCTGCATATTACGTTATATTATAAGGTATTTTCAATGATACACTGCATATTACGTTATATTATAAGGTATTTTCAATGATATACTGCATATTACGTTATATTATAAGGCATTTTCAATGATACTGTGCATATTACTATATATTATAAGGCATTTTCAATGATACACTGCATATTACGCTTATATTATAAGGTATTTTCAATGATACACTCCATATTACGTTACATAATAAGGTATTTTCAATGATACACTGTATATTACGTAACATTATAAGGTATTTTCAATGATATACTGCATATTACGTTATATTATAAGGCATTTTCAATGATACACTGCATATTACGTTATATTATAAGGTATTTTCAATGATATACTGCATATTACGTTATATTATAGGCATTTTCAATGATAGACTGCAAATATTACATTATATTATAAGGTATTTTCAACGATACACTGCATATTACATTATATTATAGGGTATTTTCAATGATCCACTGCATATTACGTTATATTATTAGGTATTTTGAATGATACTCTGCATATTACGTTACATTACAAGACATTTTGAATGATACACTGCTTATTCCGTTACATTATAAGGTATTTTCAATGATACACTGCATATTACGTTATATTATAAGGTATTTTCAATGG
This sequence comes from Lasioglossum lativentre, assembly GCA_916610255.1. Lineage (NCBI taxonomy): Eukaryota > Metazoa > Arthropoda > Insecta > Hymenoptera > Halictidae > Lasioglossum > Lasioglossum lativentre. The sequence continues at coordinate 146,666 of CAKAJI010000905.1, forward strand.
TAGACTGCAAATATTACATTATATTATAAGGTATTTTCAATGATACACTGCATATTACGTTATATTATAAGGTATTTTCAATGATACTCTGCATATTACGTTATATTATAAGGTATTTTCAATGATACACTGCATATTACGTTATATTATAAGGTATTTTCAATGATATACTGCATATTACGTTATATTATAAGGCATTTTCAATGATACTGTGCATATTACTATATATTATAAGGCATTTTCAATGATACACTGCATATTACGCTTATATTATAAGGTATTTTCAATGATACACTCCATATTACGTTACATAATAAGGTATTTTCAATGATACACTGTATATTACGTAACATTATAAGGTATTTTCAATGATATACTGCATATTACGTTATATTATAAGGCATTTTCAATGATACACTGCATATTACGTTGTATTATAAGGTATTTTCAATGATAGACTGCATATCACGTTATATTATAAGGTATTTTCAATGATAGACTGCATATCACGTTATATTATAAGGTATTTTCAATGATACACTGCATATTACGTTATATTATAAGGTATTTTCAATGATACACTGCATATTACGTTATATTATAAGGTATTTTTCAATGATATACTGCATATTACGTTATATTATAAGGCATTTTCAATGATAGACTGCAAATATTACATTATATTATAAGGTATTTTCAACGATACACTGCATATTACATTATATTATAGGGTATTTTTCAATGATCCACTGCATATTACGTTATATTATAAGGTATTTTGAATGATACTCTGCATATTACGTTACATTACAAGACATTTTGAATGATACACTGCTTATTACGTTACATTATAAGGTATTTTCAATGATACACTGCATATTACGTTATATTATAAGGTATTTTCAATGGTAGACTGCATATATTACATTATGTTATAAGGTATTTTCAATGATACACTGCATATTACGTTGTATTATAAGGCATTTTCAATGATAGACTGCATATTACGTTATATTATCACGTATTTTCAATGGTAGACTGCAAATATTACATTATATTATAAGGTATTTTCAATGATACACTGCATATTACGTTATACTATAAGGTATTTTCAATGATAGACTGCATATCACGTTATATTATAAGATATTTTCAATGATAGACTGCATATCACGTTATATTATAAGGTATTTTCAATGATACACTGCACATTACGTTATATTATAAGGTATTTTCAATGATACACTGCATATTACGTTATATTATAAGGTATTTTGAATGATACTCTGTATATTACGTTACATTACAAGATATTTTCAATGATACACTGCTTATTACGTTACATTATAAGGTATTTTCAATGATACACTGCTTATTACGTTACATTATAAGGTATTTTCAATGATACACTGCATATTACGTTATATTATAAGGTATTTTCAATGGTAGACTGCAAATATTACATTATATTATAAGGTATTTTCAATGATACACTGCATATTACGTTATATTATAAGGTATTTTCAATGATACACTGCATATTACGTTATATTAAAAGGTATTTTCAATGATATACTGCATATTACGTTATATTATAAGGTATTTCAATGATACACTGCATATTACGTTATATTATAAGGTATTTTCAATGATACACAACGAATTACCAAATATTATAAGGTATTTTCAATGATACACTGCATATCACGTTATATTATAAGATATTTTGAATGATAGACTGCATATTACAATATATTATATGATATTTTCAATGATACACTGCTTATTACATTACATTATAAGGTATTTTCAATGATATACTGCATATACACGTTATATTATAAGGTATTTTCAATGATACTCTGCATATTACGTTATATTATAAGGTATTTTGAATGATACTCTGCATATTACGTTACATTACAAGACATTTTCAATGATACACTGCATATTACGTTACATTATAAGGTATTTTCAATGATACACTGCATATTACGTTATATTATAAGGTATTTTCAATGAAACACAACAAATTACGATATATTATAAGGTATTTTCAATGATACACTGCATATTACGTTATATTATAAGGTATTTTCAATGATACACTGCTTATTACGTTACATTATAAGGTATTTTCAATGATATACTGCATATCACGTTATATTATAAGGTATTTTCAATGATACTCTGCATATTACGTTATATCATAAGGTATTTTGAATGATACTCTGGATATTACGTTACATTACAAGACATTTTCAATGATACACTGCATATTACGTTACATTATAAGGTATTTTCAATGATACACTGCATATTACGTTATATTATAAGGTAGTTTCAATGATAGACTGCAAATATTACATTATATTATAAGGTATTTTCAATGATACACTGCATATTACGTTATATTATAAGGCATTTTCAATGATACACTGCATATTACGTTGTATTATAAGGTATTTCCAATGATAGACTGCATATCACGTTACATTATAAGGTATTGTCAATGATACACTGCATATTACATTATATTATAAGATATTTTCAATGATAGACTGCATATTACATTACATTATAATGTATTTTCAATGATACACTGCATATTACGTTACATTATAAGGTATTTTCAATGATACACTGCATATTACGTTATATTATAAGGTATTTTCAATGATACTCTGCATATTACGTTATATTATAAGGTATTTTCAATGATACACAACAAATTACCATATATTATAAGGTATTTTCAATGATACACTGCATATTACGTTACATTATAAGGTATTTTCAATGATACACTGCATATTACGTTATATTATAAGGTATTTTCAATGATACTCTGCATATTACGTTATATTATAAGGTATTTTCAATGATACACAACAAATTACCATATATTATAAGGTATTTTCAATGATACACTGCATATTACGTTATATTATAAGGTATTTTCAATGATACTCTGCATATTACGTTATATTATAAGGTATTTTGAATGATACTCTGCATATTACGTTACATTAAAAGATGTTTTCAATGATACACTGCTTATTACGTTACATTATAAGGTATTTTCAATGATACACTGCATATTACGTTATATTATAAGGTATTTTCAATGATAGACTGCAAATATTACATTATATTATAAGGTATTTTCCATGATACATTGCATATTACGTTATATTATAAGATATTTTCAATGATAGACTGCATATTACAATATATTATATGATATTTTCAATGATACACTGCATATTACGTTATATTATAAGGCATTTTCAATAATACTCTGCATATTACTTTACATTACAAGATATTTTCAATGATACACTGCTTATTACATTACATTATAAGGTATTTTCAATGATATACTGCATATCACGTTATATTATAAGTTATTTTCAATGATACTCTGCATATTACGTTATATTATAAGGTATTTTGAATGATACTCTGCATATTACGTTACATTACAAGATATTTTCAATGATACACTGCTTATTACGTTACATTATAAGGTATTTTCAATGATACACTGCATATTACGTTATAATATAAGGTATTTTCAATGATAGACTGCAAATATTACATTATATTATAAGGTATTTTCAATGATACACTGCATATTACTTTATAATTTAAGGTATTTTCAATGATAGACTGCAAATATTACATTATATTATAAGGTGTTTTCAATGATACACTGCATATTACGTTATATTATCACGTATTTTCAATGATACACTGCATATTACGTTATATTATCACGTATTTTCAATGATGGACTGCATATTACGTAATATTATAAGGTACTTTCAATGATAGACTGCAAATATTACATTATATTATGAGGTATTTTCAATGATACACTGCAAATATTACATTATATTATAAGGTATTTTCAATGATACACTGCATATTACGTTATATTATCACGTATTTTTAACGATAGACTGCATATTACTATTTATTATAAGGCATTTTCAATGATATACTGCATATCACGTTATATTATAAGGTATTTTCAATGATACTCTGCATATTACGTTATATTATAAGGTATTTTGAATGATACTCTGCATATTACGTTACATTACAAGACATTTTCAATGATACAGTGCATATTACGTTACATTATAAGGTATTTTCAATGATACACTGCATATTACGTTATATTATAAGGTATTTTCAATGATACACTGCTTATTACATTACATTATAAGGTATTTTCAATGATATACTGCATATCACGTTATATTATATGGGTATTTCAATGATACTCTGCATATTACGTTATATTATAAGGTATTTTGAATGATACTCTGCATATTACGTTACATTACAAGATATTTTCAATGATACACTGCTTATTACGTTACATTATAAGGTATTTTCAATGATACACTGCATATTACGTTATATTATAAGGTATTTTCAATGATACACTGCATATTACGTTATATTATAAGGTATTTTCAATAATACACAACGAATTACCAAATATTATAAGGTATTTTCAATGATACACTGCATATCACGTTATATTATAAGGTATTTTCAATGATACACTGCTTATTACGTTACATTATAAGGTATTTTCAATGATGTACTGCATATCACGTTATATTATAAGGTATTTTCAATGATACTCTGCATATTACGTTATATTATAAGGTATTTTGAATGATACTCTGCATATTACGTTATATTTTAAGGTATTTTCAATGATACTCTGCATATTACGTTATATTATAAGGTATTTTCAATGATACACAACAAATTACCATATATTATAAGGTATTTTCAATGATACACTGCATATTACGTTATATTATAAGGTATTTTCAATGATACTCTGCATATTACGTTATATTATAAGGTATTTTCAATGATATACTGCATAATACGTTATATTATAAGGTATTTTCAATGATACACAACAAATTACCATATATTATAAGGTATTTTCAATGATACACTGCATATTACGTTATATTATAAGGTATTTTCAATGATACTCTGCATATTACGTTATATTATAAGGTATTTTGAATGATACTCTGCATATTACGTTACATTAAAAGATGTTTTCAATGATACACTGCTTATTACGTTACATTATAAGGTATTTTCAATGATACACTGCATATTACGTTATATTATAAGGTATTTTCAATGATAGACTGCAAATATTACATTATATTATAAGGTATTTTCCATGATACATTGCATATTACGTTATATTATAAGATATTTTCAATGATAGATTGCATATTACAATATATTATATGATATTTTCAATGATACATTGCATATTACGTTATATTATAAGGCATTTTCAATAATACTCTGCATATTACGTTACATTACAAGATATTTTCAATGATACACTGCTTATTACATTACATTATAAGGTATTTTCAATGATATACTGCATATCACGTTATATTATAAGGTATTTTCAATGATACACTGCATATTACTTTATAATTTTAGGTATTTTCAATGATAGACTGCAAATATTACATTATATTATAAGGTGTTTTCAATGTTACACTGCATATTACGTTATATTATCACGTATTTTCAATGATACACTGCATATTACGTTATATTATCACGTATTTTCAATGATGGACTGCATATTACGTAATATTATAAGGTACTTTCAATGATAGACTGCAAATATTACATTATATTATAAGGTATTTTCAATGATACACTGCATATTACGTTATATTATCACGTATTTTCAATGATGGACTGCATATTACGTAATATTATAAGGTATTTTCAATGATAGACTGCAAATATTACATTATATTATAAGGTATTTTCAATGATACACTGCATATTACGTTATACTATATAGTATTTTCAATGTTACACTGCATATTACGTCATACTATAAGGTATTTTCAATGATAGACTGCATATCACGTTATATTATAAGGTATTTTCAATGATACACTGCATATTACGTTATATTATAAGGCATTTTCAATGATACACTGCATATTACGTTATATTATAAGGTATTTTCAATGATATACTGCATATTACATTATATTATAAGGTATTTTCAATGATACACTGCATATTACGTTATATTATAAGGCATTTTCAATGATACACTGCATATTACGTTGTATTATAAGGTATTTCCAATGATAGACTGCATATCACGTTACATTATAAGGTATTGTCAATGATACACTGCATATTACATTATATTATAAGATATTTTCAATGATAGACTGCATATTACATTACATTATAATGTATTTTCAATGATACACTGCATATTACGTTACATTATAAGGTATTTTCAATGATACACTGCATATTACGTTATATTATAAGGTATTTTCAATGATACTCTGCATATTACGTTATATTATAAGGTATTTTCAATGATACACAACAAATTACCATATATTATAAGGTATTTTCAATGATACACTGCATATTACGTTACATTATAAGGTATTTTCAATGATACACTGCATATTACGTTATATTATAAGGTATTTTCAATGATACTCTGCATATTACGTTATATTATAAGGTATTTTGAATGATACTCTGCATATTACGTTACATTACAAGACATTTTCAATGATACACTGCATATTACGTTACATTATAAGGTATTTTCAATGATACACTGCATATTACGTTATATTATAAGGTATTTTCAATGATACACTGCTTATTACATTACATTATAAGGTATTTTCAATGATATACTGCATATCACGTTATATTATATGGTATTTTCAATGATACTCTGCATATTACGTTATATTATAAGGTATTTTCAATGATACACTGCATATTACGTTATATTATAAGGTATTTTCAATGATACACTGCTTATTACAATTACATTATAAGGTATTTTCAATGATACACTGCATATTACGTTATATTATAAGGTATTTTCAATGATACTCTGCATATTACGTTATATTATAAGGTATTTTCAATGATAGACTGCAAATATTACATTATATTATAAGGTATTTTCCATGATACATTGCATATTACGTTATATTATAAGATATTTTCAATGATAGACTGCATATTACAATATATTATATGATATTTTCAATGATACACTGCATATTACGTTATATTATAAGGCATTTTCAATAATACTCTGCATATTACGTTACATTACAAGATATTTTCAATGATACACTGCTTATTACATTACATTATAAGGTATTTTCAATGATATACTGCATATCACGTTATATTATAAGGTATTTTCAATGATATACTGCATATTACAATATATTATAAGGTATTTTCAATGATACACTGCATATTACGTTATATTATAAGGCATTTTCAATGATACACTGCATATTAAATTATATTATAAGATATTTTCAATGATAGACTGCATATTACATTACATTATAATGTATTTTCAATGATACACTGCATATTACGTTACATTATAAGGTATTTTCAATGATACACTGCATATTACGTCATACTATAAGGTATTTTCAATGATAGACTGCATATCACGTTATATTATAAGGTATTTCCAATGATACACTGCATATTACGTTATATTATAAGGCATTTTCAATGATACACTGCATATTACGTTATATTATAAGGTATTTTCAATGATAGACTGCATATCACGTTACATTATAAGGTATTTTCAATGATACACTGCATATTACGTTATATTATAAGGTATTTTCAATGATACTCTGCATATTACGTTATATTATAAGGTATTTTCAATGATACACAACAAATTACCATATATTATAAGGTATTTTCAATGATACACTGCATATTACGTTACATTATAAGGTATTTTCAATGATACTCTGCATATTACGTTATATTATAAGGTATTTTGAATGATACTCTGCATATTACGTTACATTAAAAGATGTTTTCAATGATACACTGCTTATTACGTTACATTATAAGGTATTTTCAATGATACACTGCATATTACGTTATATTATAAGGTATTTTCAATGATAGACTGCAAATATTACATTATATTATAAGGTATTTTCCATGATACATTGCATATTACGTTATATTATAAGGTATTTTCAATGATACTCTGCATATTACGTTATATTATAAGGTATTTTGAATGATACTCTGCATATTACTAACATTACAAGATATTTTCAATGATACACTGCTTATTACGTTACGTTATAAGGTATTTTCAATGATACACTGCATGTTACGTTATATTATAAGGCATTTTCAATGATACACTGCATATTACGTTGTATTATAAGGTGTTTCCAATGATAGACTGCATATCACGTTACATTATAAGGTATTGTCAATGATACACTGCATATTACATTATATTATAAGATATTTTCAATAATAGACTGCATATTACATTACATTATAATGTATTTTCAATGATACACTGCATATTACGTTACATTATAAGTTATTTTCAATGATACACTGCATATTACGTTATATTATAAGGCATTTTCAATGATACACTGCATATTACGTTACATTATAAGGTATTTTCAATGATACACTGCTTATTACGTTACATTATAAGGTATTTTCAATGATATACTGCATATCACGTTATATTATAAGGTATTTTCAATGATACTCTGCATATTACGTTATATTATAAGGTATTTTGAATGATACTCTGCATATTACGTTACATTACAAGACATTTTCAATGATACACTGCATATTACGTTACATTATAAGGTATTTTCAATGATACACTGCTTATTACGTTACATTATAAGGTATTTTCAATGATATACTGCATATCACGTTATATTATAAGGTATTTTCAATGATACACTGCATATTACGTTATATTATCACATATTTTCAATGATACACTGCATATTACGTTATATTATCACGTATTTTCAATGATGGACTGCATATTACGTAATATTATAAGGTATTTTCAATGATAGACTGCAAATATTACATTATATTATAAGGTATTTTCAATGATACACCGCAAATATTACATTATACTATATAGTATTTTCAATGTTACACTGCATATTACGTCATACTATAAGGTATTTTCAATGATAGACTGCATATTACATTATATTATAAGGTATTTTCAATGATACACTGCATATTACGTTATATTATAAGGCATTTTCAATGATACACTGCATATTACGTTGTATTATAAGGTATTTCCAATGATAGACTGCATATCACGTTACATTATAAGGTATTGTCAATGATACACTGCATATTACATTATATTATAAGATATTTTCAATGATAGACTGCATATTACATTACATTATAATGTATTTTCAATGATACACTGCATATTACGTTACATTATAAGGTATTTTCAATGATACTCTGCATATTACGTTATATTATAAGGTATTTTCAATGATACTCTGCATATTACGTTACATTAAAAGATGTTTTCAATGATACACTGCTTATTACGTTACATTATAAGGTATTTTCAATGATACACTGCATATTACGTTATATTATAAGGTATTTTCAATGATAGACTGCAAATATTACATTATATTATAAGGTATTTTCCATGATACATTGCATATTACGTTATATTATAAGGTATTTTCAATGATACTCTGCATATTACGTTATATTATAAGGTATTTTGAATGATACTCTGCATATTACTAACATTACAAGATATTTTCAATGATACACTGCTTATTACGTTACGTTATAAGGTATTTTCAATGATACACTGCATGTTACGTTATATTATAAGGCATTTTCAATGATACACTGCATATTACGTTGTATTATAAGGTGTTTCTAATGATAGACTGCATATCACGTTACATTATAAGGTATTGTCAATGATACACTGCATATTACATTATATTATAAGATATTTTCAATAATAGACTGCATATTACATTACATTATAATGTATTTTCAATGATACACTGCATATTACGTTACATTATAAGTTATTTTCAATGATACACTGCATATTACGTTATATTATAAGGCATTTTCAATGATACACTGCATATTACGTTACATTATAAGGTATTTTCAATGATACACTGCTTATTACGTTACATTATAAGGTATTTTCAATGATATACTGCATATCACGTTATATTATAAGGTATTTTCAATGATACTCTGCATATTACGTTATATTATAAGGTATTTTGAATGATACTCTGCATATTACGTTACATTACAAGACATTTTCAATGATACACTGCATATTACGTTACATTATAAGGTATTTTCAATGATACACTGCTTATTACGTTACATTATAAGGTATTTTCAATGATATACTGCATATCACGTTATATTATAAGGTATTTTCAATGATACACTGCATATTACGTTATATTATCACATATTTTCAATGATACACTGCATATTACGTTATATTATCACGTATTTTCAATGATGGACTGCATATTACGTAATATTATAAGGTATTTTCAATGATAGACTGCAAATATTACATTATATTATAAGGTATTTTCAATGATACACCGCAAATATTACATTATACTATATAGTATTTTCAATGTTACACTGCATATTACGTCATACTATAAGGTATTTTCAATGATAGACTGCATATTACATTATATTATAAGGTATTTTCAATGATACACTGCATATTACGTTATATTATAAGGCATTTTCAATGATACACTGCATATTACGTTGTATTATAAGGTATTTCCAATGATAGACTGCATATCACGTTACATTATAAGGTATTGTCAATGATACACTGCATATTACATTATATTATAAGATATTTTCAATGATAGACTGCATATTACATTACATTATAATGTATTTTCAATGATACACTGCATATTACGTTACATTATAAGGTATTTTCAATGATACACTGCATATTACGTTATATTATAAGGTATTTTCAATGATACTCTGCATATTACGTTATATTATAAGGTATTTTCAATGATACACAACAAATTACCATATATTATAAGGTATTTTCAATGATACACTGCATATTACGTTACATTATAAGGTATTTTCAATGATACACTGCATATTACGTTATATTATAAGGTATTTTCAATGATACTCTGCATATTACGTTATATTATAAGGTATTTTCAATGATACACAACAAATTTCCATATATTATAAGGTATTTTCAATGATACACTGCATATTACGTTATATTATAAGGTATTTTCAATGATACTCTGCATATTACGTTATATTATAAGGTATTTTGAATGATACTCTGCATATTACGTTACATTAAAAGATGTTTTCAATGATACACTGCTTATTACGTTACATTATAAGGTATTTTCAATGATACACTGCATATTACGTTATATTATAAGGTATTTTCAATGATAGACTGCAAATATTACATTATATTATAAGGTATTTTCCATGATACATTGCATATTACGTTATATTATAAGATATTTTCAATGATAGACTGCATATTACAATATATTATATGATATTTTCAATGATACACTGCATATTACGTTATATTATAAGGCATTTTCAATAATACTCTGCATATTACTTTACATTACAAGATATTTTCAATGATACACTGCTTATTACATTACATTATAAGGTATTTTCAATGATATACTGCATATCACGTTATATTATAAGTTATTTTCAATGATACTCTGCATATCACGTTATATTTTAAGGTATTTTCAATGATACTCTGCATATTACGTTATATTATAAGGTATTTTCAATGATACACAACAAATTACCATATATTATAAGGTATTTTCAATGATACACTGCATATTACGTTATATTATAAGGTATTTTCAATGATACTCTGCATATTACGTTATATTATAAGGTATTTTCAATGATATACTGCATATTACATTATATTATAAGGTATTTTCAATGATACACTCCATATTACGTTATATTATAAGGCATTTTCAATGATACACTGCATATTACGTTGTATTATAAGGTATTTCCAATGATAGATTGCATATCACGTTACATTATAAGGTATTGTCAATGATACACTGCATATTACGTTATATTATAAGGTATTTTCAATGATACTCTGCATAATACGTTATATTATAAGGTATTTTCAATGATACACAACAAATTACCATATATTATAAGGTATTTTCAATGATACACTGCATATTACGTTATATTATAAGGTATTTTCAATGATACTCTGCATATTACGTTATATTATAAGGTATTTTGAATGATACTCTGCATATTACGTTACATTAAAAGATGTTTTCAATGATACACTGCTTATTACGTTACATTATAAGGTATTTTCAATGATACACTGCATATTACGTTATATTATAAGGTATTTTCAATGATAGACTGCAAATATTACATTATATTATAAGGTATTTTCCATGATACATTGCATATTACGTTATATTATAAGATATTTTCAATGATAGACTGCATATTACAATATATTATATGATATTTTCAATGATACACTGCATATTACGTTATATTATAAGGCATTTTCAATAATACTCTGCATATTACGTTACATTACAAGATATTTTCAATGATACACTGCTTATTACATTACATTATAAGGTATTTTCAATGATATACTGCATATCACGTTATATTATAAGGTATTTTCAATGATACACTGCATATTACTTTATAATTTAAGGTATTTTCAATGATAGACTGCAAATATTACATTATATTATAAGGTGTTTTCAATGTTACACTGCATATTACGTTATATTATCACGTATTTTCAATGATACACTGCATATTACGTTATATTATCACGTATTTTCAATGATGGACTGCATATTACGTAATATTATAAGGTACTTTCAATGATAGACTGCAAATATTACATTATATTATAAGGTATTTTCAATGATACACTGCAAATATTACATTATATTATAAGGTATTTTCAATGATACACTGCATATTACGTTATATTATCACGTATTTTCAATGATACACTGCATATTACGTTATATTATCACGTATTTTCAATGATGGACTGCATATTACGTAATATTATAAGGTATTTTCAATGATAGACTGCAAATATTACATTATATTATAAGGTATTTTCAATGATACACTGCATATTACGTTATACTATATAGTATTTTCAATGTTACACTGCATATTACGTCATACTATAAGGTATTTTCAATGATAGACTGCATATCACGTTATATTATAAGGTATTTTCAATGATACACTGCATATTACGTTATATTATAAGGCATTTTCAATAATACTCTGCATATTACGTTACATTACAAGATATTTTCAATGATACACTGCTTATTACATTACATTATAAGGTATTTTCAATGATATACTGCATATCACGTTATATTATAAGGTATTTTCAATGATACACTGCATATTACGTTATATTATAAGGCATTTTCAATGATACACTGCATATTACGTTGTATTATAAGTTATTTCCAATGATAGACTGCATATCACGTTACATTATAAGGCATTTTCAATAATACTCTGCATATTACGTTACATTACAAGATATTTTCAATGATACACTGCTTATTACATTACATTATAAGGTATTTTCAATGATATACTGCATATCACGTTATATTATAAGGTATTTTCAATGATACACTGCATATTACTTTATAATTTAAGGTATTTTCAATGATAGACTGCAAATATTACATTATATTATAAGGTGTTTTCAATGTTACACTGCATATTACGTTATATTATCACGTATTTTCAATGATACACTGCATATTACGTTATATTATCACGTATTTTCAATGATGGACTGCTTATTACGTAATATTATAAGGTACTTTCAATGATAGACTGCAAATATTACATTATATTATAAGGTATTTTCAATGATACACTGCAAATATTACATTATATTATAAGGTATTTTCAATGATACACTGCATATTACGTTATATTATCACGTATTTTCAATGATACACTGCATATTACGTTATATTATCACGTATTTTCAATGATGGACTGCATATTACGTAATATTATAAGGTATTTTCAATGATAGACTGCAAATATTACATTATATTATAAGGTATTTTCAATGATACACTGCATATTACGTTATACTATATAGTATTTTCAATGTTACACTGCATATTACGTCATACTATAAGGTATTTTCAATGATAGACTGCATATCACGTTATATTATAAGGTATTTTCAATGATACACTGCATATTACGTTATATTATAAGGCATTTTCAATGATACACTGCATATTACGTTATATTATAAGGTATTTTCAATGATATACTGCATATTACATTATATTATAAGGTATTTTCAATGATACACTCCATATTACGTTATATTATAAGGCATTTTCAATGATACACTGCATATTACGTTATATTATCACGTATTTTCAATGATGGACTGCATATTACGTAATATTATAAGGTATTTTCAATGATAGACTGCAAATATTACATTATATTATAAGGTATTTTCAATGATACACTGCATATTACGTTATACTATATAGTATTTTCAATGTTACACTGCATATTACGTCATACTATAAGGTATTTTCAATGATAGACTGCATATCACGTTATATTATAAGGTATTTTCAATGATACACTGCATATTACGTTATATTATAAGGCATTTTCAATGATACACTGCATATTACGTTATATTATAAGGTATTTTCAATGATATACTGCATATTACATTATATTATAAGGTATTTTCAATGATACACTCCATATTACGTTATATTATAAGGCATTTTCAATGATACACTGCATATTACGTTGTATTATAAGGTATTTCCAATGATAGACTGCATATCACGTTACATTATAAGGTATTGTCAATGATACACTGCATATTACGTTATATTATAAGGTATTTTCAATGATACTCTGCATAATACGTTATATTATAAGGTATTTTCAATGATACACAACAAATTACCATATATTATAAGGTATTTTCAATGATACACTGCATATTACGTTATATTATAAGGTATTTTCAATGATACTCTGCATATTACGTTATATTATAAGGTATTTTGAATGATACTCTGCATATTACGTTACATTAAAAGATGTTTTCAATGATACACTGCTTATTACGTTACATTATAAGGTATTTTCAATGATACACTGCATATTACGTTATATTATAAGGTATTTTCAATGATAGACTGCAAATATTACATTATATTATAAGGTATTTTCCATGATACATTGCATATTACGTTATATTATAAGATATTTTCAATGATAGACTGCATATTACAATATATTATATGATATTTTCAATGATACACTGCATATTACGTTATATTATAAGGCATTTTCAATAATACTCTGCATATTACGTTACATTACAAGATATTTTCAATGATACACTGCTTATTACATTACATTATAAGGTATTTTCAATGATATACTGCATATCACGTTATATTATAAGGTATTTTCAATGATACACTGCATATTACTTTATAATTTAAGGTATTTTCAATGATAGACTGCAAATATTACATTATATTATAAGGTGTTTTCAATGTTACACTGCATATTACGTTATATTATCACGTATTTTCAATGATACACTGCATATTACGTTATATTATCACGTATTTTCAATGATGGACTGCTTATTACGTAATATTATAAGGTACTTTCAATGATAGACTGCAAATATTACATTATATTATAAGGTATTTTCAATGATACACTGCATATTACGTTATATTATCACGTATTTTCAATGATGGACTGCATATTACGTAATATTATAAGGTATTTTCAATGATAGACTGCAAATATTACATTATATTATAAGGTATTTTCCATGATACATTGCATATTACGTTATATTATAAGATATTTTCAATGATAGACTGCATATTACAATATATTATATGATATTTTCAATGATACACTGCATATTACGTTATATTATAAGGCATTTTCAATAATACTCTGCATATTACGTTACATTACAAGATATTTTCAATGATACACTGCTTATTACATTACATTATAAGGTATTTTCAATGATATACTGCATATCACGTTATATTATAAGGTATTTTCAATGATACACTGCATATTACTTTATAATTTAAGGTATTTTCAATGATAGACTGCAAATATTACATTATATTATAAGGTGTTTTCAATGTTACACTGCATATTACGTTATATTATCACGTATTTTCAATGATACACTGCATATTACGTTATATTATCACGTATTTTCAATGATGGACTGCATATTACGTAATATTATAAGGTACTTTCAATGATAGACTGCAAATATTACATTATATTATAAGGTATTTTCAATGATACACTGCAAATATTACATTATATTATAAGGTATTTTCAATGATACACTGCATATTACGTTATATTATCACGTATTTTCAATGATACACTGCATATTACGTTATATTATCACGTATTTTCAATGATGGACTGCATATTACGTAATATTATAAGGTATTTTCAATGATAGACTGCAAATATTACATTATATTATAAGGTATTTTCAATGATACACTGCATATTACGTTATACTATATAGTATTTTCAATGTTACACTGCATATTACGTCATACTATAAGGTATTTTCAATGATAGACTGCATATCACGTTATATTATAAGGTATTTTCAATGATACACTGCATATTACGTTATATTATAAGGCATTTTCAATGATACACTGCATATTACGTTATATTATAAGGTATTTTCAATGATATACTGCATATTACATTATATTATAAGGTATTTTCAATGATACACTGCATATTACGTTATATTATAAGGCATTTTCAATGATACACTGCATATTACGTTGTATTATAAGGTATTTCCAATGATACACTGCATATTACGTTATATTATAAGGCATTTTCAATAATACTCTGCATATTACGTTACATTACAAGATATTTTCAATGATACACTGCTTATTACATTACATTATAAGGTATTTTCAATGATATACTGCATATCACGTTATATTATAAGGTATTTTCAATGATACACTGCATATTACTTTATAATTTAAGGTATTTTCAATGATAGACTGCAAATATTACATTATATTATAAGGTGTTTTCAATGTTACACTGCATATTACGTTATATTATCACGTATTTTCAATGATACACTGCATATTACGTTATATTATCACGTATTTTCAATGATGGACTGCATATTACGTAATATTATAAGGTACTTTCAATGATAGACTGCAAATATTACATTATATTATAAGGTATTTTCAATGATACACTGCATATTACGTTATATTATCACGTATTTTCAATGATGGACTGCATATTACGTAATATTATAAGGTATTTTCAATGATAGACTGCATATTACAATATATTATATGATATTTTCAATGATACACTGCATATTACGTTATATTATAAGGCATTTTCAATAATACTCTGCATATTACGTTACATTACAAGATATTTTCAATGATACACTGCTTATTACATTACATTATAAGGTATTTTCAATGATATACTGCATATCACGTTATATTATAAGGTATTTTCAATGATACACTGCATATTACTTTATAATTTAAGGTATTTTCAATGATAGACTGCAAATATTACATTATATTATAAGGTGTTTTCAATGTTACACTGCATATTACGTTATATTATCACGTATTTTCAATGATACACTGCATATTACGTTATATTATCACGTATTTTCAATGATGGACTGCTTATTACGTAATATTATAAGGTACTTTCAATGATAGACTGCAAATATTACATTATATTATAAGGTATTTTCAATGATACACTGCAAATATTACATTATATTATAAGGTATTTTCAATGATACACTGCATATTACGTTATATTATCACGTATTTTCAATGATACACTGCATATTACGTTATATTATCACGTATTTTCAATGATGGACTGCATATTACGTAATATTATAAGGTATTTTCAATGATAGACTGCAAATATTACATTATATTATAAGGTATTTTCAATGATACACTGCATATTACGTTATACTATATAGTATTTTCAATGTTACACTGCATATTACGTCATACTATAAGGTATTTTCAATGATAGACTGCATATCACGTTATATTATAAGGTATTTTCAATGATACACTGCATATTACGTTATATTATAAGGCATTTTCAATGATACACTGCATATTACGTTATATTATAAGGTATTTTCAATGATATACTGCATATTACATTATATTATAAGGTATTTTCAATGATACACTGCATATTACGTTATATTATAAGGCATTTTCAATGATACACTGCATATTACGTTGTATTATAAGGTATTTCCAATGATAGACTGCATATCACGTTACATTATAAGGTATTGTCAATGATACACTGCATATTACATTATATTATAAGATATTTTCAATGATAGACTGCATATTACATTACATTATAATGTATTTTCAATGATACACTGCATATTACGTTACATTATAAGGTATTTTCAATGATACACTGCATATTACGTTATATTATAAGGTATTTTTAATGATACTCTGCATATTACGTTATATTATAAGGTATTTTCAATGATACACAACAAATTACCATATATTATAAGGTATTTTCAATGATACACTGCATATTACGTTACATTATAAGGTATTTTCAATGATACACTGCATATTACGTTATATTATAAGGTATTTTCAATGATACTCTGCATATTACGTTATATTATAAGGTATTTTGAATGATACTCTGCATATTACGTTACATTACAAGACATTTTCAATGATACACTGCTTATTACGTTACATTATAAGGTATTTTCAGTGATACACTGCATATTACGTTATATTATAAGGTATTTTCAATGATACACTGCATATTACGTTATATTATAAGGTATTTTCAATGATATACTGCATATTACGTTATATTATAAGGCATTTTCAATGATACTCTGCATATTACTATATATTATAAGGCATTTTCAATGATACACTGCATATTACGCTTATATTATAAGGTATTTTCAATGATACACTCCATATTACGTTACATAATAAGGTATTTTCAATGATACACTGTATATTACGTAACATTATAAGGTATTTTCAATGATATACTGCATATTACGTTATATTATAAGGCATTTTCAATGATACACTGCATATTACGTTGTATTATAAGGTATTTCCAATGATAGACTGCATATCACGTTATATTATAAGGTATTTTCAATGATACACTGCATATTACGTTACATTATAAGGTATTGTCACTGATACACTGCATATTACATTATATTATAAGATATTTTCAATGATAGACTGCATATTACATTACATTATAATGTATTTTCAATGATACACTGCATATTACGTTACATTATAAGGTATTTTCAATGATACACTGCATATTACGTTATATTATAAGGTATTTTCAATGATACACTGCATATTACGATATATTATAAGGTATTTTCAATGATACACTGCTTATTACGTTACATTATAAGGTATTTTCAATGATACACTGCTTATTACGTTATATTATAAGGTATTTTCAATGATACACTGCATATTACGTTATATTATAAGGCATTTTCAATGATACTCTGCATATTACTATATATTATAAGGCATTTTCAATGATACACTGCATATTACGCTTATATTATAAGGTATTTTCAATGATACACTGCATATTACGTTATACTATAAGGTATTTTCAATGATAGACTGCATATCACGTTATATTATAAGATATTTTCAATGATAGACTGCATATCACGTTATATTATAAGGTATTTTCAATGATACACTGCATATTACGTTATATTATAAGGTATTTTCAATGATACACTGCATATTACGTTATATTATAAGGTATTTTCAATGATATACTGCATATTACGTTATATTATAAGGCATTTTCAATGATAGACTGCAAATATTACATTATATTATAAGGTATTTTCAACGATACACTGCATATTACATTATATTATAGGGTATTTTCAATGATCCACTGCATATTACGTTATATTATAAGGTATTTTGAATGATACTCTGCATATTACGTTACATTACAAGACATTTTGAATGATACACTGCTTATTACGTTACATTATAAGGTATTTTCAATGATACACTGCATATTACGTTATATTATAAGGTATTTTCAATGATACACTGCATATTACGTTATATTATAAGGTATTTTCAATGATATACTGCATATTACGTTATATTATAAGGCATTTTCAATGATACTCTGCATATTACTATATATTATAGGCATTTTCAATGATACACTGCATATTACGCTTATATTATAAGGTATTTTCAATGATACACTCCATATTACGTTACATAATAAGGTATTTTCAATGATACACTGTATATTACGTAACATTATAAGGTATTTTCAATGATATACTGCATATTACGTTACATTATAAGGCATTTTCAATGATACACTGCATATTACGTTGTATTATAAGGTATTTCCAATGATAGACTGCATATCACGTTATATTATAAGGTATTTTCAATGATACACTGCATATTACGTTACATTATAAGGTATTATCACTGATACACTGCATATTACATTATATTATAAGATATTTTCAATGATAGACTGCATATTACATTACATTATAATGTATTTTCAATGATACACTGCATATTACGTTACATTATAAGGTATTTTCAATGATACACTGCATATTACGTTATATTATAAGGTATTTTCAATGATACACTGCATATTACGATATATTATAAGGTATTTTCAATGATACACTGCTTATTACGTTACATTATAAGGTATTTTCAATGATACACTGCATATTACGTTATATTATAAGGTATTTTCAATGATACACTGCATATTACGTTATATTATAAGGTATTTTCAATGATATACTGCATATTACGTTATATTATAAGGCATTTTCAATGATAGACTGCATATTACGTTATATTATAAGGTATATTCCATGATACATTGCATATTACGTTATATTATAAGATATTTTCAATGATAGACTGCATATTATAATATATTATATGATATTTTCAATGATACACTGCATATTACGTTATATTATAAGGCACTTTCAATAATACTCTGCATATTACGATACATTACAAGATATTTTCAATGATACACTGCTTATTACATTACATTATAAGGTATTTTCAATGATATACTGCATATTACGTAATATTATAAGGTATTTTCAATGATAGACTGCAAATATTACATTATATTATAAGGTATTTTCAATGATACACTGCATATTACGTAATATTATAAGGCATTTCAATGATACACTGCATATTACGTTATATTATAAGGTATTTTCAATGATACACTGCATATTACGTTATATTATAAGGTATTTTCAATGATACTCTGCATATTACGTTATATTATAAGGTATTTTCAATGATGGAC